>JARFXV010000805.1:0-502500 GCA_031761425.1 Cosmopolites sordidus
AGAAGCAATCCAGTTGGCTGGCCAATATATAAATTATATAATAATGGAAACACATTTTTGGCGTACAGGATACCTAAATTGATATACTAGCTATATAGCTATATATATATATATATATATATATATATATATATATATATATATATATATATATATATATATATATATATATATATAAGCTACCGAAATTATCTACGCCAGCTACCGGTAGCTCGCAATTGACGGGTTGGCGATCCCTAATCTAGTGCATCTTCAGTACGAGTTCAGTACTCTCTAGATTCATGTAGTGGTCCGTGGCAATTCTAGTCGTGAACTGGATTTTTGAAATGCGTTTTGAAAATGAGTAACAAAAATTTCGAGCAACGGGGCGCAATCAAGTTTTGTTTTAGACTGAAGAACAGTATGCCAGAAACTTATGTGGAAACTTTTTACAGGCCTGTAAAAATGGAGTTTACTTAAAGGCCCAGGTTTTCATGTTTAAGGTATTATCAGGCAAATCCAGACATCAATTTAATATGAACCTCACAGTGGAAGGCCTTCAACTGCAAGATGTTATGCATTCTGATCGTCTATTGATCGTTACAATGAACGGGGAATAGTATAACCGTTCATCAGATTTTCACCAATCAATTGGAGAAGAAGAAACTATTCACGAAAATGATTCCCAAAAACCATTCGCGGCATAAAATTACCCTGTGTTCAGAAAAATAATTGCTGTAGATCACCAAAAGAGCCTCTAGGGAGTTCAAATTCATACTGAAGATGCATCAGATGTTGACCTATTTCTTCTCCGAAGGAGACGCCAACAGTGTTGCCAGATCGAACGTTACGCCACCAGTCTCATTACTTTTAAGGGGTGTGTAATTTATTACACACCTCGTATAGATAGTATTACTAGTTAATCCAATTTTTCAAAATTTTTATGAAACAAAAAATGAGTACTAATTGAAGATTTAATATGATTATTATATTTATGTTATGTTAATGGTAGTAAAAATTGAGAACAATAACAAATATTATTACTGAAGCTGAAAACTAATTTTGCCTTCTTATATTTCAGGTACACATTTACCAAAGACATCTTTAACTAAAAAAATACTCTTAAAGTATATTATCTGGACGAGTTTATAATACGCTTTAAAATCCTCAATCAAACTAAGTAAGTTTCTTTAAGTTGTCAACTAAATTTATTAAAGCGCTCACAGGTACATGCTTTAAATATATTTTTGGATTATGAAAATGTGTTGGGAGAAAAACGATTTACATTTTCTGCTCCATATAACTCCATGACATACGTAAACATATACACGGATGAACACAATGATACGCCAACTTTTAATTCAAGTGACTTTAAGAAGTTTCGCGAAACGGAAAATTATGGATGCGTCGCTGTAGAAACGACATAATTAGGTATAAGTTTTGCATAATGAAAACAAGTTTTCCTCAAATTGGAAATGTTTGGGCATCTTGAGCAATTAACAAATAATTTTGTATAATATATTTAATTAGTGAACTGAGTAAATATTATGACATTAATAAGAATTGAAGTTATTATGAAACAATATTAGATTTTGATTTCTGCTACGGAAGAATTTGCTTTCCCTTTTTGTTTCCCTGATATATATATATATATATATATATATATATATATATATATATATATATATATATATATATATATATATATATATATATATATATATATACTATATATATGTTGTAAAAAGTTACAGTTGTAAAAAAGTTACCAGAGACCTCACAACATATCTGGAAAAAACTACTAAGCCAAAATCAAAGATCTCGAATCAATCAAAGGTAATATCAAAAAACAACTCATCCCGAGAAAAAAGTCAAGCAGATGCCCAAAACTATATGACTTGTCACAGATCGTCAAAACTGGAGTTCAACGGTATTTTTCTTCATCAAAAAGAAATGCTTTATCAGCACACAAAATTCCTTTTTTTTTATTCTATTGAAAATAACAAAAGTGTAGACAGATTGTCATGAAATTTTGACACATGCGTTTAAAGGTTAGCACAATCGAGCACTGATAAAAAATTTCGTCAAACCGGGAACTTATTGACCGATATGTTACATGAACAGATTGCCTTTTTCACGAAGTGAGCTAACTTTCCTAGGTCGAGGAAATTGTGGTGTATATTGCATAGATTATAAGACATATGGTTATAAGACATAAGATTTATAAATAGTTCCCAAATGTTTGTCAGTTAGGACACTTTATGAGAAAATGGACGTTATAGTTAATTTAAATTGATACGTATGTATGCAAAACATTTTAAATACAAATATAAAAAAAAATATAACATCGTCAATATAACAAAATATATAACATTAGAACTAATGACATAAAAACTGATGATATAAAGTTTGCAAGACGACGGTAGTCAATTTGATAAAGGAAACCTGTTACTGATAATCAAAGCAAATTTTTTAAATTTAATATTATCTCATAAATAATAAAGTGGAGGACATGAAATGGCTTCATTGATAATGATGTATTACTGTCAGCAATTTTTATTATTTTTACATCTCACAATATTTTTTAATTTTTTAAAACGATCCAAAATATTGTTTTTTTATATCTTTATGGAATGAGTTTAAAATGATTCTATTTTTTGAAAGCTTATGAAGTATTTTTTGACATAGTTTTTACCTTGACAAGTAGTTACAACCTGTCTAGTTTTCATTTATGCAAATATTTTACGATTATAAGTAAGATAAGTATAAATGTTGAAATGTGAATACACAGTATGTCGGAAAAATAACGCAACTTTTAATTAAAAAAAAACAATTAGTTATTTTGCCAAAATAATATCTTTTTATTCAAAATACATGCATTCCGCATCAAAACACCGCTGGACATGTTCACCCAATACTAACAGATTTTTTATGACGTTTTACGAAATCGTAATGACCTAATGACATCGTCATGGCATTTTGAACTTATATAACTGTCGTAAAACGTTCCTTTCACGGCCAGTTTGAGTTTCGGGAAAAGGAAATAATCACATGGAGGTAAATCAGGCGAATACGGAGGATATTGAAGTCAAAATTCACGAACAATGACGGTTCTGTCAGATGGTGCATTTTTGAGCGAACAAAATCAACTTCGCGATAAGATTCGCCCAGTTATATTTTGGCTCTGTGGAACAAATTGCTGAAGTATAATACCTTCAGAATCGCAAAAATAGACAAACATTGTCTTCTCTCGTGACTTCTGGACACGCAATTTTTTCGACTTAGGAGAGCCTGGAGACTTCCACGTAGCACTTTGAAGCTTTGTTTGAGGATCATACTTGAAGCACCAAGTCTCGTCCCCAGTTACAATCGATTTCAAGAATGTGCAGTTCCGTTTGGCTATATCAATAAAATCATTGCAATGATCAACACGAGCAATTTCTTGGTCTTCACTTAAGGCGTGAGGAACAAGTCGAGCATTGGCTTTCCGGCTATTTAAACCTTTTGTCAAAATTTCGTGAATTATGTATTTGGTCGTATTTAATTCCCCCATTATCTACCTCACAATCAAATGAGCATCGTAGGTGGATCATTTCACGCACTTTTTCCACCAACTCATCGCGATTTTTGTTTTGTGGTCGGTCTGGCTTTGAGTCGCCATTGGAAGCATCACGACCGTTCTGGAATCACTCATATCACTCGAATATACGTACAGGGATAAGCAATCATCACAATAAAATTTTGTATTCAATTCAAATGTTTCTGTAAAAATTTTACCGAACTTGAAACAAAATTTCATATTAGCTCTTTGTTTACACATATATATATATATATATATACATATATATATATACATATATATATATATATATATATATATATATATATATATATATATATATATATATATATATATACATATATATATATATATATATATATATATATATATATATATATATATATATATATATATATATATATATACATATATATATATATATATATATATATATATATATATATATATATATATATATTTATATATATATATATATATATATATATATATATATATATATATATATATATATATATATATATATATATATATATATATATATATATATATAAATATATATATATATATATATATATATATATATATATATATATATATTATGTATATATATATATATATATATATATATATATATATATATATATATATATATATATATATATATATATGTATATATATATATATATATATATATATATATATATATATATATATATATATATATATATATGTATATATATATATGTATATATATATATATATATGTGTAAACAAAGAGCTAATATGAAATTTTGTTTCAAGTTCGGTAAAATTTTTACAGAAACATTTGAATTGAATACAAAATTTTATTGTGATGATTGCTTATCCCTGTACGTATATTCGAGTGATATGAGTGATTCCAGAACGGTCGTGATGCTTCCAATGGCGACTCAAAGCCAGACCGACCACAAAACAAAAATCGCGATGAGTTGGTGGAAAAAGTGCGTGAAATGATCCACCTACGATGCTCATTTGATTGTGAGGTAGATAATGGGGGAATTAAATACGACCAAATACATAATTCACGAAATTTTGACAAAAGGTTTAAATAGCCGGAAAGCCAATGCTCGACTTGTTCCTCACGCCTTAAGTGAAGACCAAGAAATTGCTCGTGTTGATCATTGCAATGATTTTATTGATATAGCCAAACGGAACTGCACATTCTTGAAATCGATTGTAACTGGGGACGAGACTTGGTGCTTCAAGTATGATCCTCAAACAAAGCTTCAAAGTGCTACGTGGAAGTCTCCAGGCTCTCCTAAGTCGAAAAAATTGCGTGTCCAGAAGTCACGAGAGAAGACAATGTTTGTCTATTTTTGCGATTCTGAAGGTATTATACTTCAGCAATTTGTTCCACAGAGCCAAAATATAACTGGCGAATCTTATCGCGAAGTTGATTTTGTTCGCTCAAAAATGCACCATCTGACAGAACCGTCATTGTTCGTGAATTTTGACTTCAATATCCTCCGTATTCGCCTGATTTACCTCCATGTGATTATTTCCTTTTCCCGAAACTCAAACTGGCCGTGAAAGGAACGTTTTACGACAGTTATATAAGTTCAAAATGCCATGACGATGTCATTAGGTCATTACGATTTCGTAAAACGTCATAAAAAATCTGTTAGTATTGGGTGAACATGTCCAGCGGTGTTTTGATGCGGAATGCATGTATTTTGAATAAAAAGATATTATTTTGGCAAAATAACTAATTGTTTTTTTTTAATTAAAAGTTGCGTTATTTTTCCGACATACTGTGTATTCACATTTCAACATTTATACTTATCTTACTTATAATCGTAAAATATTTGCATAAATGAAAACTAGACAGGTTGTAACTACTTGTCAAGGTAAAAACTATGTCAAAAAATACTTCATAAGCTTTCAAAAAATAGAATCATTTTAAACTCATTCCATAAAGATATAAAAAAACAATATTTTGGATCGTTTAAAAAATTAAAAATATTGTGAGATGTAAAAATAATAAAAATTGCTGACAGTAATACATCATTATCAATGAAGCCATTTCATGTCCTCCACTTTATTATTTATGAGATAATATTAAATTTAAAAAATTTGCTTTGATTATCAGTAACAGGTTTCCTTTATCAAATTGACTACCGTCGTCTTGCAAACTTTATATCATCAGTTTTTATGTCATTAGTTCTAATGTTATATATTTTGTTATATTGACGATGTTATATTTTTTTTTATATTTGTATTTAAAATGTTTTGCATACATACGTATCAATTTAAATTAACTATAACGTCCATTTTCTCATAAAGTGTCCTAACTGACAAACATTTGGGAACTATTTATAAATCTTATGTCTTATAACCATATGTCTTATAATCTATGCAATATACACCACAATTTCCTCGACCTAGGAAAGTTAGCTCACTTCGTGAAAAAGGCAATCTGTTCATGTAACATATCGGTCAATAAGTTCCCGGTTTGACGAAAATTTTTTATCAGTGCTCGATTGTGCTAACCTTTAAACGCATGTGTCAAAATTTCATGACAATCTGTCTACACTTTTGTTATTTTCAATAGAATAAAAAAAAAGGAATTTTGTGTGCTGATAAAGCATTTCTTTTTGATGAAGAAAAATACCGTTGAACTCCAGTTTTGACGATCTGTGACAAGTCATATAGTTTTGGGCATCTGCTTGACTTTTTTCTCGGGATGAGTTGTTTTTTGATATTACCTTTGATTGATTCGAGATCTTTGATTTTGGCTTAGGTAGTTTTTTCCAGATATGTTGTGAGGTCTCTGGTAACTTTTTTACAACTGTAACTTTTTACAACATATATATATATATATATATATATATATATATATATATATATATATATATATATATATATATATATATATATATATATATATATATATATATATATATCAGGGAAACAAAAAGGGAAAGCAAATTCTTCCGTAGCAGAAATCAAAATCTAATATTGTTTCATAATAACTTCAATTCTTATTAATGTCATAATATTTACTCAGTTCACTAATTAAATATATTATACAAAATTATTTGTTAATTGCTCAAGATGCCAAACATTTCCAATTTGAGAAAACTTGTTTTCATTATGCAAAACTTATACCTAATTATGTCGTTTCTACAGCGACGCATCCATAATTTTCCGTTTCGCGAAACTTCTTAAAGTCACTTGAATTAAAAGTTGGCGTATCATTGTGTTCATCCGTGTATATGTTTACGTATGTCATGGAGTTATATGGAGCAGAAAATGTAAATCGTTTTTCTCCCAACACATTTTCATAATCCAAAAATATATTTAAAGCATGTACCTGTGAGCGCTTTAATAAATTTAGTTGACAACTTAAAGAAACTTACTTAGTTTGATTGAGGATTTTAAAGCGTATTATAAACTCGTCCAGATAATATACTTTAAGAGTATTTTTTAGTTAAAGATGTCTTTGGTAAATGTGTACCTGAAATATAAGAAGGCAAAATTAGTTTTCAGCTTCAGTAATAATATTTGTTATTGTTCTCAATTTTTACTACCATTAACATAACATAAATATAATAATCATATTAAATCTTCAATTAGTACTCATTTTTTGTTTCATAAAAATTTTGAAAAATTGGATTAACTAGTAATACTATCTATACGAGGTGTGTAATAAATTACACACCCCTTAAAAGTAATGAGACTGGTGGCGTAACGTTCGATCTGGCAACACTGTTGGCGTCTCCTTCGGAGAAGAAATAGGTCAACATCTGATGCATCTTCAGTATGAATTTGAACTCCCTAGAGGCTCTTTTGGTGATCTACAGCAATTATTTTTCTGAACACAGGGTAATTTTATGCCGCGAATGGTTTTTGGGAATCATTTTCGTGAATAGTTTCTTCTTCTCCAATTGATTGGTGAAAATCTGATGAACGGTTATACTATTCCCCGTTCATTGTAACGATCAATAGACGATCAGAATGCATAACATCTTGCAGTTGAAGGCCTTCCACTGTGAGGTTCATATTAAATTGATGTCTGGATTTGCCTGATAATACCTTAAACATGAAAACCTGGGCCTTTAAGTAAACTCCATTTTTACAGGCCTGTAAAAAGTTTCCACATAAGTTTCTGGCATACTGTTCTTCAGTCTAAAACAAAACTTGATTGCGCCCCGTTGCTCGAAATTTTTGTTACTCATTTTCAAAACGCATTTCAAAAATCCAGTTCACGACTAGAATTGCCACGGACCACTACATGAATCTAGAGAGTACTGAACTCGTACTGAAGATGCACTAGATTAGGGATCGCCAACCCGTCAATTGCGAGCTACCGGTAGCTGGCGTAGATAATTTCGGTAGCTTATATATATATATATATATATATATATATATATATATATATATATAGCTATATAGCTAGTATATCAATTTAGGTATCCTGTACGCCAAAAATGTGTTTCCATTATTATATAATTTATATATTGGCCAGCCAACTGGATTGCTTCTCCAACTTATTGAACAAAATATAGTTTGGTGTCACCGTGATTTAAAATTCCCTGTCGATTAACAGGTTTGAACCGTTCTGTAAACATAAGCAACTATTTAATATATTGAATCACAATTTTAGAAGATATTGTCTTTTCATCTCCTAAAAATGATAGACAATATATTTCTCATAAATATTAAAGATTGCTTTTGATATCGTCTAGACTCAATTCCAACTTATTTATTTTTAAAATTACCATACAAATATCCATATACTATAAAAGCGATAAAAACTTTTATAGGTTTTTTTACGTTTGTTGGGAAACACTGTATAAAGGTCATGCCTGGCGAACTGTTACGTTATCGAAGTATGTAGGTACTCCTTTTTTAATATTTATTTTTTATACATTTATTCTACAGGTGTGTCGTTATTTAACCATGTGTTATTTTATAACTGTTATATCAAATTAACGTTTAGCAGTCGTAACGTTAGTTATCGATGTGTAGAAATAGCAGGTACACTGATAATATTATATGGAGTTTCGTAGTCGCTGTTGCCGCGTCCCCGCTTCTAAATGAAATAACAAATAACCCCTCATCGGATAAATAACAGGTAGCGCATTTAATAATCGATAGAAAAATAACAGTCGTGGTCGTAGTTTTGTCGTTATTCGCCGTTAGAAAATAACAGGAGGGGTGCGGTGTCAGCGGTCAACATTGAGTAGCATTATTAATAAAGTTGAGTGAGCCGCAGAAGAACATTAAGGAAGTAGGAGTGTAGTTTTATATTGTAAATAAATACTTTGGTTTAATAAAACGTTTGGACATTCACATATATTCTTTATATATAATATCTAAGTTATTTACCTATTTGGTGACTGGCATTTAAAAATTAAAACTTAAAAACAACCATTTATTATAATAATATTTCGCCTCTGCCTGCAGAGTAGTAAGGGGAACCCCCGCTTAGTCCATTGCCAAACTTTAAACTATAAAATATCTAGGCAACATTAGATACGAGCAACTACGCAAATATCTGCACATTTCACATATATACTAATATAATCGGTTAGCAATATGCTAAAAACTCTATATATAGCTAAAAAAATCGCAAAAAAATTATATATTTAATGTAATATAAATTTACTGTTTAGATTATCGGAATCATGCATTTAAAATACAATTATTAGTACAATTAAACAGTTATATCTATTATGTAACGATTTCTGTATTGTGGCTTTATACCTACTCCTTTTTCATATAATAAATCTGTTCTGTTCACATATTTTACGATTGAATTTTATATTATACATTTGATTTAACAATTTATAGAAACGACCTAAAGCTGTTATTTTAGGTATGGTAAATAGCGTGTTTATTATGGTATATAGCACGTAAACATAGTTGTAAAATGTTTGTTACAAGAGCAAATGTAAGCGAAATGTGACAATATTTTGAAAATAACAAAAATATGACTAACCTGTTATTTTTAACAGTTATTTTAAAATAACAGTAACAGTCCCAACTGTTACTTAAAAATAACAGTTTTTCCCATCTCTAATTTATTCAGGAATTTTATGTTTATTTTAGGCAGGTATGTCTTTGCGACCTATTCATGGTGAACAGGAATTTGGGATAATTGGTCACTCATTTCCTTAACCTCTTAAAGAATCATATATTATAGTCTTCTGAACAAGAATAAGGTGTGGCAGTATCGAAAAAAATTATCCTCATAAGTTTTTCAGAAGCTACTTAAAAGATGTTGTGCAACTAATCTATAGTTGACTACCCATCGAGACGTTGGAGGGTACACACGTGTTCTCTAGCTCCCGAAACGTGAGGTTAAGTGCAAGTAAACGTTTACCAAACGTTTAGTGTCATTTTTGTGAAATTGTGAATTAGTGCCGTTCGCGATGAGCAAAAACTACAGAAACAATTACCTAAACCCTTACCTTAAAAAGATGCATGCTACACATATAATGATTTAGTGCGCTGCCATGCTGAATGTTTGGAGTATCATAGAGATGCTCTAGCTAATCTCAATAATCAACTTATGGAGGCCAATACAAGAAACACAGTACTTCTCGCTGAGAATCTTACACGGCAATCCATAATTGACAAATGGACAATAAAAATCCAAAAAGCTGGTGGAAGAATCAGTGCTGATAGCACTGTTACTTCCACCAGCTTTTGTTGTATGGCTTCGAAAAAAGAAAAACTTAGGTCCACAAAACTTAGTCTCACAACAAACCACCAAGACCCAGTCGGGCCGAAGTGGACTAGAAGGAGGCTCCAAGAAAGCCAGCATAGACAAAGAAGGATTCCAACAGGTTTCCTCCAAAACAAAAAAGAAGAAAGGGCAACCAGCAGCACGGGCTCCTGAGGTAAGCCATCCCCAGTCAGCACCGACTGCTCCTTCCTCCTCAAAGGCTGAAACCGAAAAGGTTACGACCGAAAAGCAACCTGCACCGTCCACGACGGAAAAACCCCAATAAAAAAGCCAGAACTAAAATCTGACAACAAAAAAACCGCAGCTATTATCCTGACAGATAAAGCTAAATTTCTGGAGGTAATGAACCTCTTGAAGCAAAACAAAGTGGCGGTCGGGCCAGCCATTACCAAGCCAAACTGGGTTTTAATACCCCTGGAGACTGAAAAGGACCAAGAAGCCGTTTGCAAACTGCTCGATGAAAAGAGCTATGCCTACGACACCAAAATCGAATTAGAAATGTCTACGAGTCTTACTGAAAGGCGTATTAGAAACGATCAAAACCGAAGTAATAGAAGAAGAACTCCAAAAAATGGGGATCCAACCAACCAAAGTAACCAGATGGCTAACCAAAGAAAAGAAACCCATCGCAATAGTACAAGTTGTTGTACCAAGCGAAGGGAGAAAAATAATGAAGATTTCAGAATTCTGCCACCAGCCCGTCAAGGTGGAGAAACAGAGAAACAAAAAATCAATCAATCACCAGAATCAAATGAAGAAACCCCAACTTGAAGAAAAAAGAGATACCCGTCGTCCAAACCAAACCGGAACTGAACCTCAAGCAGTTCCAATAAGCCAACAATTTTCGACGCTATCGGAAATTGTACTCACCCTTCAGAGAATTCTAATCGCGGTTCAGCTGAATCAAGATGCGAATTCTCAAAGCAAACCATCGAATTAAATCAACGAAGCAGCTGCAATGTCAAGAACTTTGCCCGCCCTCGACCACGCCCACATGGACAATGAATCAAGATACGCGTTTTTTATTCGTATCATCCGCGGAATCGGACCTTGCAGTCCGTTTCCGAAGCAGAAAAGAAAAAAAATTCATCAACCTGAATAAAGATGATTATGTTTACCGAAAGGCTTACTAAATCGTCACCCCAGGGCTAGATAGAAGCCCCCAAAACACAACCTGGGCTTTCGAAAGCAAGCAAACATACCCGCAAACACGGAGAATTCAGTAGGAACTGGTAAGAGCCAACGAGGCTAACCAAAAAACTTGGAAAATAAGTCGAAGTCGACTAATCTATAGTACATTTGGATAATTTACTGCCGAAACAAAGTTAGTGAGTGCATAAATACAGACAAACCTTCGGAAAACTTACAACGGTTGATGAAACATAAGCCAAATCACTTGAACCTCCACAAAAAAAACCCTTTCACTTTTTTCCAAGGCAAGCTTAAGGCGACATTTGTTAGGATTTTGAAGAAGTTCTTTTTGTTAATTATTTGCCATGATTGCATACTATCACAAACAAGTGTTATATGCTCAAAATTTATGAAGCAATGAAAGAAAAAAAGGTGAGGAAAATAAAAATAAGATGTTTGAATTGATATAACCCTCAGTGATATGTTTCATTCCCTCTTTTGCGAACACCTTATCACATACTAAGAGATATGTAGAAAAATATAATTGCTTCCAGGTTCCAGAAGTTTCCTTATAATTAGTGAATCCCTTGGGGAGTCGAGTACGGTAAGCTCTGCAAAACTATCAGAAAACGTATCAGAGTGGATACGCACTGATTCAACATGAAGCTAGTGCAAAAATCCTTGGAAGAATACAAAGGAATTAACAAGGCTAGGCAGAAGCTGAGAAACAAAAGAATGCAAATTTCTGACTTAATGCATGTAGATGGCACAGTGTGCAGGGCGCATACACATATGTTAGAAGTTGTCAGAAAATTTTATTCCAAATTATATGGAGATCAAAACGAACCAAAGCCAACAATACCCATGGAAGAACAAATGATAGATATCCAGATATCCTAGTGGAGGAAGTAATAAATGCTATAGAATCGATGAAAAACCGCAAAGCTTCAGGAAAGGACAGTGTAACGTCGAACTGCTAAAACTGGTGGTCGGACGTTACATAAAACATTGGTAAAATTATACTCAAAATGCCTCAAAGAACAAAAAGTACCTGACTTGTGGAAAAATGCAGAAGTGATCATTATACATAAAAAAGGAGCACAGGAAGATTTAAAGTACTACCATCCAATAAGCCTCCTATCAATGTGTTACACAGTTTTCACTAAGAAAATATCTAAAAGAATATCAAGAAAACTGAATGACGCGCAACCAAGAGAACAAGCAGGATTCAGAAGTGGATTCACTAAAATGGATCACATCCAGGTTGTACAGCAGGCCATAGAAAGGCACAACGAATACACCATGCAACTGTGCTTGTTTTTTATCGACTACGAAAAAGCATTTGATTCCCTCTCAAAGCATGCCATAATGGATGCACTGCTTAGCCAAGGGATAGACAAAGCATATGTAAATCTGCTAGGATCGATATATGATGGAGCTACAGCGAGAATTCACCTTGATGATCTTGAAGTAGGAATTAATGTAGAACGAAGTCTAAGGCAGGATAACGCAATATCGCCTATTCTTTTCTCGGCTTGCCTTGAAGAAGTATTGCGTAAACTGGATTGGGAACAATATGGTGTAATGATCAATGGTTCGAACTTAAACCACCCTAGATTTGCGGATGATATCGTTCTCCTTTCATAAGGCCCAGGGCACTCATATTGCAATCAATTCAAAAACTTCATTACAAAACGAGACAGAAAGCCCTGCGCATGGATCACGAAACAAAGGATCAGGAAAGTGTGTGATATAATTGGAAGAATAAAGCAATTGAAATGGAGATGGGCAGGCCATATAGCGAGGCGATAGGACAACAAATGGACCAAGGCAATCCTGGAGTGGATACCGCTTGATCGCAAACGTCTGCAAAAAAGACCGAAAGCTCGAAGGACTGATGACATCGTCAAGTATATGGGGCCCGAGAGGCAGAGAAAAGCGCAAAACTGTGAAAGTTGGAAGCATGCTGAAGAAGCCTTCATCTTGCAGTGGATCGAACCGGACTGATGATATTAAATCATCAGTCCGGGTCAAAATTATATTAAATATGATTCATTAGTTACTTGTTAGTCATGAGGAAATAAATGAATAGTGTTTAATCCCGACGGACATATGTAAGAATAACATTAAATTTTAAGGGTTCCTCTCCTTCATTTTCAGTGGTAAAAAAGTGAACAACCGAATTTAAGCGTGATAACTAACGTCATGGCAATGGTTCTCTGGAATCTTTTGTGATGTAGCAAAAGGCAAAAACATCTCAATACTGGGTCAACTGAAGTCTACAGAACTTCATGGTCTATTCTTCAAAGTGTTTTCACATGCACCTTATTCGCCTAATTTTGTTCCTAGCGATTACTGCCTCTTTCCGAAGGTAAGAAATAATTTGCCGGATAAACATTAATTTCAAATAATGAGATCAAAGCTGAGACAACTGCATATTTTGCAGAGTTGGATGGAGCTCATTAAATCGAGTATGCTATAAAAGAAATGTCATCCTGGAATACTATTTTTCTTATAGTTCTATTAAAGGCTATTTTGTCTATGCAATAAACTGGAAATAATGTTGTAACAGTATTTTTGAAAACAAACGGCAAGCTGCAAACAATTTATATATGCCGGAAAATTGTTCGAATTTTTGAAAAGACATTTAGAATGTAAGAAATTATAAATTCTTAATTCAAAACATATTTTAGGAAACAACCCCGTTTTTAAACTATATTTCTCCAGATCTCCAATTTGCCAATATTCTTCAAGTTTCTCAAATTATTCGTTTATACATGTTGACTTAAATGAAACAGAAAATAAAAATCGTTTTTCTCCTAACAAATTTTCATTATCACGGAATGTATTTAAAATATCTATCTTCGAAGACTTCAATAAATTTAAACGACAACTGGAGGGGAAGTTTTTTTAGTTCGACGTCGAGTTTTAGAACGCACTATAAATTTATCCAGGTATCATATTTTAAATTGATTTTTTAATTAAACAAGCTTTGGTGAATGTTTGACTAAGATAAATGGCCATAAAATTGATATTCCTGTGGCGAAATTAAAATATTTTTATCCTCTCCAATTTTTTTCATGACTATATTATTTTGATTAATAGAGATTTTATTACAACATGGCTGCTCTCAAATGATCTGTTAATCGAACATTAGAATTTGGAAGTGATTTTCTTATCTAAAATGCTCTCAAATGGTACAGCAAATTCGAATAATATAAGCGATGAAAAATGTTTGAAACTTGATATCATTTTATCATTATATATCTGGAAGTTAAATTTGACAATTTCCATTTTTATAAAAATGTTTTTGCGAGTCTGCAAGAGCAAGTTATATTTTATGTTATGGTTGATCTAGCATTTAATCCGGTAAAAATATTTGTTTAGTTCTGTTAAAAAATGCAAAACAGAGAGTGGAAAACAAATTATTATATTTATTGCCTGTAACGTGATAATAATTGCACAGAAATGTTATAACATCAATATATATGATATTGGTGTTTGTTAATACTCTAGCTTTGGGAGCTACCCAAACTTGATGCAACTATGTGTTAAAATTAACTGGTAAATCTGGTAAATTGTTTTTTTTTTAAATATCTCGACCACGTGAATATAGTTGGGCGACGTAACTGTAGTCGTATTTTCATTGGCATTCTCAAAATGTATGGAGTAATAGTATCAAAACATGACAATTATATTCGGCAAAGTTACATTTGTTTTATTTATGGGTTTCTCATACATTTGACGTTAGACCGATATAGTCAGAACAACATGCAAACGTCTTTCAACAATGATATTTCAACTCAGGCATCAGTTCCATCGCCGGTGTTCTATAATTATTATTGAAGTATATTATAGGTTACATATGCCAAAATAATAAGATCGCAACTGAATTATCATGCCTTTTACGGCATTTAACTATAAAACATATATAAACTTTTGGATTATGTTGGCTTCTGCTTGATGGAAACTCATTATAAATGTTTAACAAAAAAACTTTTCTTGCCAAATTTCCATTTTATTACCTTTAAGTTCGACGCGTTTCGCTAACACCGTAACTTCGTCACAATTGAATATTTTCGATGGGAGATCATAGGTACTGTTTCAAAAATGTCCCTAGCTTGTAAAAACGTATATACATGGCTTGTGGTGTTACTTCACATTCCTGTCCGGGCTTTAGCAATGTATGACTACCACTACACACTAACCACTTTTTTGTTGTTCTGGAGATTTTGCATCGTTTAAATTTAAATTAATATACTGTATGAAACTAGAAAAAAACTACGGAATAAGAAAAGCATTATCTCTCAAAGCCGCATAAACGGCTAGTATTCAGTAGAAATACGAAAAAAGTAGCAACGAACAACATCGCGTCTACAAGTTATTTTTCAGGTTATATACACAGTGGGCTCATATATAATACCTCGTATTGAAAACTACTTTAAAATAAATAAAATAACTATTATATATGTATATATATATATATATATATATATATATATATATATATATATATATATATATAGTAGATATAGTAGGTAGATACAGTAGATATATATATATATATATATATATATATATATATATATATATATATATATATATATATATATATATATATATAGTAGATATAGTAGGTATCGCATTTAAGATGAAGACACCCCCACATTTTCGCTATTTGAAGGAATACAAATTTGAATTTGTGCACAGTCAGACAGATTGATGGGTGACGTTTGTTAAGATGCTCAACTGAAATCTGAACATTAAACTAAGCCTACTACGAATTCACAAACAAGGTCAATTCTCGATATTTTGCTTGGCGTTAGAGATATCGAAAAAAGTTATTAGATAAAGTTATTCAGGATGTTATTCTAACCCCGTATACCAAGTTGCATGACAAAAGTCGCATTTTTAATTTTGTCATTATTTTGGTCTATACACAAAATTATTACAACAGAATCGAAAAAGAATCTAAAAATGTATTCGAATAGACGGAGGACTAGCTGTGAGAGATCACATTTGATAGTTAATTATTTGTATTATGAAAATTATTGTTATATACTATATACGTTTTGCTAAATTTGATCAATTAACTGTAAGTGCTATTTATTTTACTGAAATATTTGAATACATGGCACTATTGACAATGTGTCAAGTTTTTACTCACCATGGCATACTAATTATCCAATTAAACAAATAAACTTGTAATAATTTTGTGTATAGACCAAAATAATGAAAAAATTGAAAATGCGAATTTTATCATGAAACTTTATCAAACAACTTTTTCTAATAACCTTTTACGATAT
This sequence comes from Cosmopolites sordidus, assembly GCA_031761425.1. NCBI lineage: Eukaryota > Metazoa > Arthropoda > Insecta > Coleoptera > Curculionidae > Cosmopolites > Cosmopolites sordidus. The sequence continues at coordinate 16,733 of JARFXV010000805.1, forward strand.
CTCTAACGCGAAGCAAAATATTCAGGATTGACCTTGTTTGTGAATTCGTAGTAGGCTGAGTTTAAAGTTCAGGTTTTAGCTGAGTATCTTAAAAAATTTGACCCATCCACATGTATGACTGACCACGCATCATATCTGGAAAAAACTACTAAATCCAAAATCAAAGAATCTTCAATCGACGACAATATCACTAAACAACTCATGCAGAGAAAAAAATCACGGAGATGTCCAAAACTATATGGCCTGCCAAAGAGCCACAAAGCTGAAGCCCCTTACATCCAATTGTCAGTTCTTACAAAATCTAGTCATTACAAAACCTAGAGAAATGTTTAACCTATATATTATAACCTATAACAGAAAAGGCCGATTCGAACATCAAAATTCTCAAAACTTCATAGAGACTCTAGACAAACTCATAATAGACCAAGAAGTCATCATGGTCAGTTTGGACGTCAAATCTCTATATGCGAACATACCAATAGAAGAAGCATTGCAATTAATAGTGGAGAATGAAGATCTTCCGAACCACGTGATAGATTTGTCTGGACACTGCTTGAGCAACGCTTACTTCATGTTTGACATATACCAGCAAACAGATGGAGCAGCAATGGGTTCATGTCTATCACCGGTAGTGGCCAATCTTTTCATGATATATTTTGAAAAGATGGCACTGAGAAGCGCAAACCTCAAACCAAAACTATGGATCGGATATGTTGACAACATTTTCGATTGAATGATGAGTATGGCTTTTAATCAAATATTCTTGTGTATGTGCAACCTATAATATACCTCAATAATAATTGTAGAACATCAGCAATGCAACTGACGCCTAAGTGAAATATCACTTTTGAAGTTGTTGTTAATTTAAAAATGGTAAGAGTTCAGGGAGGACTGTAACAGCGGCAGAAAACATAAAATTTGCTGAAGATGAGCTAAAAATAATACTGTTCGAATGAATCACTACAATATGGAAAGAAGAATGAATATCAGCAAGTTGGGACAATGCCAACATTATACATATCCTAAAAACATTATACATATAAATTATACATATCCAATTTGTTGGATACTTGTTATAAAATAGTAGTTATATTAATTAAAAAGAAGTTAAGAAGAATAATTGATCCATAGATAGGGGAATACCAGGCAGGTTTATGTCTTGAAAGAAGCACTAACAACGTATGCGTATGCTAAAATCAATAAACGTATGGTACTGTTTATAGATTTTACTAAGGTTTATGATTCAGTAAAGAAATCCAGAATGATAAAAACCATGGAAGAATTTAAAGTACCCTTTAAAATTGTGAGGTTAGTGAATATGCCAGTGGAGATAACAACAGCCAATGTAGGTGTAAAAGGAGGGGGACAGAAGATTTTCTGATCAAGGCAAGCCTAAGGCAAGGGGATGCACCATCGACACTATTATGAATGATTTTCAGCAAGGGTCAAAAGAAAACGTTAAAAAAAGGCCTAAGAGAGAAGGTCACATTCTTTACAGAAGTCATCAAATAGTGGGTTATGCAGACGATATAGCAATAATTGCGAGAAGTGAGAAAGAACATAAATATAAATTTGGTTTTAAAATCAATCAAAAGAAAAACAAACTAATGATAGTAGAAGGTACATAAGAAAAGGTGTCAAAAGTAGAAGTTGAAACAATACTAGGAATAATCCCTTTTGAAAGGGTGCAAGAATGTGTCTACTTAGGTGTACAGATAACAAACAAGGATCAAAAGGTGAAAAGAAATGGTCAAAAAAAGTTTAAAAAGTCTAACAGAGAAGGACACATTCGTTGCAGAAGTTATCAAATAGTAGAGAGTACTTAAGAAAATGTGTCAAAAGTAGAAGTGGACTAGGAAAATAATAATTTTTGAAAGTGTGAAAAAATGTGTTTACTTAATTGCAAGGATAACAAACAAGTGTGAAGAAAAGAAGAAGATAGACCTAAGATTAATCAAAGCTAACAGATGTGCCGGACCCTTGAACTATCTAATATGATCGAAATTCAGATCCATAGATACCAAATCAAAATATGAAAACGAAATAGTTCAATGTTTTAAAGGAAGTGAACAGGAAGAACTACAGTTTGGAAGCGGATTGAAGAGGGATGAAAACAGTTATTCAAAAAGCAAGAGAAAAAGCTATACCCATAAACAACGATAGATATAGAATTGGTACGATGAAGAATGCGTTAGTAAAATAGAGATAAGGAATAATCTAAGAAGAGGATATACAAGCGCATATGGAACTGAGAGCAAGAGCGAAGAAAATAATTAAACAAACGAAAACTCTTAGAAACGAGGAAATTGTTCAGCAGAGCGAAAATTATTACCACAGGAAAGAAATAACGAATTTTTACAGAGAGATGAAGAAACGCAGAGGAAATCGAGATAATATAACATATATTAGAGATAAAGAGGTCAATCTGATAAGAGATAAACAAAAAATGAAAGAAAAATGGAAAGAATATTTTGAGGAAATGCTAAATGGAGATGTTGATGAGGAAAATGAAGAACTGGTAATAGATACAGAAGAAAACTCTCATAGAGCAGAACCTGCAAAATAAGAAGCAGAAAATAGTATAAAGAAACTTTAAAATGGTAAGAGTTCGGGCAGAAATATCATAACGGCACAAAACAAAAATAAAATTTGCAGGAGTTAGGAGAATTATATCTATCCTAAAAAACCGAAATGTCTTTCTAATAAAATACTTGTTATAGAATAGTACTTATAGTAATTAAAAAAAGAATTAATTAGAAAGAACAATTGATCTATAGATAGGGGAATACCAAGTTGGTTTTAGGAAGAGCGGAGGAACAACCGACCAGGTTTTTGCCATGAAAGAAGCACTAACAATGTGTTACGTATAATAAAAATTGCAGCAATGGTACTGTTTATTGATTTTAGTAAGGCCTATGATTCACCAAAGAGATCCAGAATGATAAAAACCATGGAAGAATTTAAAGTACCCTCTAAAATTGTGAGATTAGTGAGTATGTCAGTGGAGATAACAACAGCCAATTTAGGTGTTAAAGGAGGAACGACAGAAGATTTTCTGATTTTAGGCAGCCTAAGGCAAGGGGATCCACTATCGACACTATTATTCAAAAAGTTTTTGGAAATGATTATTAGGAAGAGTCAAAAGATCAAAAAAGGGTAAAAAAATGGCCAAAAAGTTTAAAAAGGCCAAAACCAGAAAGACACATTCTTCACAGAAGTCATCAAATAGTGGGTTATGCGGACAATATAGCAATAATTGCGAGAAGTAAGAAAGAATTGACAGAAGTGACAAATAGGCTAGTGGAGGCAGCATATAAATTTGGTTTAAAAACCAATCAAAAGAAAAGCAAACTAATGATAGTAGAAGGTACATAAGAAAAGGTGTCAAAAGTGGACGAGGATACAGAACTAGGAAGAATTACTTTTGAAAACGTGGAAGAATTTGTTTACTTAAGCGTAAGAATAATAAACAATTGTGAAGAAGAGGAGGAGATAGACCTGAAGATAGAAGATTGATCAAAGCTACCAGATGTGCTGGGCCCCTGAACCATCTAATATGATCAAAATTTATATCCAGAAACACCAAATTAAGATTTTATGGAACAATATTGAGACCAACTGCATTGTACGGATGTGTGAGATATGGGTACTAAACAAGAAAAAAGAAGAGAAACTGTTAAGATGGGAACCTAAAATAATCAAAAGGATAACAGGAGGAAAGTAGGTCGGTGGGGTGTAATATATACATACATATATATATATATATATATATATATATATATATATATATATATATATATATATATATATATATATATGCAATGTCAGATTTCTTTGGACTGCCTCCAATAAGACAACACTAGTTGAGTGTCATCATATACCCAATCGTTGGGTTCCAAAATCTTATGTGGAACACACAACAACCTGCGTCTCCGCCTTAATGAGTATTTTTGTTGGTTGATGACTGCAGACGAGCCCAACCCATCCCTTCAACTGGAGTCTAAACATCAAGAGACGAAACATATGCCCTCCAGTTGAAGGGATGGGTGGGGCTCGTCCCCAGTCATCAACCAACAAAAATGTTCATTAAGGCGGAGACGCAGGATCCGCCATAGAACAACTGGTGATAGCAGAGATCAAAATAAGAGGATTCAGTCAACAAATGTGTTGCCAATTGTTAGTCATTAAAAAGACACAGGTTGAAAGTGAAACTAAATTTTCAAAAAATTGAGATAATTTAAAAAAGGTTGTAGATATTAGATTCAAAATCGGAGTTGTTGGGTTTTCAAAGGCGACAAATCCGAATTTGGTACTAGCTTGAGCCTAGTTCCTTGAGGGCGATTGCTACCTACTTTGCAAGGAAGTAACTCGCTCATATGTTTTTACCCTATAAAGGTGGGAATATTTTGACTTCCAAATAGAAAAGAGTCATAATTTCCAAGTAAAAAAGGTACCTTTAGTCAATATCGATAGCTCACACCGTTTACGAGATATTCGTCTTCGAATATTCCATTACACATCTTGTCGATGGCTGAAAAATATGCAATTCACAAATGTTGTGTACAAATTATTACGTCTCGATGACAACTGTCATTGTTTTCTATTTCTCCTATTAAACGTATGTGAAAACAAGTTTCTCCAATCTTGAGGCTGTGTTAAATAATTTGTAAAAAATGCCCATACTTAATCAGTTTCCTAATAGTAATTTAAGGGAAAATACTCTGCGTGTATGCATGAGTAAAATATAACAGTCGCGCTGCAGTTAGAAGATATGAAGAACTCTACCTAACCGGAATCGTCCAGTTCGACAAATGTTTTAAAGAATTTTTAATCAGTTAGGCGAAACAGGTTCGTTTTATTACAACAATCCTGGTGGACGACCAAAACGTATAACGCTGGAATAAGAAGAATAAATTTCATTAAGCACTAGGCATTTGGAGGCATCTACAAGAATTAGCAAATCTACGGTTTCAAGAGTTCTTCATAATGAAAAATTGTTTCCCTTCCATTTTTCGCCTGTTCAAAATTTATTGTCACAAGATTTTCCGGCTAGATCAGAATTTTGTCAGAATCTACTACCTAAAAAAAAGAAGACTTCATGTTCCTGAAAAAGATATTGTTCCCTGGCGTGGAATTTTTAACTGGCGAAATAATCATTTTTACGCCCTGGAAAATCCATACCTACCAAGAAAGCGACATTTCCAGCACGAATTTTTAATTAACATATGGTGCAGCATTATCGACAATTTTTTAATCGGCCCATTTGAGTTTCTGCAAAGACTGAATGGAGATCAATATGTGCAGTTTTAAAAAATGATTTATTAAACCTTTTGGACGGTATTCCTCTAAACTTAAGACAAGACATGTTGCTCATGCAAGATGGGGCGCCACCGCATTTTACTGTTGCAATGGGAAATCATTTGAATCAACCTTTTCCACATCGATGGATTGAGTGCGGTGTTGAGTTTCCTTGGCCACCTCGTAGCCCAGACATTAATCCGTAAGACTTTTATTTGTGGGTGCCATTTTTAAGTGGTAATTATGACTGTTATCTATTTTGAAGTCAAAATATTCCCACCTTTATAGGGTAAAAAATATGAACGAGGTTAATTCCTCACAAAGTAGGTAGCAAGCGCCCTCTAGGAACTAGGCTCAAGTTAGTACCAAATTCGGAGTTGTCACTTTTGAAAACCCGACTACCCCGATTTTGAATCTGATATTTTCAACCGTTTTTAAATTATCTCAATTTTTCGGATATTTAGTTTCACTTTCAACCCCCTATATCTTATTAATAACTAATATTTGTGAATACATTTGTTAACTAAAACCTCTTATTTTGATCTCTACAATCACCAATTGCTCTATGGCGGATAAGTTGTGGGACGCGCTGTATATATGGCATCTTCCTAATTTTCTAAATAAAATATTTCGAATAGTTATTGATTTTTTATTATTCTTCACTTCTCTGTAGCACCATGTATGTCTAATGTTTCAGCGGGATACATAATAACACGCAAAAATTATCTATTATATTTCTCAAATTCATTTCAATAAATAAATAAAATAATTATTATACATACTGCTGATATAACATTTTTGTGCAGTTATCACGTTCAGTGAATAAATAAAATAATCTGTTTTCCACTGCCTATTTTTGTATTTTTTTACAGAACTAAACAAATATTTTTACTGGATTAAACGCTAGATGAAGCATAACCTAAAATATAACTTGTTTTTGCAGACTCACAAAAACATTTTATGAAAACGGAAATTGTCAGATTTAACTTCCAGATATATAAAATGATTTCAACTTTCAAACATTTTTCATCGTTTTTGTTACTTGAAATTGCTGCACCATTTGAGAGCATTTTAGATAAGAAAATCGCTTCCACATTTTAATGTTCGATCGACAGATCATTTTGGGACCAGCCATGTTGTAATAAATTCTCTATTAATCAAAATAATATAATCATGGAAAAAATTGAAGAGGATAAAAATATTTTAATTTCGCCACAGGAATATCAATTTAATGTCCATTTATCTTAGTCAAAAATTCACCAAAAGCTTGTTTAATTAAAAAATAAATTAAAAATATTATATCCGAATAAATTTATAGTGCGTTGTAAAACTCGACGTCGAACTAAAAAACTTCTCTTCCAGTAGTCATCTAAATTTACTGTTTTTAAGTGCTTAGAGATGGATATTTTAAATACATTCCGGAATAATGAAAATGTGTTAGGAGAAAAACGAGTTTTATTTTCTCCTTCGTATAACTCAACGACCTGCGTAAACACATACTTTGAGGAACTTGAAGAATCTTTGCGAAGTGGAGAAACACTGTTTATAAAAAGGCGATGTTTCCTAAAACATATTTTAAATTAAGAATTTATACCTTTTGAAATTCCAAATGTTTTTTTCGAAAATTCGATTTTTTTTCGGCATGTCTAAATTATTTGCAGTTTGCTCTTTGTATTCAGTACTGTTACAACATTATTTACAGTCTGTTTCACAGACTAGTAGAAAAATAGCATTTCATAGAATTAGAAGGCAAAACATGCAGTTGTCTCAGTTCTGATCTCATTATTGGAAGTAAATGCTCATCCTGCAAGTTATTTCATCACGTTTGGAGAGCAATTCGGCACATACGGTGTATGTGGAAACACTTTGAAGAATAGACCATGGAGGTTCTGTATATTTCAATTGATCCAGTAGTAAAACCGAGATGAATTTACAATTTGCTAAGTAGCCTGTGAGTATCACACCACAAGGATCCCAAAAAACCGAAGCCATGACGTTAGTAAGCATATTTAAATTTTGTAGTCTAGTAGAATCTTTTTTACCAGACAAAATATAATCTAATTCTTACATATGCCCGTCGGAATTAAACGCTATTCGTTTATTTCATCACGACAAAGAAGCAACAAGCCATCAGATGAATCGTGCTTGATATATATATCATACTTATTTGGTAACATTGTAGCCATTTCAGTCTTAAGCCAATAAATTTTTAAACGACTTTCATACCTTAGGAAAATATATATATTTTATTTTTGAGTTGGAAAAAAGCGAACGAATAGTCTTAATTAAGTGAGTATAAGAAATAAATCTTCAAATACATTCAGAAGTAAGAAAGTACTTTCAGAATTAATTCAGTAAATTAATAAGTATATTACGAGTAGCTCTATTTGTATTACAGTGCTGCTTATTTATGGGAGGAGCACTCACTAATTATAAGAAAACATCTGGAACTTTTGTAGCAATTACATATTTCAACATATCTCTTAGTATACTGTAGAGTTTCCAGGAGATGTTGCTTTAGCTGAAAATGAGGATGAAAAAAAAAAAGAAACATTTACAAACAGTGCTATCCGGTGTTGCTGTATTTCTTCAGTAGCTACTAAAACAGTATTTTTTAAATGGCAACATCATATCCATTTTACATAATTTGACTAATCTTAAAATTCGAAAAAATGTAATATGTTATGTTACATTTCTTTATTGGAATAGCCGTTTTAGGACAATTAGTAAAAACAACAAAAATAATCTGCAGGCGGCAGAAACTAAAAGAAGCTAACACAGCGAATAAAAAAAAATGTGTTGTTTGAAAGAGCCCATTATTGTGCTGTCATTGTGTTATTTGAAAGCTATTGTATTTGAATGTGTATAAAAATATCGTTTTAATTCATTTGCTAAGATGAATCAGTTATTTAATCAAAAAGAGAAAGTTGAATTAATTTTTCTTCATGTTGGCGACTTTAGCCTACGCGAAGTGTGCGCTGAATTTCACGCGAGACATCCTGATAAGTCTCTGCTTAATCCGGAGGTTTTAAGAAATAACTTAATAAAACTAAAAACAACTGGTAGTGTGTCCCCAAGGATCCGCAAAAGGCACAAAAATGTTATTGAAAATTACTTCTTTGTAATGTGGAAAATGTTCAAGTCAACGCACAAAATTGCCCAAGAGGTAGTTTGTTCTTAGTCAAAGGTGTGGGCCGCTTTACAGGGGAACAATTTTCATCCATACAAAATGAGAAGCGTGCAAGAATTGCATGATGATCATTTTGATAGACGATTGGAATTTTGCGACTGATTTTTAGATAAGAAGGGTCAGCAACCCAGTTTCGAGAAGCACATCTTCATAGAACAAAATTTAAATGGTGAACGTTATTTAGAGTTATTGAGAAATGAACTTAACTTGTTTACTGATGAACTCCCGTTAGCAGCAAGAAGGCGGTTTTTATACCACCTCATTTTACACGAAATATGCGGGGTTTGGTTTGGTTGATGAGGATGATCGATGAGGAGATGATGGTCGACATCTGAAATGTTTGTAAATAGTGATTTTAGGTAGGTAGGCCAAAAAAGATAGTTTTAATTTCTGTAAAATAACTTTATTGAAAATATTTATAATTGATAAACAGTGAACTCCTTTCTCTAAAACTGTAATCATTCGAATGGCGAGAGTTTCGTAAAGTCGGTTGATCTTATTTTGATGAAGTCTGGCCCATTTTTCCTCAATTTTCTTTGATAAATCCTCCTCAGTTTGAAATTACCTCGAACTTTTGTACATTTTCTCACTAACTGTACCCAAACATGTTTCGATGATGTTTAGATCTGGGGCCATTGCTGGCCAATCTAAAATGCCAGTATTCTACACATATTCTTCTACACAGGAGCATTGTCTTGCGGAACTATAAAATTATCGTTTGCCGTTGTTTCTAAATATTTCTGACTTGATTTGTCTAGAAATGAAAGCGATGTCAGTTTTTTTTATACTCAATGCCTATCCAAGCAATGATGCTACCACAACCCATTTGTCACTTTGAGAAAAAATTTTCTTCATTTCTCAATGTCTTTTTCTTCCTTTTTTCATGCAATTTATAAGAGCAGCCGGTCGGCCCGTCTAGATTAAATTTCTTTTCGTCAGAAAACATTATTTGCTTTCATTTTTTGTCCCAACGAACATGATCGCCAGACAATTGCTTCCAATGTTATATATAAGCATCTCTGAGGGGCGGGGTAGTCTTCATTTTCTTCCTCTGAATATATGAAGGCGATTGAAGGACTTTCCTATCGTTTTTAATGTCGGTAATCACACTTGCTTTATGCGCAATCTGGTGAGATATCAATGCGATATTAAAAGCGGCACGTAAGATTGCACGATTTTATCTGTTTGTCAATACAGAATGTCTTCCAGTAATATTTTTCTCTCTCTGCCTTCAGGATCTTTAATCGATATTTAATCAACAATTACGTATCGATACCGACATTTTTCGCTGATATATTTGCAAAGATGTATTTTTTTCTAAATGTAATAAATATTTTAAACCTCCCATGATGGATTTATTTCCATTTCGATAAAAGAAAGATAACTGGATTCAAATTGTAGATAGAAGAAAGATAAAAAGGGAGTATTTACAAAATACACAATATGATTAATATTTGTAACCATTGCCAGGTATTAAACTATATTGTAAACAAATTGAAACATGCTGTTTTTGTTTAATAAATTCAGTTATAGTATACAAGAAGAGACCAATAATATTGAAATATAATGTAAAAATACGCAAAAAAAGGGGGCATCTTATAATTTAGTCCCGGACCTTATATGTAGAATGTGTACAGTAGAATCTGTATAGTAGAATGTGTATAGTAGTATGTGTATTGTAGAATATGTATAACAGAATGTGTATAGTAGGTGTGTAGTAGAATGTGTATTACATAATATGTATAGTAGAATATGTCTGTTTATTCGGAGACCTGCCAAGCAATAAGTAGTTCAATATTATATACCCTATATATTATTTTACCATAATAAACAATTATCATAATAAACAATTTTTGCTACTTCTCATTAGTTACATTTTTAACCAAATTTTTAAGTTTTGCAATTAATATCAACTAGGGTATTTTAAATGAACTTTATAATTATTTGCAGAATTATATGCGAATATGGAAATTAATTTTAAAAAAATCAAAGAACATACATTTTACTTTTTATTGAAAATAAGAAAACTCGGAAACCTGGCGACTTTTCGACTCTTTTTCGATTGTGTATATGTATTGCTACTTTTCGAACTTCTAAACTTTTTTCATTTCATACACTCACATTTTTTTCAATATTTGTATGACGTCAGGACCGATATTTGAGATTTGATTTTTTTTATCCATGTCTATTTTTCTTTACCTCCCAGAGCATTGTAAATCAATGACAATGACATCAACATAATTTTATAGGATTTTTTAACAACTGCTTGATTTTGAAAGTTAACTTAACCAATGTTTTTTTCCGCTTGGAATTTGAGGAACTAAATAGTTAAAATTAAAGTTAATTTTAAAAATAGTAGTTGTCACTGCGTTTTGTTGTCACTTCTTGTCTTTAGTAATGAGGCGTATGTTTTTTTGAAGGATATACATAAATAAATAAAAAAAAAACTTGGAAGTCGGCGAAAACATTGGTTGTTGGCTGAGGATAGCGTCTCCATGTTCTTGATGGGGAGCATGTGTACGTACCCTGAAGAGTCTAAACATCAAGAGACGAAACATATGCCCTCTAGTTGAAGAGGTGGATGGAGCTCATCTCCAGTCAAGCAAGCAACAAAACAATATATATATGTATATATATATATATATATATATATATATATATATATATATATATATATATATATATATATATATATATATATATATATATATATATATGTATATATTTATATATATGTATATATATATATATATATATATATATATATATATATATATATATATATATATATATATATATATATATATATATATATATATATATACCAGGTGTCCCATTAAGGATGGATCGCGGCCGTATCTTAAAAACAATTTATCCCACAGCTTTGGGGAAAAAAAATTGTACTAAAAATGATCATGAGAAATTGACCGAAAATATTTTTAAGCTTCTAAAACGACCGCAAGAGGGCGTGACACATTTGTCTTCTTGTTTCCAACGAAACATCTTCCATTAGTTCTGGCAGTCCATTTTGTAAAAAATTTATATATGTTTCACTATTCAAATGTCCATTAAAAATAAAGGGACCAATAATTTTGTCTCCCAAAGCACCACACCATACGTTCACACTCCATCTATTTTGGTGGTTGATTTCTAACATCCAGTGTCGATTAGCAACTGACCAGTAGTGCATATTATGTAAGTTAACGCCTCCATCACTGCTAAAAGTAGCTTCATCAGTCCATAGTATACGTTTTAAGAATTGTTTATTTCCACTACACATATTTTTTAACCAGTTACAATAGTCTAACCGTCTGTCGAAATCGTTATCCAAACGGGCTTGGTGTAAGACAACATGATAGGGGTGCAGCTTGTTATCTCTTAAGATTCGATGAACGGATGTCTTGCTAACACCTAATTCTTCAGATATTTGTCTGATGCTTAAATGGGGGTTGGTTTCAATATAAGCCAGAACATTTACGACATAATCTCCATTACGAATCGAACGTAACCTGGTGCGGACTGGATCTGGATGCACAATTCCTGTTTCTGGTAAGCGTCTTGCTAGACGTGTAAACACCTTCTTCGAATAATGCCTTCTTTCGGGATATTGACTTGCATATTGCCGCTCTGCAATACATGCATTTTCAAAACATTGGAAATACACCGCCAACATGTCATAGGCCTCGTTATTCGTAAAAGGCATTGTAAAATATTATTATAATAATTATTAATAATCAATAAATGCAAGGTTGAAAATGTAATGCATTTCAAAACTGACAAGTTAATTTGACTGTTTTTGTTTGTTTCCATGGTTCCCTTCTTACACTCTTTGTGTAATGTACCTAAGGATTGCATGCGTTTATTTGGAAACCCAAAAACGCATAATTTCATTAATCCATTCATTTAGTTTAAAAGAAAGAGTAGGTATATTTATTAATGACTGATTTCAATATTCTGTCAAGTAGTATTTAAGCATCACAAAAGAGAAAATGCAACAATTGGGAAAAGGCATTTTTTCCTCTTATGTAATTAAATCAAAAAATATTATCAAGGTCAGGATTAGAACATTTATGATGATTAATACTGAATAGATAATTTTATTTTTTAAATAAAATTGTTGCGGTTGCGATTGCGACCTAAATATTAAGACCAATTTAAAACTCCCCCCCAACCCTCTATTCGTGAAATTACGACAAAATGTCATAAAACAAAGTTGTAGGAGACAGTTTGTTAATTATAACTGAGAATTTTTCTTACTCGGTTAACGCTTGAAAATACACAAAAAAAATTATTTTTAAAAATGTTTAGCTCGTCACGCCCTCTTGCGGTCGTTTTAGAAACTTAAAAATATTTTTGGTGAATTTCTCATGATCATTTTTAATACAATTTTTTTCCCCCAAAGCTGTGGGATAAATAGTTTTCAAGATACGGCCGCGATCCATCCTTAATGGGACACCTGGTATATATTCAATAAGCGATTATAAAGTAAAACGAATAGGTATAAAGAATTTTAAAATATTAATATGCCTGGGAGATACTTGATTTACATTAGCGCGTCATTTAATTTGCCGATCATCAATGATACACACCATGTTGAAAAAATAATGGAACTTTTTAAATTTTCAAGAAAAGTACTAGATCCATCTATTGAAATAATATATAACCGGAAACCTGTATATCTTCTCTATAAAACGAGGCCGCCATCATTACAATCTGTCAAGGAATTGTCAAGTTATAGTTCTTAAATAGTGTTATAGTATCAGTATTAAAAGACAGTTTATTTTAAATCATTATAATTTTAAGACATAAAGTCTTTACATCTTAATAAGTATTGAATACTGCCAGTCACCTAGTTCAATAATATATTAGATCAATTCGTCTATTGGAACCTTTGATTGAAACTCAAAGAGATTTTTCACTGAACACCAATTCAGTTTTATAAACTTCCCGACACACGTTTCACCAGCCATGAAAGCATCATCAGGATATGATTTAATCTAGATTAACATTAAGATAGATAAAATATTTTGAGATTTTTATATTAATTTGTTAATATTATATTATTAATTTACTATTACAGTCCTCGTTTATTTGCTTACTGTACTTTTATAATTTGTGTATGTAAGTATAAACTTGATTTTGTGTTATGTTATAATAATATAATTCAGTGAAAATTAAATAAAAGTTGAAACCGTCAATTATAAAAAGTACTAAGTTAGTTGCATGTACCATGTCGTTTCAAGCCATTATCTGAATTTTAGAAAGGATAGCTTATTGGTATAAAAGAAGCAACTTTAAGTTTTCGCAAAATAGCAAGACGATTAGATGTTGCTGTTGCTACCATATTAAAACCATAGATAAAAGAATTATACACCAATGCGAGATTTTTGAACATCCAACATCAACTCGACAACAACTCGAACAACAACGTCGTCCTAAAGCATCCAATATATTTTCACATTTTTAAAAGCGCTAGAATCATTCACCTTGTCTTAGTAATCAAACAGGTATTTGTCAATTAATAACCATATTAATACAACGCATATTATGGTAATAACATATCTTCGAATTATATTGTAGTATACTTTTCAGTATGTTTACCCCTGAAATTATCGAAACACATTATACAGTATGCAAAGAAATATATTTGCATTATTAAACTGGCTTCAAAACAGACAGGTGCGGTTAATAAATATTTATAGTAAAAACATAGGCCGTCGAACAATTTAAATAACAAATACGCATTTCAATATGTCTCTCCAAGGGCAGCCTGTTTATTCACACTATATTTATGCATGAATCACTTTTTATATTTTGCTATTTTCTAGGCACATTTTGTTTAGAAAAAATAAGACAAAAAAATATTCATCACATGTAAAATTGTTATATTGTAAATTATGTATCCGTTTATAACAACGATTGCATATTCAGATGATTGTTGAATATATTATATATTTAAACTAATACATCTTCATATAACTATCGACATAACCCATGTTATTCAATTAGATTATCTGGTTTGAAAATTGTTACCAGGAAACTTTTAAAAAAGGTAATAAATACGGCAGGTGTATGCTAATATGTTATCATATTGCTGCCAGCATATACAAGTAGTCTAGGGAAAAACCCAAATTGTTGGAATTCTATGAAGGGACATCTTTAACAAATATTTTTGAAATACATAGGTCAGCATAATACATAGATACTATAATGTATAATACATGCATAACTAATTTATACAGAATTTTTCAATAAGAGCGCTCGAACTTTGACAGTATATAGCAGCTAGCAGCAAACTTTACTATCAAAATGAGTGCTGAGTTCGAGCTAAGTTCCATGCGCTACGTGATTTTTACGGTGCACTCAATCATCCTGTTGAGTCCACTTTTCGTCGTTTGGTGGACAAAGTCGAATCAACTAATTCAGTAAACAATCAAACAACATCCGTTGATCGTCAAAAAGTCAGGTCCGCAAAAAACATTCAGTTGTGAATGAGAGTGTGCAAGATAACTCAAGGCAGTCATTTCCTTATCGCGCCCAAGAACTTGGTCTTTCACAGACCTCAACTTGGGGAATATTGTGTCGATACTTGGGCATGCACCTGTACTTAATTCAATTGACCCGGGAACCGAAGGTAAACGATCGTAGGCAGCGTCGAGCATTCGCTGACTGGGCTCTCGAGTAGTTGAAAATAAACCCTAATTTCGGACGGAAAATCATCTTCAGCGATGAGGCCTTTTGGGTGAATGGTTATGTTAACAAGCAAAATTGTCGCATTTTAGGAGATAACAATCCAATAACAGATCCATCAGTTATTATATTTAACTGAGGTAGCCGATACTTGATGGAAATTCATTTTAAATAAAAAACCAAGATTAATATCTAAATTTCCACTATATTTAAAACTTGTACTTATGACAATTGTTTCGACAGGCAGCGTCGAGCATTCACTGACTGGGCTCTCGAGTAGTTGGAAATAAACCCTGATTTCGGACGGAAAATCATCTTCAGCGATGAGGCCTTTTGGATGAATGGTTATGTTAACAAGCAAAATTGTCGCATTTTAGGAGATAACAATCCAATAACTTATCCATCAGTTATTATATTTAACTGAGGTAGCCGATACTTGATGGAAATTCATTTTAAATAAAAACCCAAGATTAATATTTAAATTTCCACCATATTTAAAACTTGCACGTATGACAATTGTTTCGACACAGAGTGTCTTTTTCAAATACACATTAAATTAAACTAACCGTAAGAAAAGCAGTTACTACCTAAAGTAATCTAATAAAACCATAAATGATGATAGTGGGAGTCCCGCGTCTCAATATCTAGAGTAATATAAGTTTAACAAGGGTGAACCAGTCAAGTCTACCTGATCATTAAGTAAAATACACAATTTTTTTCTTTTATTAATTTCTGGGCTCTTTAAAAGATTTAGTTTTTTAGATATATTTTCGTTATGCAACATTATCGTTTTATTATCGTTTGAATATCGTTTGAATTATCGTTGAAAGTGTGATTTTCTAACATTAAGTGATTGGCATAATGAGAATTATTCTGTTCTTTAACATAACTTCTTTTATATTTATTAAGCCTGGCGGAAAAGGATCTTCCTGTTTGACCAATATAGACTTTTGGACAAGAACCGCACTCAATTAAAAAAACTTCTGATTTATGAAGTTTATTTGTTTGACTTTTATTGTTTTTTATTAAGCGTCCAAGACTATAGTTTGTTCTGAATGCAATATTTATATCGCTTGTTTTTGACAAATGCTTAGAAATTAATTTGGTGACTTTTCCTGTATATGTAATTGTTTTGTATGCGGTGTTCTTGACTTTATTGACAGGATATATTAAATTAATGGTATTATTATAAATTTTTTTATTTATAATGTTTGGGTCATAACCATTATTCACTGCGATCTGTTAGATGACATTCAATTCTTTGTTGTAGTTATCTATTGACATTGGGGTATTTATTAATCTGTGTATGAATGAATTAAATGCTGCCATTTTTTGAGAATAAGGATGACAAGACTTGTTATGTATAACTAAATCTGTGTGAGATGGCTTATGATAAATTGCAAAATCATGTTTATTCTCTTTTCTTGTAACTGTTAAATCTAAAAAGATAATACTGTTGTTTTGTTCTTCTTCAACTGTAAAATGAATGTTCTTATGTAAAGAGTTTATATAAGTTAGGAATTGATTTAATTGTCTGTTAGTACCCGTAAAACAAATTATAATGTCATCAACATATCTATACCAGTAAAGTGATGATTTGAATAACTGATGTTGACATATCTTATCTTCTAAATTATCCATAAAAAATTCCGCCAGAAAAGGACTTAAAGGGTTCCCCATTATCAAACCTTCTTTCGAAAAATAAAATCTGTTATCAGACTAAAAATAATTCTGATCCAAAGTAATTGATAATAGGTCTAAAATTTCTTGTTTTATGATTGAATTAACGTTATTTTTAATTAGTAATTTGTCCACTAATCTTATTACTTCGTATGGTGGTATACTAGGGAATAAATTTTGTACATCAAAAGAAATTAGTTTAGATTTTTTGGGTAAATTAATATCTTTAATTTTATTGCTGAAATCATAAGTATTTAGAATGGCTTAATTTGGTGTAAAATTAGTGTATTGCAAAATGATTTTGATAAGCTTATTTGATAATTTAATTGAAAGAGTTGTAACAAAGGAAACTACGAGTCTGATTGCATAATTATCTTTGTGTAATTTTATTAACGAGTATAACTTTGGGGCTTGAGGATTCATAATTACTAATTGTTGTTTCTCATAATCGTTAAAAATTGACGAATCTTTTAATATTTGTTTAATTCTTTTTTGAAATGTGTTCCTTGGATCTCAAGTCTACCTGATCATTAAGTAAAATACCCAACGTACCCAAAGGTTTGATAATGGGGAACCCTTTAAGTCCTTTAATGGCGGAAATTTTTTTGGATAGTTTAGAAGATAAGATATGTCAACATCAGTTATTCAAATCATCACTTTACTGGTATAGATATGTTGATGACATTATAATTTGTTTTACAGGTACTGACAGACAATTAAATCAATTCCTAACTTATATAAACTCTTTACATAAGAACATTCATTCTACAGTTGAAGAAGAACAAAACAACAGTATTAACTTTTTAAATTTAACAGTTACAAGAAAAGAGAATAAACATGATTTTGCAATTTATCATAAGCCATCTCACACAGATTTAGTTATACATAACAAGTCTTGTCATCCTTATTCTCAAAAAATGGCAGCATTTAATTCATTCATACGCAGATTAATAAATACCCCAATGTCAATAGATAACTATAACAAAAAATTGAATGTCATCACACAGATCGCAGTGAATAATGGTTATGACCCAAACATTATAAATAAAATAATTAATAAAAAATGTTTTAATAATACCATTAATTTAATATATTCTATCAATAAACTCAAGAACATCGCATACAAAACAATTACATATACAGGAAAAGTCACCAGATTAATTTCTAAACATTTGTCAAAAACAAGCGATATAAATATTGCATTCAGAACAAACCATAGTCTTGGATGCTTAATAAAAAACAATAAAAGTCAAACAAATAAACTTCATAAATCAGGAGTTTATTTTATTGAGGGCGGTTCTTGTCCAAAAGTCTATGATGGACAAACAGTAAGATCCTTTTCCACCAGGGTTAATGAACACAAAATAAGTTATATTAAAGAACAGAATAATTCTCATTATGCCAATCACTTAATGTTTGAAAATCACACTTTCAACGATAATTTCAAAATGTTGCGTAACGAAAATAAATCTAAAAAACTAAATCTTTTAGAGAGCCTTTTTGGGTATTTTACTAATGATCAGGTAGACTTGAAGGGTTCACCCTTGTTAAACTTATATTACTCTAGACATTGGGACGCGGGACTCCCACTATCATTATTTATGGTTTTATTAGATTAGTTTAGGTAGTAACTGCTTTTCTTGTTAAATTTAGTGTATATTTGAAAAAGGCACTGTGTGTCGAAACAATTGTCATACGTACAAGTTTTAAATATAGTGGAAATTTAGATATTAATCTTGGTTTTCCATCAGTTATTGATCCAAATGCAACCAGAAAAAGTGATTGTTTGGTGTGGATTTTGATCTGGCGGGATCATTAGCCCGTAGTTCTTCTAAAATGAAGTGGGCGCGGTCATAACTGTCACCGGTAAGAGGTACAGATCAATGATAAAGAATTTTTGTGGCCTAAATTGGAAGATAGGGATCTCAGCGACATGTGGTTCCAACAAGACGGCGCTACGTGCCACACCGCGCATGCAATAATAGATCTTCTGCATGACAAATTAGACGGCAATTCGGATATTGCCAGTATATGTCGCTGAAATTACGTAAACAGGCCACCGAGATCGTGTGATTTGTTTTATTTACATTTAAAGTTCTAGTGCCCTTAATGGAAAACCCTATATACTAAAATACATAGGTCAATCAATGTAAATGTTTAATCGAGAAATCCTGATGGTTTCGATATTATTAATGCACTGTAAAGAATATCAATTTTTTCCATGAAATTAACATAATTATATTTATAAGTTAATACCACCCAATGATCTTTCTTTGAAGTGTATAGGGAGATCTTGGGTAGATATATTTTTTAATTTGCTTTATGAAGACTTCTTCAGCACCTCTATTAGCCGTAGTTAAGATTGCCGTCACGATGGCTTCAATCTCGGAAATGTCCTGGTAACGAGTCCTTTCATTGAATATTAAGTTTCGGGAACTTAAAATAGTCGAATGAGAGGGTAAATCGTTAAGGGTTACAATACCTTTCGAACTAAAAATTGATTAAAGACGATTCTCTTTACAAGTGCAAGTAATAGTGTAACAGCCAGTTTAAACTTCCTTGAACCTATACTTAGGACGTATGTGTAGAAATTAGTTCCAAAGATATTTCAAAATACCGAATTAATACTCCTACAACCCAATAATATTCGAGCCATTATAAACTGTAATTGAAAAAACAGAAACTGAACTGAAACTATAATTTCTTCTGCACGATATCTCTTAAATACTAAAAACAGAAGAGTATGATGAAGTTTTTGCTATTGCGATGCTACACAGAACTTTCTTTTTTCCTTACCGTTTACAAGAGGTGTTCCAAAAGTTCTCGGCCTGACAAAAAAAAACACAAACTTTGGGAACGGGAGCAAGGAGGGGAAAGAATCCCTTAAAATGAAATATAACTACATTTTAAAACCCATGGCGGTTTAGCCCTTTAAAATAAAGTGCTGTATAAAAACTAGAACTTTCAACTGCTTTACTAGATCACCACAAACAAGCAAGCCACTAAACGTACGCGTGTGAAACTTCGTAGCACGCCTCTTAACGAATCATACACGACAAATAAGATAATCATTAAGTCATACTTGTGATCTACACTATGACGAGATATTTTCGTACGCCCCTCATATATCACCTATGATAATGTTCTCCTTTTGGTTCAATATATATTTGCAGGCAAATGTTAGTGTTTATAGATTTTAGTAAAGTCTATGATTCAGTAAAGAGATCCAGAACGATAAAAACCATGGAAGAATTTAAAGTACCATTTAAAATAGTGAGATAGAAGATTTTCTAATCAAAGCGGGCCTAAGGCAAGGGGATCCACTATCGATATTATTACACAACATGATTTTGGAAATGATTATTAGGAAGGGTCAGTTGAACAGAGGACGACATGGCAATAATTCAGAGAAGTGAGAAGGAATTCCAAGAAGTAAGAAGAAGTGTAGTGGAGGCAGTAAACAAGTTTGGTTTAAAAATCAATCAAAGGAAAAGCAAGCAAAGATCTCGAAACTAGAATTTGATACAGAACTAGGAAGAATGCCTGTTGAAACCATGGAAAAGTTCTATTCAGGAAGAGATCTTTTTCAAAATTAGAATGACAAACAAGTGTGAAGAAGACAAGGAGATAGACCTAAGATTGACCAAAGCTAACATATGTGCTGGAGCCTTGAACCACCTAATAAGATTGATGCTCATATCCAGAAATACCAAATTAAGATTTATAGAATAGATATGAAACATGAGTAGTAAACAAGAAAGAAGAAGAGAATGAGATAAGATGGGAACGTAAAACAATCAGAAGGATAGCAGGAGAAAAGAAAGATGACTTGTAGATGAAAAGAACATATAAAGAAATTGATACTATTTTCAAAGATCTAAGGATAAACACGATAGTGATGAGTAATATAACTATATCTACCAATATTTTTGCGTTCCGTTTAACTAACAGAATCGTTTCGAAACATATTTGAAAACATTTATACTACTCAAAATTGGTAATTTGAGAAACTTCAGAGAATAACATTAGTCAGAGTAGCCACATAACTAGAAAAAGTGTTGTTTTTAAATACTGCTGTATTGACTTAAATGGGTTTTAGAACACCTGAACAATAGATTGTTATTTTGGGCGTTGTGAAGATATTCTACACCACCTTCATAGGTCTTTGATTGAATCTTTTGAATATTTTCTTGTACGAATTGACGTGAACTTTATGAGACCAAAACGCGGGATGCTTTAATCGCATTGTATCACAAATCGATCAATTTCAATCATTCTTGCAACAACAGCATATACGGAGATGAGGTGTATTTGGCATCAATTCGTAGTAGAAAATTACCAATTTTGCTGTTGCTGCGCTGTTACTCGAATGAGCGTGATGAAACAACGCGGTCGTGGCGCAACAGCACATTTTTATTCGTTAAATGTAAATGAGGGCTTCTTTCATCAACTCTTCGTGAAATTTGACACATAAGGTAGCATAATACCCTCCTGTGATCATCTTTCCCTTATTTAAGCAGTCGATAAAGAGAATGCCCTGCGAATATAAGAAAATAGTGTCCATGACCTTTTC
Organism: Cosmopolites sordidus; assembly: GCA_031761425.1. Taxonomy (NCBI): domain Eukaryota; kingdom Metazoa; phylum Arthropoda; class Insecta; order Coleoptera; family Curculionidae; genus Cosmopolites; species Cosmopolites sordidus. The sequence goes on from JARFXV010000805.1 coordinate 38,164, forward strand.
GGCTGATGCAAGCATCTTTGCATTTCTTGGGGAATAGTCACCGGGTATACCCCATAGTTTTGACATTATTTCCAATTCCTCGGGTTCCTCTGGTATTTCGGGTGTAGTAATGCAACCAACAAAGTTTTATCAACATTCGCATATCACTGCAGAAGCACCTGGATATTGTGCTTGTCTAAACCCCTCCGTCACTCGATATAGTTTTTGGTCTGCAGTGAGCAAAAGTGGCATCGAATATATTTTTTATTTACAAATGTTCACATAGGATGTTTCGTAAGCATTGCTCCGAGATATATATATATATATATATATATATATATATATATATATATATATATATATATATATATATATATATATATATATATATATGTATATATATATATATATATATATATATATATATATATATATATATATATATATATATATATATATATATATATATATATATTCCTTCCAGTATATGTATATATATATATATATATATATATATATATATATATATATATATATATATATATATATATATATATATATATATATATATATATCTCGGAGCAATGCTTACGAAACATCCTATGTGAACATTTGTAAATAAAAAATATATTCGATGCCACTTTTGCTCACTGCAGACCAAAAACTATATCGAGTGACGGAGGGGTTTAGACAAGCACAATATCCAGGTGTTTCTGCAGTGATATGCGAATGTTGATAAAACTTTGTTGGTTGCATTACTACACCCGAAATACCAGAGGAACCCGAGGAATTGGAAATAATGTCAAAACTATGGGGTATACCCGGTGACTATTCCCCAAGAAATGCAAAGATGCTTGCATCAGCCGAAAAGGTCATGGACACTATTTTCTTATATTCGCAGGGCATTCTCTTTATCGACTGCTTAAATAAGGGAAAGATGATCACAGGAGGGTATTATGCTACCTTATGTGTCAAATTTCACGAAGAGTTGATGAAAGAAGCCCTCATTTACATTTAACGAATAAAAATGTGCTGTTGCGCCACGACCGCGTTGTTTCATCACGCTCATTCGAGTAACAGCGCAGCAACAGCAAAATTGGTAATTTTCTACTACGAATTGATGCCGAATACACCTCATCTCCGTATATGCTGTTGTTGCAAGAATGATTGAAATTGATCGATTTGTGATACAATGCGATTAAAGCATCCCGCGTTTTGGTCTCATAAAGTTCACGTCAATTCGTACAAGAAAATATTCAAAAGATTCAATCAAAGACCTATGAAGGTGGTGTAGAACATCTTCACAACGCCCAAAATAACAATCTATTGTTCAGGTGTTCTAAAACCCATTTAAGTCAATACAGCAGTATTTAAAAACAACACTTTTTCTAGTTATGTGGCTACTCTGACTAATGTTATTCTCTGAAGTTTCTCAAATTACCAATTTTGAGTAGTATAAATGTTTTCAAATATGTTTCGAAACGATTCTGTTAGTTAAACGGAACGCAAAAATATTGGTAGATATAGTTATATTACTCATCACTATCGTGTTTATCCTTAGATCTTTGAAAATAGTATCAATTTCTTTATATGTTCTTTTCATCTACAAGTCATCTTTCTTTTCTCCTGCTATCCTTCTGATTGTTTTACGTTCCCATCTTATCTCATTCTCTTCTTCTTTCTTGTTTACTACTCATGTTTCATATCTATTCTATAAATCTTAATTTGGTATTTCTGGATATGAGCATCAATCTTATTAGGTGGTTCAAGGCTCCAGCACATATGTTAGCTTTGGTCAATCTTAGGTCTATCTCCTTGTCTTCTTCACACTTGTTTGTCATTCTAATTTTGAAAAAGATCTCTTCCTGAATAGAACTTTTCCATGGTTTCAACAGGCATTCTTCCTAGTTCTGTATCAAATTCTAGTTTCGAGATCTTTGCTTGCTTTTCCTTTGATTGATTTTTAAACCAAACTTGTTTACTGCCTCCACTACACTTCTTCTTACTTCTTGGAATTCCTTCTCACTTCTCTGAATTATTGCCATGTCGTCCTCTGTTCAACTGACCCTTCCTAATAATCATTTCCAAAATCATGTTGTGTAATAATATCGATAGTGGATCCCCTTGCCTTAGGCCCGCTTTGATTAGAAAATCTTCTATCTCACTATTTTAAATGGTACTTTAAATTCTTCCATGGTTTTTATCGTTCTGGATCTCTTTACTGAATCATAGACTTTACTAAAATCTATAAACACTAACATTTGCCTGCAAATATATATTGAACCAAAAGGAGAACATTATCATAGGTGATATATGAGGGGCGTACGAAAATATCTCGTCATAGTGTAGATCACAAGTATGACTTAATGATTATCTTATTTGTCGTGTATGATTCGTTAAGAGGCGTGCTACGAAGTTTCACACGCGTACGTTTAGTGGCTTGCTTGTTTGTGGTGATCTAGTAAAGCAGTTGAAAGTTCTAGTTTTTATACAGCACTTTATTTTAAAGGGCTAAACCGCCATGGGTTTTAAAATGTAGTTATATTTCATTTTAAGGGATTCTTTCCCCTCCTTGCTCCCGTTCCCAAAGTTTGTGTTTTTGTTTGTATATATATATATATATATATATATATATATATATATATATATATATATATATATATATATACATATACTGGAAGGAAGAAGGAACTGGAACTGGAAGAAGACCAACAAAGGTTTAGAAATGGACTCTCGTGCACCGATGCCATATTCATTGTGAGATAGATGAAGGAAAAGTTCCTACAGAACAACATTCCGGCTTATATGTGCCTGAAAAACTTAAAGAAAGCCTTTAACAGAGAACAAATAGAAGATGTTATGCACCTACTATATAACAGGAATATCCCATTAGATCTAATCAAAACAATTGAAGACATATAAAAAGACAATAGAAAGGTAGTAGCAAGATTAGCAGAAGGAGATACAGAGCCAATTAATTACGAACTAGGAATACGGCAGGGAGACTCTTTAAGCCCTCTCTTTTCTAATATTGTCATGGATGACATCATAAAGAAAGTGAAAACCCAAATAGAATATAGGATGGGTAACCAAGACCTGAAAATAATATACCACGCTGATGATGCCATAATAATAACGGAAACAGAGAACGACCTGCAAAGGCTGCTATACGAATTTTATCTAACAACAAAACAATATATATCAATCTCGACCGAAAAAACCAAAACAGTAGTAATAGCAAAGGAGCCCATTAGGTCAAAGTTGGTGTTGAAGATAAGCCAATTGAACAAGTGATGGAGGTCGAGTATATATATATATATATATATATATATATATATATATATATATATATATATATATATATATATATATATATATATATATATATATATATATATATATATATGCTATATTTAGAAATAGATTCCTTTCAGTCGAAACCAAAGCAAGAATATATAAAAGCGTAATTTGACCAGTAAAAACTTACACAGCTGAAACAAGACCTGATACCAGTGTAACACAGAAAATTATGGAATCATCGGAAATAGGAATCTTAACACGTTCACTAAGTTCTTGTTCTAAACTTGTTAAATTTCGGCCGATGCCGACCACTGTTTTTATTTAAATTTCAAAGCTGGCTATTGAAAACTATTTAAAATATGTCTATAAATGTTGTAAAAGATAAGTTTGCAGACATATTTGAGTTTTAGTTTCGACGGCTAATGCCAGTGGCACTCCAGACTTAGTATACGAGTAAGTCGAACATCACGACCATCTATATTTGTAATTTACATATATATGTAATATATATAGTTAATAAAAAAAAAATTTTGCAAATATGATATATTAGTAAAACAAAAGATAATATATAAATAAATATTACACAAGATATGGTATAATAAACATAAATGTATGCGTAACAAAATCTAAACCAATCTAATAGATGTATCTAGAAATATTTCCAAAAATATAATAATAATAATAATAATAATAATAACAGTAACAAAAAATGTTTATAAAATATAAGACATCAACAAAATTTTCTCCTGATGTCAAAAACAAATGTCTAAAATATATGAAAAATATTTACAAAACTAATACTAATAAATTAAAAAAATTAATTGTGATAGATTGAACAACATTTGAGACAATATCCAGGATGGTCAGGACATTCATAAATGGTGTTCTTCCGTTTGCCTTCAAGACGGCAGGATCTACATCTCTTGGCTGGATTTTTTCTTCTTTTCGGGAAGAAATCAATATTTTCTAAAATCTGGCGCAACTCTTCATCAGTATAATAATGAACTCTTGTTCGTTTTTTAGGTTGAAATGATCCAGGTTCATTAATATTTTGTTCCATACTGAAACGGAATATTTATTTAAAAAAAAAGCCAAAAAAATCAAAACCGCGCATGTAAAAATACACTTTACAAACTATTCTAAGGAACCACAATGAACTAATGTACCATTACAAAGTGGTTATAGAAATAACAGCGGTACAAACGAAACACAGAGTTGACGTTAAATACCACCATTGGCGCCAGACTAATGGCGTCAGTGACGGGTTTTGACATACCGCCTACGACAGTGAACATGTTAAGGAGAGCTGCAAACAAGACACGAGAGAGAGAGAAACGAGTGAAGACATAAGTCGCACATGTAACGTAAAAAACATCAACCAGTGGATAAAGGGAAGAAAGGTCGAATGGGATCACCACATAGGAAGGATGGCAAATAACAGAATGGTGTGTATTGCAAGAGATAAGTCACGAAACGGAACAAGGCCAATAGGACGCCCAAGTAAAAGATGGAACGGCGATTTATAAAGCAGGGAAAAGGAAAAAAAAACAGGCAATATGCGCAATTATAAGTAGGAAGAAGTAGAAGAAGTATGTCTCCAATTTCATTCTTTGATCGGCCAGTACCATATCAAGGACTTTGTTGACCATTTCCTCAGCAGTTCGGCTGGTTCAACCTCAGGGGTTCTTTTGTAATACTTTTTTAATTTTTAATAAATACTTTTTTAACTTTTCTTTTTGGACCAAGGACTTAATGAGCGAGTTACATGACTAAGTTAAAGGACCGTTCTCTATTGTAAAGCATTGTTCAACAAGAGTACCAGAACTTTAACACGAGGCGTACTGATAACTAGAAGTGGTAATTCGCTAATTTTGATTTTATCTTAGAGAATAAATAATTGCATTATGATTTCCGAGTAATCTCACTCAAATGTCATCTTCGGGAATGCCGTCCGGACTCCAAATTTTCGACTACTCTTTTACACATATCATGTCGTATATTTTCAATCTAACGTTTCATTGTGATCTAAATGTTTCATTTAAGGAGAGGAATTTTTTCGATTTTTATTTCTTTAAACCTGATATTTAACATAAACGCACAAAAGATAATACAAGAGATCGCGTTATCATGATGGCCAGCTAACATTACCATTTAGCGAAGTAACGCATCCCCGAAAATTTTCTTAATTGATTGTCTGGCGAGATATATGACAAGTCGCATCGTCTTTTAGAAAGAAAACATTCTTTATATCGACATGTACCAGTTCAGGCCTAAGATATTCTGTTAACATATTCTGATAGCGTTCATCGTTAACAATAACATGATTTTCATCATCGTCTTCAAAAAAAAATAAGCTCTCATCACTCCTTGCTCGTTCCTCAGGTAACTCTTAAATCACTTGATTATTTTTATTGGCTCAAATCCTGAAATTATCTTTGTTCACAAGCCCATTAAACCAGAAGTGCGCTTTATCGGAAAAGATTATTTTTTTCCCAAAATTGAGGGCCAACTGCCAATTTCTACGCCCTGTTGAATCGTGTATCTTTCCAATGTAAATGTATACAATGTACAATAGACCACGCTTAAAACTGTTTCAGTATTGCGCGGTAATATTGGAATTCACACGCATTGCCCACCAGTTTGTTGCTTTCATACTCTCATGCAGTACCTTAGCAGAAGCATAGCAATAAGAACTCATATTTGTTGTATCACAGTAAATTTATTATCGGTCATCAACATTATTGTTTGTATCAAGGTATAAACATAATATGTTATTTTATTGTGATAAATGCGGCAATTTTTAATTTTACAATTCAACAATTACTATTTACTCCTGGAACAAGAATTACCCTTTGCAGAAACAATGTGTTTGAGAAAATGGAAAAATTACTTTACATCTGGGTTGACGGTGAATTTGAACGGAATATGCTATAGGTCAAGTAATTATAATGGAAAAAGCCGGAACAATTATACAACCATATTCAGAATGAAAAAGGCGACATGAGTTAAAATTTCATAGCCATTCGAGGGTGGTTTCATTGATTAAAAAACAAAAACAATATTCATAACATACAAATTACAATTCAACAACGGAATTTAGATTTCAAGCAGCGTGGCATGGCATGTGATTTATATATATATATATATATATATATATATATATATATATATATATATATATATATATATATATATATATATATTATTTAATAATTTAAACTATTCATAAATATACGATGCATTTGGAAGATCCTTTAGTAATAATTTTAAAACACCTATTCTGTCAGTTCGCTTTCCTGATATGACAGTGATTCATATAATTTTTTTACTTACTAATTTAAACTATTTACAAATATACGATGCAATCGTTTTGTTTAATTTATCTCGATGAAAATAGCTTTTATACTATAAGACTTACGTTACGTTTACGATAACGAAAATCGTTTGTTATTTGGGATGTCATCGCGATGTTGAATTGCTGGAGCTATTTTCACGTACAAGATGTTGTTTGGGTCAAGATGTCAGCGGATCTGAAGGCAGCATCTGGCGCCGGGTTGGCCTCAGGAATATGAAAATAATTCGTCATGTCGGCCATCGTCCCGTTCGTTATTGAGTTGAATTATTAAATTGGGGTTTTGTGCTCGTATATTGTAGTCGGTTTTAAAATGTTTCTAAAATATAATTATATATTTCGAGTTTTACGACTAAATATACGATAATTAAATTTTAATTTATTTTAGCGTAGCATTTGCAATTTTAGATATTATTATTTAGTTTTAAATTATTAATGTCAATAAAGTTTATAAGGTTTTAACAGCCAAAAAAATCTAATATCAGACTGAACTGATAATAAACTGATTCAGTTCAATAATAATTGATGCGTTAAAATTAGAGATTTCCAAAAAACACCAAATCACTTGTATTTAATTCCTCGACGCGCTAAAAAATTGAGCTCCTAATGGTGCTAACATGATGAGCGAAACGCATGTTAAAACGTTATAAACAAGCGATTCGGTGATTCGTGGAAAATCTCTTTGAGCTTAGTTTTTCACACCAAAGGTTCTAATATAATAATTCAAATACTCCAAGTATTTATTTATTGTTGTTAATTTATTTATACTATTTTTGAGGCATAGTGTATTTTTGAGTAATATATTATATTACTGTGATAAATACGGAAATTTTTATCAGAATTATCAGAACGTTATTTATCAGAACGGAATGTTTTTTGGTTCAGTTTTTCAAAATGTTCCATTAGAGTCAGGTAGACTGTATATATATCACTATATCCAAACCAGGATTCAAACCCGGGACCAATAGACTGCTACGTGAGGGACTGGTCTACCTGACCACTGCTGCCGTTACAACATTTTCTGTTATCCTTTGTCGTTCAAAATCCCTAGAAAAAGACAGAAAAAGATAAAAAAACAAATTATTTTAAGTAGATTTTTTCTATTTTTCAACATAATCTCCTTTTAGCTCTGTACACTTTTCCAAGCATTTCTCCAACTTTTTTAAGCCGTCTAAAAAGTAAAATTTCGGAAGGTCCTCAAAATAGCCATCTATTTGGGCGATGACCTCCTCGTTCGAAGTGAACCGTTGTCAGCTAAGCCATTTTTTAAGTTCGAAAATAAAAAGTCACTGGGGGCCAAATCTGGTAAATACGGCGGATGTTATAATAATTTAAACTTTAATTCCATAATTTTGGCCATTGAAACTGTACAGGTGTGCAACCGTGCATTGTCTTAATAGAAGAGGATCTTTTTCAAATGAGGACTATTTTTCTTGATTTCTTCTGTTAACCGGTGCAATAACGGCTATAATGCTCTCCAGTTATTGTTTTTCCCTTTTCCAAGTGATCGGTGTAGATCATTCCGTATGAATCCCAAAAAACTGTAGCCAACCTTATCGGCTTATTTCACCGTCTTCGCCTTCTTCGGAGCCCGTTCACCTTCAAAAACCCATTGTTTTTATTTTTTTTTGACTCTGGAGTATAGTAGTGTGTCCATGTTTCAGAGTCGACCACACGATTGCATTTATTTTCCACTGAGAGCAAAAGCGTCACCCATCTGTCCGAATTTTTGTTCACACTCAATTTTTCTTGCAAAGTTGAAAACACTGTACCTTACAATAAACCTGTTGCCTTAACTATTTCGCGAACTTTGATTCGTCGATCACTTAAAATAATGTCGTGGATTTTGTCAATCATTTCGGGAGTCACTTCCACTGGACGTCCCAAACGATGTTCATCTTTTGTGGATGTATGACCGCATTTAAACTAATTTACCCAATTATAAACAGTTGCAAATACAGGATCAGACGTGCAATGAACTTCATCCAACTCAGCTTTAATCTTTTTCGATACTCAAACGAACTGTTTTCCATTTTTCGAAACTGTTTTCCATTTTTCTAAATAAACAAAAATTTCTTGCATCAAAAAATGTTTCTTGTTCAAAAAATATACAATATATATTTTATAGTCGCTAAGGCCTGACTTCAATTACAATTGAATATGAACGTTCTTAACGAAGCTTAACGTGGGCTTTGAATCGTAGTCATCAGCTGCGGGCTAGCGCCGGTCAGCACTCCTCTCAGGCAATCAACTTATGTTATCAGTTTAACCATAAATCTCATGAGCAGCCCACCAATTGACGAGTGACTAACGTACAATATTTCCCAAAAGGTATTCGGCCCTACTCAGACGTGTACTTCCATGACTGATGAGCGATTGTTGTCGTATACACTGACTATTGATATGCAGCACGCAAGCCTAGTCTCTCATCGGAACATAACCCATCCAAATACTAATCGCGTCAAATGATGCTGTATTTCGGTCTCTGAATCACTGTATTGTAGGAGAGGCCTACTTCCCATCGTGGCATGAATCTATTAAAGGAACTGGTCTAAGCTTTATTAATTTCAAAATTTTACAACTAATCTAAAACTAAGTTTTACATTAAATATTTTATATAATAAATTATTTCAATCTATTTAATCTATCTATTATTTCAAAATATGTCTACTAAAAGTTTCACTTTATCCTGTCAGTCTCTGAAAACGTTCAATGAGGGGAATAAGTGATTAATAGAAATGTTCGAAAAATAGTTGGGTTAGGTTTTAGTTGCTAATTATTGAGGATGCTGATAAATAGCAAATCATAAAAGAATAAAGTACCCATTTCAAAGCATCATATATGGGTTATTAAATCATTGTATGCTAGATACTAAAGAAAACAGTTATTAAGAAAGCTACGTATTCAATTCCATAATGAGTAAAAAAATATTAAAATAAATTATGAAAATCGAGTGCAGGTAGATCAATATTGCTTGTGAACTTCACCTGCAAAATAATAGAAACTGTAACAACAAATCTAAAAAGATTAAGCAAGAAAAATATAATACACAACAGACCCTCTGAATAACACATTCCCTTTTGGGTGCCCCACAGTCTGCATATATGTATATGCAATAAATGCATATCGAAGTATTACGCTGGAGTACAGGACTAATTGAAAACTATTCACGCTAAACATCTATATATGTCCTAAAAGAAAGTGTTCTTTCACAACAATAATTCACCTGCATATACACCTCTGGTTGCTGCTACATAACTCCATGGCTTAACCTTCAAAGTACTTCTACCCTCACCGAATTGAACGGATTGCTGTTACTTCATCTAGGAATACCTAAAGGAATATTTCCCTGGAGGAAGGTTTACGTTAAATGATGAAATCAAATCTGCTCAATTTCCTGGCAACTTCTTAATTTGATGAATATTACTTCATCTAGGAAAGCCTAAAGAAAAAGCTCCCTGGAGGAAGGTTCACTTCAAATAATGAGATCAAATCTATTTAATTTACTGGCAACTTTTCAATTTGGCAACTGCTTAATTTACAGAGTTGGAAAAATTTTCATTATACTGACGGTATTAAAGGGTTGGATCGTTTTTGGTCTGAACGTATTGATTTGTAAAGTGACTATGTTGAAACATTTTAAAAACATCCCAAAAATCTTGTGTTCTCTGTGAGGCTCTGTAAGGTCGAAAACTTTTAGGATAAACCTCGTATATCCACAAAGAGTGTACTAGCTAGAAAATAGTTATAATAATAACTGTTAAAAGTGGATTAGAATCAAATCGGACTATATGGACATCCAAATACTCAAAACCTAGTAGGACACATAGTTTTTAGCACTATTCTACAACGGAATAGAAGTACTTACATTGACAATAAATGAACCCACAAAGAGAAAAGTGTTCTTCTTAATGTCTCCCAAATTTCCGATAGAGGTCGCTGTCAAACGAACTGTGAGCTTGCGCGTAAGTTGTAAATTTGTGCCTCAGTAGTCCGGCAAATTATCATGGAACGTTTAATATCCGTTTGAAACGTTTAAACTTCGTGTTGTATTCGCCGAATTATCGACAAATTCCGAACGCATTTCACTCGCTGCTCGATATTTAACGCTGATATAAAACGATATATAACGCTGCTCGATATTAAAAGAAAAACAAGACACAAAATTGTGCGTTCCGAAAAAAATATCGCCGCTGTTTGCTAATTGCGCTAATTGCAGACATAAACCCCAATTGCTGGAAAAGTGGCCGGAAATTTGATTGCCAGAATGCGCTTTGTCAGAAGTAGCCGCGGCGAACAATTATCCGAAATTGTTTTCAAACATTAATGCCATGAATGTCATTTAACATAAAATAACTAGTTTCCAAGCATCTAATTTGGTTGTTATTTTATTTAAATTTAAAGTTCGGACGCACTAAAAAAATCACCCAATACCCCCGTATAGCCGAGTACTCGAATCCATATTTATTCGTTTAACATTCAAGATTAGCGGGCTTGTACTTCTCTATGGTTGAAGAAACCTATTGTAGATGAGATGATGTGACTACACTCCTGCCATTCGAACATGCTAGGAGGCGGGATGTATCTTATTCTAGGTCTCTGCACTTGATACTGATGAACTAGTTGTTTCTGTTGGTTTCTACTGGAGGCAGTCACATCCCATTGATGACTAACATTAGTCAGTTTTTAATATTTTATGGAGAGTATCACTTTAATAAAGTTTCTGACCTCATTGTCTACGTTCATTTGAGGTGAGTTCACAATATAAAACACATTTTTTAATCGATGGTCGTTCAGCCTGGCCAAATGCATCGGCGAACATAAGGGCGCTCCTCTTCTGAGAACCTCGGCAAACAGTTCGCATCACTTATTATATTTTTATGGTACCATTTGATCCCTATTATCTGCGTCAGATGACGTTGTGACTGTATGCTCTCGAGAACCCTCAAGCGTTTCCTGTAGGTAACCCACCATTCACAATCGTGCGTAAGCAAAGACATGATCACAGCTTTACCTTCAAGGATAGGTCATGATTTCTGCAAACTCTTTGGTGAAGTTTCCAAAAGACTCTAGAAGCATAGCTAATTCGGTTACGGAATCCCGTATTCAGATCTGCTTTAGAATTAGCGAGGCAATCAAAGTAACTAAAATATTCCACAGACTTAAGTGTCGAGCTAGGTGCATAAATGTTGTTGGTCTTGGTGTGAGTGGATGAATTACTTCGTACAGTCATAATTTTAGTTTAATTTGGGTTAATCTTAAAGCCTGATACTTCATATGCCCAGATGTATGTATTAAGAATTTGTTGAAGCGTAACAGGATCGTATACTATTAAGGCACAGTCATCCGCGTTCATTATTTCTGTGATGAAACGTATTCGGGTATCGATTTTGGCTTTAAGGCGGAACAGATAGAAGGGGTATCTAACAATCCTATAGCTTATCGCAATGCCTCTATTCTTCAGCTTCCTGTCAAGGATAGTCATCAATGCCGTCGTAAAGATATAGAATAAAACTGGGGCCATAACGCAGCCCTATCTGACATCGGATGCGATTTCAAAAGGATCTACCATCGACACACGACACTATAGCCTTGTTATTAACATGAAAGGTTTTTGAGATGTCTGCTTCTGAGGAATGCCGAACTTTACATCAGCCACAGGACATCGTCATTTACTGTGTCAATGAAATATGCATATTCTAATCAATAACTTTTTTTGCGATTGACGGAGACAGAACACCATATTCATAGATGATCGTTTTGGTCTGAAGACTCTCTGTGTATCCGAAATAAATTGATGTGTATGGGAGATCACGTTTTTAGCAAATATTTTACCAGCTACTGCTAGCAAGGAAACACCCCTATAATTATTGCAGTCGAATTGGTCCCCTCTCTTTTTGAAAATGCTAATGATGATAGTATCTCTGAAATCTTGTGGCACTTTCTATTGTGTCCAAATAAGGTCCAACAATAGTTTCAGTTGAGATCTAATGTTGCAGAGGTGATGTTGTTTGGGTTAGTACTTGAATATGTAACCATTCGATGAGAGTTTCGGCTTGCGTACTGCAAGGTCAGATGCTTTTTGAAAAGTTTTCTGGTCAGTATTTACGCTAGTCTGTAGATTTCTCGAGAGATTTAGGGTTAAGCGTAAACCAAAGGTTGATAGCCCGAGGAAGCTTCTGACACGGATAATCGGTAGCTGAAGATCATGGATCGGGGTCCACGTTAGGCTCTAATTGCAACTGCAAAACAAAACCTAACGCCAATTAAAACCTAAATCTATATGAATTTCTAACTTAACTTATAATACTTTGTCAATTAGAATTATACTCTGGAATATTGTGTGCGACTAGTAAAATGTGTTCATTAACAGCATGAATTTTATTTGCTGTTGTGCAAATAAGATAAAATAAACAAAAGTATTATACTTTCATGTATAGTTTAAATATTGTTAAAACAAAAAAACAAATTCTGAAATCTTTACTGTTGTATGAATTATCAAAGCATGACATATATTCCTGAACAAATCAGTTACAGCGTCATGCGAACGTGCAAAAAAAATTAAATTACAAATTCTAAATTTTAAATAAAACGTGTAGGCATAAAATGTTCAAGCATAAATGCTATATTTAAACGTTAAATTTTCAAAATACATATAGAACCTGGACACATACTGAATAAAACCAACTCTAATTAGTAATTCTCAAGTTGAACTCTGGATTTATCTCTGACAAAATATTTTTAGCGTTACGGTAGAACGGCCGGAGGTTATTTCTGACCGTTCCCTTTGTCAACTCAACCCATATAAATTCGGTTAGAATTTTCCTAATCCTTGACGATCCGCCAGACAACAAAAACAATGACAGTGCATGATGTACGACTGCTTTGATTTACGTTGTTTTAATTAGCACAAAAAAACTATCAATGCAAAAAAAATTTTTGTGAAATTAGCAGGTTATCCTTACGAGAATGTTCTCCAGGCTCAATCGGTTAAAATATTGAAAAATTAAGATAATTTGAATTGAAAAAAACGCCTTTATTTTTAAATGCGATTGTAATAAAACATTGTAATATAATTAAATATATTTTTTGTTATTTGTCTCTATAGTTCATAAAAAATGATGAAGTCATCTTTCACAACATAAATGTTCAGCGTATATAGTCATGAAATTACAGATCGCTGACAATTTCATAAACCAAAAAAAGTCACATGAAAAACGGAAAATCACACTTTTTATAATAATTTTAATCGCTAATGTACAAAAAAAATGCATGAAGGTACTAGCTGGCGGACAGTCGTCCAATAGTTCGATCAGTAGTATCCCATATATGATATATCGGCGACAAATCTAGGCTCTTACCAGCCAGACAAATGTCGCTATCGCAAACTCTCTTAAAAAACAGCACTGCTGCATGGAGTGTGCTGTGACCTTGCGGAAGCATGATATTTAGACGAGCATGCAGATATTTCCTCTGTTGATTACAACATGTGACTTACTTTCCGACAGTTGACAGTATAATGAAGTAATAGTGGCACTTCTATATCCAACATGACCAACTAAACAAAACATAGCCCAGCCCAAGTCCCATTCGATTCTAGTTCATCAACATTTTAAGCGAGACTCATCCTGTAATAAGATAAAGCATTAAATAATACGTCGATTGCAAGTATATATATATATATATATATATATATATATATATATATATATATATATATATATATATATATATATATATATATATATATACATATATATATATATATATATATATATATATATATATATATATATATATATATATATATATATATATATATATATATATATATATATATATTATGATTCTGTTGACCGCGAATCTTGAAAGAACAAGGACTAGATCTGAAAACGCTGGCAATTATCAAAGCAACGTTAACTAAATTAACGAATTAACTTCGAAATTAAAACTGGAGTGAGACAAGGGGATGGACTCTCGCCACTCTTATTTAACTGTGTTCTAGAAAAAGTAATACAGGAGTGGCGTGAAAAAAAGTTGGCCCTGAATATTGACCAGCCCATTAAACTGGGGAGAACCAACATCAAAATTGATTGTCTGGCATTTGCTGATAATCTAGCAATTTTAGCTCAAGATGTATTAACGGCACAGAAACAGATTGAAATCCTAAAAGAAACAGCAGAAAATGTAGGACTCCAAATTTCCTTTGAAAAGACACAATACATGACCTGCAACAGACTAAGAACGCCATTTCTAAAAACAAAATATGGTAACATCAGACGAGTCTCTCAATTCAAATATTTGGGTGAAATAATCATGGAAAATGGGTTGGAAAAAGCGGCCAATAAGGGTAGATGTCAAAAAATGGAAACGGCATTGAGACTCACACAAAATATTTACAACAAAAAATGCCTATCTAAAAACACAAAACTGAGACATTACAACACAGTTATTAAGCCAGAATGTATATATGCTGCAGAAATGCTCATTTTGAATAGAAAGAGGGACATCGAGGACATTGAAAAGAAGGAAAGAAAAATCGTAAGAAAAATCCTAGGCCCCAAACAAATAAATAGCACAACATACCGACTTCGAGAAAACCAAGAAATCAAACAATACACAGATATACATAGCGATATGAGAAAAAGAAGACTTAAGTTTTACGGACACATAAAACGGATGAATCCGAGTAGGTTAACTAGACAAATAGTCGAATTTTATGAAAATAGGAGTAAAGCTAAAGTAGAAATAATTAAATGGATTGCTGCAATTAAATTGCTGCAATTGCACCTTAGATCAGCAAATATTACACAAAGTGAAATTCAGGATAGAGGCTGTTTCAGACACAAGGTTAACGTTTGGAAGGTTGGCCAGAGAGAAAAATGTAGGAAGACTGGAACAACTTGGTCTGACGAAAGGAAAAAAGCTCATAGCGAAGGAATGGAATTAATATGGGCGCAAAGGAAGGCTAACAACAACAAACGCCTCTAATTGTACTTCGCGTGGTCCACCAGGGCCCATACGCGAATAATCATAATAATAATAAAATAATATATATATATATATATATATATATATATATATATATATATATATATATATATATATATATATATATATATATATATATATATATATATATATATATATATATATATATATATATATATATATATATACATATATTATTATTATTTATTATTCACGTATAGGCCCATTTCATTATTTCTATTTTAGCTCTACTCCTATTTTCCTAAAATTCGACTATTTTGCTAGTTAGCCTACTCGGATTCATCGGTTTTATGTGTCCGTAAAACTTAAGTCTGCTTTTTCATATATCGCTATGTGTATCTGTGTATTGTTTGATTTCTTGCTTTTCTCGAAGTCGGTATGTTGTGGTATTTATTTGTTTGGAGCCTAAAATTTTTGTTATGATTTTTCTTTCCTTCTTTTCAATCTCCTCTCTTTTTATTAAAAAGGAGCGTTTCTGCCCCATATATACATTGTGGCTTAATAAAAGTGTTGTAATGTCTCAGTTTTGTGTTTATAGATATACATTTTGACATCTACCCTTATTGGCTGCTTTTTCCAACACATTTTCCATGATTATTTCACCCAAATATTTAAGTTGAGAGACTCGTCTGATGTGATCATATTTTGTTTTTAGAAATGGTGTTCTTAGTCTGTTGGAAGTCATGTATTGTGTCTTTTTCAAAGGAAATTTTGAGTTCTACCTTTTCTGCTGTTTCTTTTAGAATTTCAATCTGTTTTTTGCCATTAATATATCTTGAGCCAAAATTGCTGGATCATCAGCAAACGCCATGCAATCAATTTTGAGGTTGACTTTTTTTCACGCCACTCCTGTATTACTTTTTCTAGAATGCAGTTAAATGCATGTTAAAAAGACCACGGTCTGATATATAGATGGCGTCACTTACGAAAAATCCTTACCAGTAATCGATTGTGCCAACCTTTAAAAGTCATATCTCAAAATTTCATGACAATCTACCTACTAGTTTCAGACTTGACTAGTTATTTCTGACTGACTAGTTATTTTCAAAACAAAACAATAGAAAAATAGAATTTCTTGTTTTGATTAGGCATTATTTTTGATGAAGAAAAATACCGTTGAAGCAAAACAATGGTTTGATAAACATAAACAACCCGGACTCTACCAAAGGAAAATCAACCATAATTGATTGGTACGCCGAATTCAAAAGTGGCTGTACAAGCACCGATGATGCTGAACGCTCTGGACGTCCAAATAAGGTGTTTACACCAGAAAACATCAAGAGAAATTCACAAAATTATTTCGCAAAACCACAAAGTAAAGATGCAGGAACTATATATTATGAAAATATCCAAAGGAAGTGTTTACACCACTTTGCATGAACATTTAGGAATGCGTAACTTGCTATCCAAATGGATACCGCATTTGCTTAGAGCGGAACAAAAACAACAACGCTTTAATGATTCTGAGCAATGTTTGGAGTTATTTAAGCGAATGAAAAAGGATTTGTCATGCGGTATGTAACAATGGATGAAACATGGTTCCATCACTACACTCCGAAGGCAAATCGACAGTCAGCAGAGTAGGCGGCTGTCGATAAAAGCCGTTCAAAGCGACTAAAAACGCAACTATCGACAGGCAAAGTTATGGCCTCTGTATTTTGGCATGCACATGGGATATTGTTTATCGATTATCTAAAGGTAAAACCATCAACAGCCAATATTACATAGCGTTATTGGTACGTTTGAATGACAAGATCGCAAAAAAAACGCTCCAAATGAACAAAAAAAAAGCTGTTTCACCAAGATAATGCACCATGTCACAAAACGTTGGCAATGATAGCTAAATTCCATGAATTGCACTTCTAATAGTTTCCTCATCCATCGTATTCTCTAGATCTGGCCCCAGCGACTATTTCTCGCTAGAAAGAAATGTTGCTCCAAAGAAGAGGTAATTGCCAAATCTGAGGGACATTTTGAAGGAAAAGAGAAATCGTTCTATAAAAAAGGTGTAGAAATGTTAGAAAAGCGATGGAATGATTGTATTGCTCTTCAAGAATATATTGATGAATAAAGTTGAAACTTGCAAAAAAGTGTGTTTTATTTGTCAGACCGAGGACTTATTAATTATTACTTATTATTAATTAAACTTTAGTCATTTTTTTTTCTGATTAAAATTACTTTTAGAATTCCATAGCTTGCTATATGACAATTTTTTTCTATAAATTTCATAAAGACAATATTGCAAGTGATTCACAACGATATCTTCCAAATTTTCAAATTTCCCCTATATTTTTTTGTGGTACAAAACCATACAAATAAAATAAATATGATTTAATAATTATTTAATTTACTGAACAATAAGTTAAATTTGCGAAAAATATAATTTACTGCAATATTATTTCCAGCAAAAAAAAAAAAAAAAAAAATATATATATATATATATATATATATATATATATATATATATATATATATATATATATATATATATATATATATATATATATATATATATATATTTATATATATATATATATATATATATATATATATATATATATATATAATATATATATATATATATATATATATATATATATATATATATATATATATATATATATATATATATATATATATATATATATATATATATATATATATATATATATATATATATATATATATATATATATTTATATATATATATATATATATATATATATATATATATATATATATATATATATATATATATATATATATATATATATATATCAAGTGTATAGGTTGGCCATGTGAGAAACATGGAATATAGAGGGTTTGTCCTTGCGATTTAATGATTGTCATTGCAAATGCTAACTTCAGAGGACACTGTAACCTTTTGAACTAAAATGATAGATTATTTAGAATTATTGAGATGCGAGGAATCAAATCTTCATCTCCTTGCACCTGCTGCACCACTGACAAAGTGAAAGTTGATTTTTACGAACCCTCTTCCTTAGCGAACATCTGCGATGCCTGAGGAATATAAATTGATAAATGTCAAATCTGTAAGACTTAAAGTTAAAAAACGGGAGTATGTTTATCTTTTACGCTTCAAGTCTTAATTTTCTTAATCAAGTCTTAAATTTAAAAAACGGGCATATATTTATCTTTTACGCCCCCACAACCCCTATCAAGAGTTGATTTTTATGAACCCTCCTGTATGAACATTAAGTCTGATAGACTAGTGGTGTTAGGTAAGATGAATAAGCTGGATAGAGGCAGCATTTTTCAACTAAGTTTCCGTGAGTTATATATATATTCCAGCGATATTCCGAATATATATTCCAGCGATATTTTAATCGGTTACCTAAACTGATATGTAAGGTGGAAAATTACAAAATGTGTCAACCCCCTTACCAATTTGTGAACTCTTTAGCGAGTTCATTGGTCCAAATATGTTAGCAAGGGATACAAGGTACGCAAATGATTGCTGTGCATTAGGACAGTAACCCGCATAAAAGCATTCTCTTGTAGTCGCATTAAACCGATAACATTAGCTTCCACTGATGCAGAGTGTTAAAGGTAATCGCTGATAAAGGTCAGCTTTTGCGCTTATTCGAAGCCGTTAACTTCCGTGTGGCTGGTGTTCAACAAACATTGACATAATTGGTGTACATTTCGTCATGCCAGCCATCAGTTTAAACATTCAATTCAAATCAATTGGTTCAATGATATTTGTTTCTACTAGATTTCTAATCTTTGGAAAAAATGTGGTGTGGTGGCATTAAGTTGAAACGTGTATTACTGAGCAAATTATAATGAAGCTTATCACATTTTTGTAATAGTATAACTCAACATACTCTGAAAAAATGTCTATTATATAAATGTTATATTAATTTAATTATTATTACAATATTTTAATATCGGCCCGTTTTAGTTCATTATTGAACGTATTTTATTGAAGCTCGTAAAGTTGTTACATTACCGTAATTATAAAGCTATTTTAGACCTAGTTAATACAGTCTCCTTTCATTAGTGTTTTTGTTCTTTTGTTGCCTTTTTCTCGTTTGAAATTAGAGCCAATTTCTAATAGGGGTGATGCGGATATAAAATCGGTCACAGTAAAAAAAATCCGTCATTGCGTCAAAAAAGTCTATGTTAAAATTTTTGAGGTAAATATTTAGCAGTTTTGTGTGTTGATTTGATATAGATTGATATGATGATTGTGATATATTTGATATGTGATTGTGTTGTTCCCTTGCTTTATGTTTTAACATAAAAAAGTCTTATTTCGTTCAATAGTAACACTTTAAATGTCACTATAAGATTAACACAAAATTATGTTGATTTTACACTAGTCAACTGTTGAAGACCCCATCCCATCTATTGTTTATACGCTATGTTTATTGCATACAATATATGTGTTTACATGTTTATCTTGGCACGGTATAAATATTATCGATTATTATAAATTCTATTCAAATATCAATAACAATCAAAACGCAACCAGAATTTAAATTATATTGAAATCTATAGTAATAAAGTGAGGTTATACATCATTTTATTCTAAAGGTGGGATTTTTAACATTTAATTGTGTAAACATTTAACATTTAAATGTCTCAACATTTTTATACATGATCGTAGAGTATTTTGACGCATGTTTGTGTTACTTTTAACATTAATTTGTATTACGTAGTTGACACAAAGCGTTTATGCTAAAATGACACAAAAAAATGTTAATCGATTTTTTTTACAAGCGATTAGTGTTAAAATTGACATAATTTTTTTTACTGTGTTCTCGGCGAGTAAATACTGCACTCACATCCTAATTCTATATGTGATTCTACATTAAGATGAAATGTGTATGTTTAGTTATGAAAAGTTTTAAACATTTACTGATTAAAACAAAAATATTAGTTTTTAAATAATGATTAAAAATTAAATTAGTTAAATTAAATATTTAACAAAATGTGTTACAAAAACAATCATACATTGTTAAAAATTACCATATATTATGAAACTAGTTTAAATATAAAAACATTATCTCTAAATTAATTGCGATTAAATTTATATTAATTTAAAACAAAACAAAAATAAAACCAAACAAAAAAATGATTTTACAAAATGTATTTAAATGTATTCGTTATTTTCAAGAAATTTACCATCTTTGACATATATAAATATAATTTCAGCGTTGTATGTTTCAAAAAGGTTTACTTATTATTTAGTCGAAAGATTAATATATACTTTAAAACATGCCAATATCAAAACGTTTCCTAAACGACAAGGAGGTAACCCGCCTGTAACCCGGCAATTCGTATAATTTGTTCGTTTTTTTTTTAGATTTTTCCCTCATTCTAGCTAACATAGGTATAAATAAACGAATTAAAAAGATAGACTAGCTCCCTTCTCAACGAGTAGTGAGTGGATAACTATTCCTATTAGAAATTAGTACACCACCCTACCCCTTTTTATATATTGTAAATATTTTAATATGTTGTATTTTGTTGGCTTATATTCTAAAAATTACTAAATGCGTATTTTGAATTTAGGTAGAAATGTAACGTCAACTCTTGCTGTTTGTACTTGGATAGTTAACGTTCTGAAGGACTATTTAAACGGCAGCTTCTGGCTTAGCCAATATTACTCCCTAATTGAAAGATGCTATCAGATAGTTCCGGAATAACCAAAGCTAAGCAAGAAAATCCTAAAGGACACATTGAGAAGCAGAACATTAGAAAAATGGCAGGAAGAATGGTCGAGAGATGCATCAAACAAGGTGACTTAAAAGTTCATCTCAAGTAAAGTGGAAACAGAACACATGGACAAAGCATTTGGTAGAGAAAATATCCAAATCCTAACGAGGCACGGACAATTCAAAACACATATTAATAGAATTAGGAAGATAGATCATGCTAAATGCACACGTGCATTTGGCATGATCTATGCAACCTCTCGGTGCCCATGCAACCATGCAAACTCCCGGTAATTTAAGTTTATTATTAAGTATGCTCTATTGCAAGATTGGAGAGTGTAAAAGTCTGAGAGATTGGAGGGTGTAAAATAGAAAGTACTGGTTATATTTCCTGGCTTTCAAGGATTTATATAATAGTTTGTATCATCTTTAGCTTTCCTATACCATTTTCTTTCAATCATCTCTTGCAAATACCTAAACATTTTAAAGTTATTCTAGGACTTTCTTTCCTTATGTTTCCTAATTTATTTATCTTTCATCGTTTCAATTGTAATTTCTCGATATATTTTGGGCCACTTTCAATTTTATAACAATTATAGTTCATACATTTTAAATTCTATTTGATATATATAATAATTAAAGGGCAATCATGGTTTTACAGAGCCTTTATTTAATCCCGAAATCCACGTTACCTATAAATGTGGACAACCAACGCGACAAATTAATAATGATTACGGTATAATGATAACCATTATTGGTAATGATCACGAAATCACTAATTTTCTTAAATTATGAGATATGTTGAGAATTTTTTTTCAGGTTTGATAAATAATCTTTTTCTTAAAATTCTATACACAGTTTAACACTAATAACGAAAATAAACATAACATTTGATCAATCCTACAGTATTTTAAACCTAAAGAAGAAAATGCTAAAATAATTTTTGGTGACACATCTGTCACTCGCCGTTTGGAGTCAGCACTTTTAAATAATTCAACATAAAAAAATTAAATGATTCCTAAATTTAAAAAAATCATTATCATTATCATAAATCAATCTCTTCAACGGTACGATACACCTTCAATTCGCGCCCCCGTGTGAATGCTTATTTTATATATTTTTTGTAAAGTGTCTTTCAAATTCAACGGTTTTTTTAATTCTTGAATAAAACACAGAATTTACGTTGATTTAAAAAAAAAAGTGATAATTAAAGCATGGTGAATGACATTTAAACAAGAAAGACAATATCTGCCAAATGACTACCTCCTGCAGCTCCATAGACGCCCACTCTTTTGTCAAAATTATGGATCGCATTTTGGCATCACCGTGACTCTATACCACCAATGACTCGAATAATTTCATTCTTTAGTTCAGAAATCGATTATGGATTGTTTTTATAGACCTGGCCTTTCATGTAACGCCATAGATATAATATAATCCAACGGTGTCAAATCACATGATCTTGGTGGGCAATTATCATCACCGTTTCTTGCAGTAACTCATCCAGGAAATTTTTCTCTTAATGAATCAATTGTTTCATTAACAGAGTGAGGTGTAGCGCCATCCTGTTGGACCCACATAACCTTCTGATCAATATTAATCAATTCAGCCCACAAAAATCCAGTTATCATCTCACGACATCGAACACCATTCACAGTTACAGCTTTACCAGCACCATTCTGAAAGAAATACGATGCAATTACAACTCCTGACCATAATACACACCAAACAGTGACTCGTTTATGATGTAAATGTTGACCACTTGAATCAATCGTGGATTTTCCTCACCCCAAAGCCACCAATTTCAAAATATGCTTCATCTGAGAAAATAATTTTTTGCGAAAAATCATCTGTTTATCCAATCCAATTGACAAAAACTCGACATTTTGTATGATCAAGTGGCTTTATTTAGTTCCTGTGTTATTTGAATCGTATATGCCTTCAGAGCTAAATCCTTTCATAAAATACACCATGTTGTGGATTCACTGAGTCCAATTTTTTATAAACGTCGATTAATGGAAATATATGTGTATTCGGCAACAATTTCAGGTACCAAATCAATATGCTCATGTAAACGACCACTACGACTATATACTGCTCTTTTTTTATCCTACACCGAACCAACTTCTTGAAATTTATAAACAATTCGCCTGACAGTGCTTTCAGATGAACGATACGACGATGGACGATTTCAGATTATGATTACGTAAACATCACGTAATTTTCTAAAATCATTTTTCACTGGCCCCCATTTTCATAAAAGTTCAACAGTTTAACGCATTGTTGTATTGTGCAAGACTCCATTATTATAAATGTCATACATTACATTTTTGAAATGAGACTAGACCTAGAAAAAATCACAACGCCATCTGTGTATTATTCAAGAATGAATTAAAAAAAACCTTAGCTTAATTTGAAAGACCTATTATATAATTGTTTGGTTAAAGTATAAAATCCAATAAGAAATTAACCTTCAGTTTCATTGTAACTAGATTGAGTATGGTCGGATGACTTCTGAAAACTCTTCTGTGTTGGTAATTTGCCAGTTGATAGGCTTTTCACGAAACTCAGATTTAAGCAGAAGGGTTGATAAAAACCAAGGGTTGATAGTCTAAGGGGAGTGCTGACAGAGGATAGTAAGCAGCTTTTAATGGTGGATGAGAACTCACGTTAAGCTGCAGATCTAGTTAATAAAAAGTTAAAGGTTAACGCGTCTCTTAAAAACAACTTTTACAATTACAATAAATATAAAATAAATTTTAACATGCGCTAATTCTTATAAAATTTCAAATTTTAAACGAAAATCCGCAAAAGCCACTATTGTCAGCGCTAATCCCACCGACATGAATAATAATATGCCTACCGTAATTCGAATAATGGGTGCTTAAATAACAAAAGAGAAAAATAAGGTTTTTATGAAACAGTTTAAGCTGTTGTAAATTTTGTTATTTTTTCTCCAAGTCGGGCTCAAAAATAGTTAATGTAGTGGTTTATTCTCTTTTACAGACTTTTTCCGTTTTCAAATTACAGTAGCTCTTAAATAGCGGAAATGATCGCTTATTATAACATTGTTCTTGAAAATATTGCGCTGTAGTGGGATTCGTAAATGCAACACAACGGTGGAATGAGTCAGGATTGTTTAATAATTATATATTTTTTAATATCAATTTATTAAAATAAAAATACCATTGTTTAGTTTAATTTCGTAAAAATAGATAATTGGTATTAGTTTAGTAGATAAAAACTATCATAAGAAATTAGATTTAATTATAAATAAAAAGTCTTTAAACTGAAATAAATATATATAAATATATAAAAAAACATGCAACATTATGAAAAATGTATTTTACTGGATAACTTTCTAATTTTGGTGTAACCGCATTGTAAACTGAGAAAAGATGAAGAAATTCCATTTATATTTAACACAAAAAAATTTCAATGACTAGTCCACTATAGCATTCGCTTTGCAAGATTTTGCGAGACATGAACGGAATTTTTTCGGTGTATTATTAAAGTTGTGAAATTAGCATAATACCAATTATTATTAAAAGGCTGGTGTGTGTGGATTTTAGATGAACTGTATATTCGGTTTCTTCATCACTAGGACATCTAGGTAAGTTTCTACTGAGTGATTCTATTTCGGTCTTCAAAGTAAATATAATTTTTGGTGTAAGGAATTCATGTATGTTAGAAATGTGTCTAGGTCATGTCTTCCATGTGGCCAGAAAATGAAAATATCATCTACATACGAGGGTTATAATAAGTACCTGGCCTTGACAAGAAAAACCATTTTTTATGTGTAAAATTAATTTTATTATTATATAAAAATTTACTGTATTTTTAAGTAGGTAGTACGATTAGACGGACCGTGTTCAATTACTAAGAGGAAAAATTCATCCACATCTTATAACCGTTCGTTGTTTAAGAACTCATCAGCTAAGTTCGGATGCTTTTCTCTCGAAGTAATCGAACCAGAACCAGTCGTCTATGTATTGATAATTAATACGATCAAGTAGGCAAAACGTTGCTTCTCTTTTATTTAAACCTAGCCAGCAAGAGAGACTACTTGTCGCAAGTTAGAAGTCGGAATACACTAGTAGTACTCCGACCAGTAGGTGGCGTTACCGTATAGCGTTCACCTATATTGTCTGATTTTCGAATTTTAAGATGACTGATTCTGGTTCAATTAGTACATCCACGGGTCAGCTAGAGACCCCCAAAAAATATAAAAAGTGCCCATCTTAGGGTCGTGATGACACTAGTAGGAGCCTCCGGGCTAACTAAAAAACCTGGCTGAAGAAGTGGAAGTCAATTAGTAAGATTCACCAGGGCTTGCAAGAAGCCCCCAGAAAATCACCCTTGAACATCATGCAAGCAACTTGATTAGAGACATGTAGGAGCCCCCGGGCTAACATAAATCTCTGGCTGATGGAAATCAATTAGTAAGATTCATTAGAAACTAGTAGGAGCCTCCGGGCTAACCAAAAAATCTAGCTGAAGAAGTCAAAGTCAATTAGTAAGACAGAAAAGCATCTGAGCTTAAGTGACTTAAAGAACGAAACTGGTCTTATGATGTGGATGATTTTTCCGCCTAGTAATCGAACGAGACACAGTTCGTAATACTACCTGTATTTAAAAATACACTTAATTATTATATATTGATAAATAATTAGTACGATCAAATAGACAGAATTTTGCTTCGCTTTTATGTATTTTATTTTTCAACGTCATCACCTTTCAGTTCAATATACCGAGTCCAACATGTTTCTATCTTTTGTATTCCGTTTTAACATCACTAAACATTATTTTGAAGTTGACACACGTCTCTGTTTATGGTGAATTGTGAGTAATCGCGGCACCCATCTTGCGGAAAGCTTTTTCATATCCAAATGAGTTGTTAAAATATCCTGCACCCATTCAGTTGAGTTGCTCACCGTCTCAGCAATCTCACGCATTTTCACTCTCTGATCGTTTATAATTTCTGAAGTGGTAACCTCAATTTAGACCACCTGGCCGATCTTCATCAAAAATGCAACGTTTTAATTCAGCTCTCCAATATTTTACGGTTGATAACGAAGGTGCAGAATCCCCATAAACTTTGCTGAGCTCCGTTTTAACCTCGTCATTTATTTTCTTTTTCAAAAACAGCTGTTTTATCACTGCTCAATATTCAATTTTTTTCATTGTTGTGAAATCACAAAAGTTGTTCTATTTAAATGGTTGCCATTCACAGCACTTTTTAAATACTAGCAACGCCGTCTCTGGCATAGACCCAGTACTTATCAAACTCCCCTCAAGGTATGAGGGGTGTTTAATAATGAATTGAGTATGAGCCATGTGCTCGGCTTAAATGCCGAGTTGCTTAGAGCTTTCGTTTCGAAGTAAGTCATGAAGACATTAGTGATGACAAAAGATAGTGCAGAGTCCAGAGGGCACCTTCGGTTTGTTTGTATGGTTTTGTTGTTGAAAGAGAAGTAAGTGTTTTTCAAGCAATGTTCGGCGAGTTCGATAATGTATGGAGGAAAATTCACGTTCTTTACTATTTCATCCACTGTGTCATCTATAGGTATGCTGGGGTATAGTGATACACTTTCGAAACTGGCGCCGATGTCGATGTTGTCGAGTGTGATGGTCTTAATAGTATTAATGAAACATAGAAAAACACCCTGCTAGAATCTCCGAACATATAAGCTGCACACAGACCTGCCAGATATTAGTTTCTGCTGACCAAGGGACTTGAACACTTGAATATGACAAGTGCGACCTTATCGAATCGTTGAGAAAACTCAAGTACTTCTCAGTTCTTAGAAAGCAACTTTTCGCAAAAAGAAACGTACTAACGGATGTACACTCGGAAAAATTTTTCAGCATACCACACCATCCGTGAATCACTATCCATATATATAGTTAGTAGTTTGTGACTTATAGAAATAATAAGGCACAAATATATGTTTTCCAATCAAAAATCAATATTAACAGTAATTAAAAAAAAACAAAATATCAAATTATGTCTTATAAAATGACCAGAAATATTAGTTTAAATTATTAACTAAATAACGCTAATTTTGGTACTTAACTTTTAAAACAAATCCATAAAAACAAAATATTTTTACAAGTGCATTATGAATTTTTTTGATTCTGTTCTGCTACTCCATCCATGTGGTAATTGTGAAACCACTTGAAAAATGGTAAATACAATTTCCTCTCATTAATGTTTTTTTCCTGCTTTTTTTTATTATACGCACATGTAATTCCTATCTATTTCAATAAAGCTAAAACCTATTTTACCATTCGCAAAACCTTAATGTTGATGAAAGTTTTCTCACTGGTGATTTATTTTCTCTTTATGATTTTTTGCAAATTATAGTAAATTCCAATTTTTTGATTGTATTTATCAACTTTGGTGCGATTAGTAAAAAATCCATCTTTTTTACTTGAAAATATAATATTTAAATTAAAACTAATTTTCAAAAAGTTATACTTACATGGAAAATAATATTCATTGTTATAAAATATCGTAATAACACTGAAATGTTATATTAACATGCTATAAATGTTGTACAATGACCAAAATCTTTTTGTGAACATCGTCAAAAGCGACTAATGTCAGCGATAATCCTGGCTATATGAATAATTTTCACTCGACACTAACAAGAATAATGATGTTGATGTGTGGGTTGATAATATATTTTAAAAGTTGAATAGGCTTTTTATAAAGTTACTTTTAACTATTCTAATTCAGTCTGTTATTAAAAGTAAAGTTATTTTCTCTTTTGTTAGCTTTTTCTGATCAAAATTTAATTGAACAAAATAGGTGTCTATTAGAATATCCCTTCTTAAATGATACATTAATTTTTATTAATATTTAGAAAGTTTTTAACCTCCCTTTTTAATGTTAACAAAATAAACTTCATCGTTTTGGTGGAAAAAGAGAATATCTAAAATTGTTGTTTTAGAAAATTATTACATCACAAAGAAAATTTTGATTTTTTATGTCAAATAAATAAAATAAAATTGACACACCCAAAAATGTTTTATGAGAATTTTTATTAACGATCTTAATCTTTATTCAATGATGTTCCAACATTTTTCTTTTAGTTAATATTTGTAATACATATTTTAACATAACCAAAACAGATACATTTTCAATGGAGGGATTATTGGATTATCGGGTTCAAAAGCTGGCAAATTGTTCAATTCAGCTTTGGTCCAGTCTGTACTCTTAAAATAATTCAAAATGATCATTTTGAGCTACGTTCCTATTGATGTAGAACGACGACTTATGATGAATAAGAGGAATAATAACCCAAGTTCTAGCCTGTATACTAAAAATGTTAACATTTATTTTTTATAGTATAGCTTGTTTTTGGGGTCACCATATGTTATACAGCGAGTATATTTTCAGTTTGGTTCACGTACATATTCCCAAGAAAAATTAATTTCAAAATAGTGTATTTATCTTCCTTTATATTCCAAGATGTATATTGCATTTAAAATTTAAATTATAATAACTGTAACCTGGAGAGTGCAACCTACTGGAAATGCAACCATTTCCACGGAAAGTGGTATTTTATTTTCGTTACAATTGGCAACATCGTAAATTGTTACAAAAATTCAGCTTATTGTTTGATTGTTCTCTTAAGTTATTACTTGAAACTTAGATGTATGATTTTTACAGCCATTTATTTTTACATATATGTCGGCATAGACTTACACATTAATGTCATAAATGTTTTTGGAGTAACGATTTAACAACTTTCAATTTTTTTCGGTTTTTGACCTTTGTTTTAAGGAACTTTTTTATTGAAAATGATGTAAAGAATCGATAGTTACATTATTTCCCTGACACTAGGTATATATATATATATATATATATATATATATATATATATATATATATATATATATATATATATATATATATATATATGTACACATATACTTTTTTTTGCCCAAAATAGTAAATAACACGGTTATCGAGAGGAAGCATTTGAGATAGAGCATTAATTAAAAAAAAAACGCGAAGAACCAAAGAAAAATATTTTCAGAGGAAAGAAATTAAATGACTGCCAACTTCTACAAGATAACAAATCATAATGGTAAATAAACAAAATGTTTATCAATTTTTGTATTCAACATATATGTATAGTATATTGTGAAAAGGACTTATGTAATCCAACTTCAAGATACTACCAGCAATTCCAATCTGATGCAAAGAAAACTTCAGATTGCCTCAACCAAGGATGCAAAAAGTCCGTACAGTAAATTATATCGTGAAAGAATGCCCATGGATCCCAACATTATAGTCAATATTGTGATGTAATGGAAATGATGCTGTACAAAATGATGAATCACGGAGATCCAAAAGGGACAGAACTAGCACTTAATAAACAAAGCCACTTAAGAAGAATCAATAGAAGTTGAAGTTTGTTCATTTTAAAGACAACATCTGTTTATTGAGGTTATTAAGATCGTAAGTGATATATTCAATAGAATCAACTTACACATCATCATTATTGTCATACCACAAGCTTTTGTTTGAACATATTTCTCAATAAATAGAGTTACGTGAAAAGGCACTTGAAAATGTTATAAACATTTACTTTAAATTCAAGTTTCATACAATATTAATTTATATCGAATCTAATACAATTACCACAAATTATTTAAATAAAATATAAGTTATCTAATAAAATCAAAGCCAAAACGATCTTTCATATTATCTATTGACAGTTACTATCCGTGACCCTATTGCTATATAATTTGGAATTCTAGTTTTCCAGCTGGTTAAACTAATATAAGGGTGTAGGGATATAATTATCCTTAATTCGAAACGTCTTATTTTTCCTAACAAAAGCATGCATAATGTATTATAACCCTGAAAATGATTGATAGTCAGTCTTTTACGTTCACTCATATACGAGCCAGGTATGAAAATCGGTAAAAATGTAAATTTGAAGTTATATAGTCATAGCAAGAGATACTAGCTGAAGTATTGTGTAAACAGTTTTCGAAAGTAAGATATGCTTTAAGATTAAAATGAATTTTAATCTGATTACAGAATCATTTAATCAGAAATATTAATGCAAAGGATTATGCAATCCGTTTGCACTACTATTGCACATTCGGATAAACTACTTAGAACATAACAATATTCAATACCATTCGTTCAATATTCAATTGATTGATAAACCTTATGCGCCGTGGTTCGAGAGTAGAGATTTATCATAAACATCTCAGCTTTAGAAAGATGACAAATAGTACTGAATGTCATGTATGCGACCTAAATATACCTACAGTAAACGTAATAGTGTATACAAAATAAATCCACAATTAGGAAACCAAAAGTTGTTTCTCTACCTATCAAAGGAATTTAATTAGGCTTCATCTTCCCAGATTTGGGAAGAGGACGCAATCAGCAGGAGGCAAATTCGTCAAATACAATGGCATTATATACGTGTGCTTACGATGCCTGATAATAACGTCTAGGCTCCAAAAGCAGATGTTGAAAACCTCTAAATGGTTGATCGCCTGGAGACTGACGATCAACTGTAGCAATACACAAATAATCTTCTTTATGACCGGAAGGATTCAGAGAATCCGAATACACGGATTTCCAATCAAGTGGACCAAAACAGCACACAACCTGGGCCTTGAATATGATAAGACCTTGACGTGGAAGCTAGCCTAGACACCGTAATCGGAAAAGCGTACAGCATGCTCCATACGCTGTATACACTAATCAATCGAAAAAGTTAGCTCTTTACGAGGAACCAACTAACTCTGTATAAAACCATGATCTGGTCGGTCCTCATTTATGGACACCAGGCATGGTTCCCTTACCTTTTCAACGATTCAGACATTCCTATCCAACTTATTGGATAAACTCCTCGCAACAGCGTTGCTCTCGGACAACCCTCTAATAAGAGCCCCGACGGCTTCATTGCCTGCCGTTGCACCAGAATGACCACTCACAACGGTAAAAAATCCACACCCAAAGAACGGAGCAAAAACCCCCACCAAAAGACATAATACGTCACATATTATGGCACAAAAAAGAATATATAAGTCAGAGCCGAAAAGTCAATTTAACCTCCAGGAGAGAAGTAATAATAGTCGGCAAATATGGTATATGTTAAAGCACTTCGAAGTATAGAGCAAGGAATAATGCAGCAAGAACTCAAATCGTCTGTGTAGACACATTGTAATTAAAGTGCACTTTGGTTGTAGCAAATGTGGATGTTTAGCATAAATAACATAATACCCTCCTGATAACCCTTTCTCAGGTTGTCTATGAGTACCGTACCACCAGATGTCATGTTTTATAAAAATTTCCTTGAGGGACAAGATTTGATATACTGTTTTAAGATGCTGAGTTCTGAACTTTTCTCATTTTGGACATTATTTACCTTAAATTTCATATAATTAAAGATTGACATTCAAATGTCTAAAAAATGTTTGAAATATATGTATGCCAATTGCCAACTTATTGGGAATAAATTTAGGAAATTCTTCGTTCTAACATATGGATAAAAAGTTTGTGTTTGTATATCGAAACTATACTAAAAAAAGGATTATTATGTTTATCTTATTTTATAATAGCTTAAGCACTATTCTAAATCATAAACATCATAATCAATGAATTATAATGGATGATTTTTAAGTATGTCCGAAGTTCCGATATGGGTCGTCAAACGAACTGTAAGTTTGTTCATAAGTCTGTAAATTTGTGTCTCAATAGTCTCGCAAATCAGAAGAAACGTTTAACACCAGCGCAACGCTTGCAAATTGTCGAAATTGATTATCAAAATCAGAGTTATGTGACCCAAACTTATAGAGCACTTCGTAAATTTAAACTTCATGATGTATTGGCCGAATTACAGACAAATTACGAAAGCATTTCACACCGCTCGATATTAAAACACGACGAAAATATCACCGCTGTTGCTAGCAGTGTTGATGAAGATCCAAATTCATCAATATATCATTCGACTAAATGGATAATTTAATTTCGAATTTGAATGGTATTGATCTAAAGGAGATGTTGGATGTCATACAGCCAACGCAATAATCGATTTATTGTGCCCATGTGATTTAACGCCTTTAGATTATTTTCTATGGGATTATATTAAATCATTAGTCTATGCCGATAAACCAGCAACTATTGAAACCTTGGAAACCAACTTAACTTGGACAATTGCGGATATAAGACACAATTGCTTGAAAAAGCGGATCGAAATTAGTTTATAGAATGCGCATTTGTCCGAAATTGTTTTCAAACATTAATGGCATTCAATGTTATTTCACATAAACTAAATAGTTTTAGAGCATCTAATTTAGTTAGAATCGGACGCACTAAAAAATCAACCTATATTTTGCTATTTAAACCGAAATATTTCACATTTACTATCAAATAAAGAATTTTATTTTTAATTTAATGATTAATTCCAACTTTAACTGCAGCACTATCCCACTGTTCCAAAGATTTAAACAAACGTAAATTGAAATAACATCGTATAATACCCTATAAACATTTCTTTATGATGACTGATGTATTTATATTATTATATGGACGTTTCTGTTTAATTTTCGGTTCATCACCAGTCAAAAAAAAACAGTAATTTGTTAGTAGTTGGGTAACATTTTCTCTAATTCACTTAAAAAAAGTTCCAAATGGTAGAAGTTTCTTTTTTGCGGCTTTATATTTACCAGCGGTATAAAATTCAAGGTTAATTTTAATATAATTCGGTTGCCATTAAGTAATCGCAAAATAATTTTTCCAGCCCAAAACAACTTGACGTTTATGTCAGAAAGATTAATTAGATTTCAGATATTTGGCTTTATAATTTAAGTCGCCGTTTGAATTTTTATGTGGACATGTAAATTGGTGAAATATTCCATAGACGTATATGATGTTTTGACATAGATTAGTTTTTTAAGTTCGTTAATTAAAATTTAGTAATCATCAATTTCCCTTGGAGTGTTCATAACAGTGTTTGGTTTCAAAATTTGATGGGCACCTTTGCTCGAAATTATTGCCATTTATTTTCTGTCAGATTTCATATCGAGAGAATGAGATCTAATACGGAATTTTATTTGATTTAGTTCAAAGGTTCAACGGTATTTGGGTTAGAGGCGCATTAGCAACTGTGACTATTTAGCGACTGGATCTGCAACTAAACGTGGGTTTCGAACTGTTGTCATCAGCCACCAACAACCCTGGCCAGCACCCCTCTCAGGCTATCAACCCTTGGTTTTGTGCTTAACCAAAAGTCTATCGAGAAGCCTACCGACTGTCAAGTGACCAACGTTGAACCTCGCAAAAGGCATCCGGCCTTAGCCGGCCTCGAACTGGCATGACTGAGGGATGATTCCTTGTCGGATTTTACATTCTTGCCTAGGGACATTCACAAACATCCATACCGAGTACGAAAATCGAACCCGTTGTCGCGCCAACTACGTTGACGACACAGTAGCGACAGGCCACCGCTCTACCACGGTGGCTAACGCGGCCAACTATTAATATCTGATTTAGTAATCATGATGCACGCAAATGCCTTCCGTTTGAAAAAGTGAAATTTAACTTTCGCTTTATAACGGTATTCAGTAATTACTCCTGTTCGGTACATACATTGATAGCTTCTGTTCAATTAAAAATTTTACCAACGAACACGAACGAACAAATGAGCGGATTATCGATGGAAAACCCCCTAAGCCGTTTTCTGACAGAAATTTACATAGCTAATTTTGAAAACAATTTATTTAACGACACTAATTATACAAGACACATACATTTTTGATCCGGATATGTCGATTATATTATTTGCATATAGACAAGTACTGAAAGACTATTGGGTCAATTTCTTGAATATTTACATAGTGTAAACATAAACATCCAGTTCACAGTTGAAATAGAGATGGATAATTCATTAAATTTCTTAGATTTAAAAGAATGCCAAATAAACTAGAATTCGAAATATTTAGGAAACCCAGATATACTGATACAACTATTCATGCAACTGATTTAAACAGTCATGGAATGTAAAAATGTCCACTTTTCATAGTATGACCCACTGACTTCTAACAATTCCACTTAAAACAGACAGCTATGAAAAATAACTTAATATTATCAAAAATATGGCAATGAATAATGGATATCAACCCAGCATTATAGATAAAATGATAAAAAAACAGTATGAAAAACAACATCAAACATTTTTATGTCGCAACATGCGTTCATTCCGAAAATTATTCTAAAAATTAGCATACTATATTCATAAATAAATTCCAGAATCACAAATCATTTGCTCTTGACCGCCTTTTTCCTATCTCCGGCAGCTTTAAAACAACTTGAAGTTTTGTATACAATGCGCATGGGAGACCTACAATCTAAGTCGATCTATGCCTCGCAGAGTTACAGAGTATGCTATTAACCGCGATGGACCTTCTCATTGTCATTAATTGTCTTTGTATTAAGTACAAAGAAATTTTTTGAATTGACGAAAACTCTAACCAATGCAGTTTTATATATTTTTTTTTCGTACATAGAAATTTAACGTTTTATTTTTCATAAAAGCAAACATACTTGTTGAATCTTTTTTGCGTCGTGCAAGAAATAGATCTTTGGAAATATATACTTTTTTTCTAATAATTTATCGGCTAATTCAGTATTGGTAAAAACATTATCTGTAACAATTCCGTAGCCTTCAGATAAATGATTTACTACTCTGTCCTTGAGTTCTCTTTGGTAAATTCCCTTCCTTGCCTAAAAATATAAATTTTATAATCAATAATTACTCGTGTTTTTTTTAATAAAAATTTAACTAAAGACTTGCATAACTGATGTATATGCGGATTCGCAATCAGGCAAGGCCCAAAGTTTCAAGCCAAATTAGTCCGGCTTATTTTTTATGTAAACTCTAACAGGAGAGCTGCTTCGGAATAGTACCAATTGTTCACCAACGCACTGATGCTTGGATGGATTATAAGACTTCTTGCAGTTTGACACAAAACTTTCGAAAACGTCCCTGACTGGAGCTAACTTATCAATACGTTTAGTTTCTTCTCTTGTTTCAAAGTTGTCAAATCTTAGAAAGCACATAATCAGCTGAATCTATTGCGTGACAGTGCAGCGAGTACTACTGGTCGATATAAAGCTATATTGTGACTTTATAGCATATTTATAGGTTCTTTAGTAGCGTGCAGTGCTCCACCAATGGAGCACTGCAATATCCAAAATGATAAGCAAACTAATAAATGCTTCTATTTCTTCTTGCACAATAGTATGTTCTTTCCCTTTTTAGAATAATAAATGTTAGCGTTCCTATTTCTTTCTAATAAGATTATATCTATAATATCTTGTGAGAAAAATAATCCAAAGGCTTCTTTTATGCTTGAAAACTTTGGATCACCGCTATTTAAATTTACAATCACTTTCACTATCACTATTACTATTACTATTACTAACAGACAACACATCATTCTGCCTATCATTTTCAGTTAGTATATCCGATTATTCGATATTACTAGCACTGTTCTCTAATGCCAAATTATCAAAATTATTATAGCAATCATGTCTTTCGAGTATTGCGAGAGTTCTTCATCAGTCACCTTTTTCTCATTGCGAAATCTAGATGGTTTACTAATTTTTATATACACGTACGATGTATACTGAGATCCACGCAAAAGAAACTCATCTAACAGACTGCAACGATTTTGTCATTTGCAGGCAGACAACTTGACACTGTAAAATACCCAGGAAATCCACGAAGCCGCTGACCCGAGCTACGGGGAATACCCGTCATTATACTTATCTCAGATATGTTTTGCACCCCAGTTGGTCGTTAAAGTAAGGAAATAATATACCTGACGTTAACTACCGAGCGGGTGCAACTGTACCCCAAGCAATAAAACTAACTATAACATGTTAAAAAAAGTAAATTATTAAATATTTTTTCTGCTACATTAAGAATATGTACTTGGTAAATAGCTATGAGGAAATTAATGATATATAATTATATTAGATTTTTTTCTCAAAAATTTATTCCTGGGCACCTGTATCCCTCTCGGGTTTACGAAGGTTAAAATGCATTCTATTTTTATTCCAACTACTACAGTTTTACATTCCTTGCTTTAACAATATTCAAACTTGTATTAAATATGCGGTTTAATAAAAACTGGTATTATTTTTTACATTACCAATATTTATACTGTATAATGTTATGTTATGATATTCATATGTTCCAAATTTGACTTTTAGCGAATATATTTTTTT
Organism: Cosmopolites sordidus; assembly: GCA_031761425.1. Taxonomy (NCBI): domain Eukaryota; kingdom Metazoa; phylum Arthropoda; class Insecta; order Coleoptera; family Curculionidae; genus Cosmopolites; species Cosmopolites sordidus. Next base: position 74,765 of record JARFXV010000805.1, read on the forward strand.
CAAGTTCGTAAGATTGTTTGATATTTTTAGAGAAAAAGGAATATTTAGAATAAACGTTTTAAATAAAAGTAGTTAGTCAAAAACACATTTTACTTTGAGCAAGAATTTTTGAATAACCTTTTCATTCACTTTTCTTAAAACACTTTCTCAAAAAAAAATATTTATAGATTCCGCAGTTGGTTCTTTGGGAAACAATTTGTAAATATTAGGTTTTAAAAAAATAAGCTTGTAGCATTTTAATATTTCAGATGACTCATCTAGTCTGAATGAATAAATAATAATCTGAAATAATCTGAACCACATGAAATACTAAAAAACTTTTTAAAAACATTTTTAAATTAAAAAAATTATTAAAACAAAAACGTTAAAAAACCTGAACAAAAACATGTGGCTTCCACATGAATTACAGAAATCAACCTTTCATATGTTGAGTTATATTTTGGAATATTAAGAATAATTTATAAGAAAGAAAAGTAAAAAAAAATTAAAAGAAACAGTCTCTTAAGACACATTTGATAACAGTTTGATATAGAACTTCAATTCTTCTTTTCAAATTCGGTTATAGAGCAATATCCCAGGGCCCCCAGACGTTACTTATTTTTTCAGAGATAAAATGTGTCGTATAAATTAGTGTAAATTAGTGTGGTATAAATTAGAGATCTTGGACTATTAGTTTTATTACTGAAGAACTAGTCAATTGATCAGTGATTTTTAGTCAGATAAATTGTAACAAAAATAGCCAGCTTTAAATAAGTATAATTTGACAATGTCAATACAACAAAAAATCTATTCAAAATTTCACTAACGTTTTATGTCTCAGTGCGCCAAAACAAATTACCCTTTTCGTAAAGTTTCTCTAAGGTCGTAAACTTACCGACCTAAGAACCAAGTTAATTTGCCTTCAAAATAATCAATCAAAAACTGCGTTTTATTTCATGAAGGAAACAACTTTAAGTTTTTTGAGAGTTCTCAAGTCAATACTAATTTTATACTCAGTCCTCGAAACTTCGCAAAACGAATGCTTATTACATTGAGAGGCCAAAATCCAAGTTCTTTTCGTAAGTTTCGAAGAGAAATAGTTACTTTCAAACTGTAAATTTCATTTCAGCTGCGAAACTAGCGTACTGATGATAGAATCAAATTAGAGAAATTAACTTTCTCACGTTCAAAATGTTTGTCCTATTACTATATAAACTAAGCTATGTATTTGTATTCAAACTTTTATTAAATGTTTAATTTCATTTTTATTTTTTCATATAAAAATTAATATTCAACCAAATATAGAAAATAGAAAATATAGAAATATATTTTCGATTTTTACTTTTGAGCTTTCAATTTTTTAATTTTTATTATGAAATAGGATATATATATATATATATATATATATATATATATATATATATATATATATATATATACATATATATATATATATATATATATATATATATATATATATATATATATATATATATATATATATATATATATTCTTTGCTGAGACAGAGGGCTTTCTTTTGAGTATACAGGACAACGTCACAAACACCAGGAATTACAGAAAATATATCGTTAAGGAGGCAGGCCTTACTACAGATAAGTGTAGAAAATGTAGCACGCAACAAGACACCATCGATCACATACTGAGTGGCTGCACTCAGCTTGCAAGCAACAAATACCTTGAACGCCACAACTTGGTCGCGACAATAGTATACCTTGAAATCTTTAAAGAATATGGAATTCCAGTTGACATCGCTCAGACTGAGACTTCAATACAAACCCAACAAAAAGCAGGAGCTAATAATTAGGTACCGGCTGGCTCGCCTCCCATAAGGAGAGCTGTCAGTAGCACCGAGCACACTCCACATATTAGATGGCCACGTCAAATGAATATTGAAGTAATGAGTGCCTATTATTACATGAACCACTGCGCAGATAAACCGCTACCGCTATGGAGAAGTGCACTTTACCAAGAATATAAGAAGAGGTTTGCTGAAACACAGTTAGCGGAACAAAACTGGTAAACCGTAAAAATCTTATATTAAGAAAAAAATATTTTACCGAAACGGAATTAATGAACATCAGGAGAGAAGTCGGTAATAAATTACACCAAAACATTACATATGACCCACCTTAAGAAAATGACATGGATATCCTTAACTTGAACACAGACAACCAACCGGTTGTACAAACTCCAATTCTAACAACAGAAGTATCATCAACTCAAAATGAAGAAACAGTCATGAATAGAAACTTTTCTATGATACGAGAAAGATTTTAAAGTCTATTGGCCCATTTTACTTGCTCAAATCCACTAAATAGGCCAAAAATACTGATACTGCGCAACATTGCAAAATCGAGCTTTACTATAATGCAGGTCAATAAAGTTTTGGAGCGCATTTATCGGGGATAATAAATCTTAGCGACATACATCTTGCGTTGTATTGTTCAGCAGTAACTGTAATCGAGGTTTCAAGTCAAAAAACTTACACCCTCAATGCGACAAGGCGTAATATCCAAAAAGATACACCTGCCTGGGAAAAACGCCTGGAAACTGATATCAATGATTTTCGGGCGAAGATTGACATTCTTTCTGAGTATCTTGCTGGAAATACATCTAGCAAAATGATGAAAAAAACGAAAATAGTTCGTAAAAAATCTGGCATTGGATATGAAGTTTCAAACTTTCGCAAGAAATTATTTGACCTGAAAGATTGATTTAGACAGAGGGCTAAAACGAAGGGAGCCAGACTAACCAGATACAATGAGATAGAAAAATGGAAACACCAAAATGCAATGTTTCAAAATAACCAGAAGTTTTATAGAGAATTAGCTCAGTGTCACCAGTCAAAATTTGAAAATGAGAATGTACCTACTTTTGAGAAATACTGCAGATGTGTCTGGAAAAGATCTGATGGTTATGAAAAAATGGCCCCGTGGGTTGCAAAAATTCAAAAACAGACTGATGCACTTCTGCATCATACAAATGGAAATGGAATTCAACGGTCTTGAAGCGATTGACATGTGCACTGCCATCAAGAAAAGTCAAAACGGGAAGACGCCCGGGCCAGATGGACTACACAACTTCACAGCTGATTACCAGATACTTGCTGATGCATTTAAACAAATAATGGTGAATCTTGATACTTTCCCCGACTTTCTGATGGAGGGAAATACATATTTGTTATATAAAAAAGGTGATGCTAACCAACCCACTAACTATAGACAGATAACATGTTTATCCGTGTTGTATAAATTATTCACAGCCCCGCACAATGAAAAAATTTACCAACATTGTGACTATATTAACATATTTGAAGATGAGCAGAAAGGGTGTATTAGAGCAAGTATGGGATGCAAGGAGCAAAATGCTCCACCTTCACCATACAAAAGGGAATAAAAGAACAATATTCAACAGTCTGCGGTATATAAGAACTAGCATCCGAAGATTCATACAAATATTTAGAAATGCTTCAAAACCATAAATTTGATCATAGCCTATTAAAGAAGAATTTTTCCAGTTTATACCAAAATGTATAACACAAATCCTAAACACCTGAATGGTGGAAACCTCATTAAAGCGATCAATGGCTGGGCAGTGCCAACTCAAACATATTCTTTTAGCATTGTTAAATGGTCTGAAGCAGATCTTGATGAACTGGATAGATTGACACGAAGAACATTGACAAAGTTCCGATGTCTATGTCCCAATTAGTCTACAAAAAGGCTAATATTCCAAGAAAGTTGGGAGGCAGAGGGCTTGTGAATGTCGAGAATCTTTGTCTCAACCAGGAGAATAGGATGAGAGAGCTCTTCATTAGTTTACATAGCACACTAATGAAACTGGTTGTAAAGAAGGACCAGGGTTTCACCCCGCTGAATCTGAATAGACAAAATCGTGTTGATAGTAGAACAGCACTGAAGGATATCGTTCAAGAATGGAAACAAGAGACATTACATGGGAGATATCCTAAATCACTTGAGGATGACTCCATTGCAAACATTTGTCTCTGAAGTGGCTTACCGATGGACTATTATATATAACAGAAGGCTTCGCGCCGGCTATTCCAGATAAGATAGTAAGGACAAAAAATTATGAATGACATATACTACACATGGGTGTTGTCGACAAGTGCAAGAAGTGCGGTGGTGTGGGAGAAACAATTGAACACCTTATTGGAGGGTGTACAGTCCCTGCCCCTAATGCTTACCTAGGCAGGCATAATCAGCTGGCGAAACTTATAAACCAGCAAATCGCTTTAAAGCACTCGCTATTTGATAAGATACCTCCACCATATTACAAGTACACGCCTTCCCCCGTACTTGAGTCAGCCGATACCATTCTGTACTGGGATAGGCTAATTACAACAGATCGGACGGTTGACTATAATAGACCGGATATTGTTCTAATTAACAAAAAGCAGAGGAGAGCTTTCATAATTGACATTGCGATACCACAAATGGAAAAGGTCACGAAGTATGAAAATCTTGCATTTGATCTGAAAAATCAATGGAATCTCCAGAAAGTGGAGGTGTTCCTTTTGTTATATCCGCCGAAGGCCTAGTAAGCAAAACCTTTTCCAAAAACCTAGAAATTCTTGATGTTTCACAATTGATTACCACAGTAAGACAACGAGCAGTTCGTAAGGTACTAAGCTGAATGGGAAGAGCTGAACTGCTATCTCTTCTTGGCATTATAAACCCGACCAGCCTAGGTTGAGATGATCCATGAATCATGTTTGTGATAAAAATAATAGGGCAGAAGTAGAGAGTCCGTTTGGTGAGTAGCGCCACCAACTTTCTGAGCTGAGAGGAGTAAACCTCTAAAAAAATCCCCTAAGCTCAAGGTGGAAATCCATCGTGCCGATGAGCTGAATGGCACAGGGTTAAAGTGTCTCTAACGATGTTTCCGGCTACTTAGCGCTCGCCGGTAGTAAATAGCTTTCCCATGGTAATTCGGGGCTCTGCCTTGGGTATCCTCTTTTTTCCCTTGACCCAAAACTAAAAGTTATGGAGACAGAAACAAATAAAAGTAATTTTCAAGGACAAGAACCTTCAAGGACAAGAACCCTTCCGAACCGTCGGCAGAATTTGTCTGGGGTTGGCGAGTCTGGAGCAAGTGGCGGCTCCCAACTCTATGGTACCACAAGATTGGCAACGGAAAAGGTAATAGAAGAACTGGATACACTGGATACACAGAGGTCGAACAACAAGACCTCACTCTCCCTTCAGGGTCGCCCGCTCTCCGGCGGACTGCTCCTATGAGAGCTCGCGGCCGATGTATAAAATGGTCAAAAAAATTAAATACGGACGTAATCTCTGCATTTTATTGCGTTAATCGCTTCAGCGATGATCCACTTCTAGAATGGAGATCACCCCTTTATAAGAAATGTATACGAAGACACCCAGAACTAGATATCACTAAACAAAACATAGCAGACAGAAAAAATGTTATAATCAAGAAAGGTTATCTAACCACCACGGAACGCAATGAGATAAAGAGAGAAGTGGCTAAAGCCATATATCAAACAATGCCATTCGGCACAGAAGCGGTTGAGGTTCTTGGAACTATTCCAGAAAACATCAGAAGCACAACAACAATACCAGAAACCCTCCACCAGCAATACAGCAAGATAATAGCCAAAACCACAATTTGGATACATTAAAAGATATCAAAGAAAAATTCTTCAGTAACAGGGCATTTTATGAAGGAACTGATCCCCTTAATAGACGTGTTATTCCGGTCTTGAAAAATATTCATAATGCCAAAGAAATTGCATCGGGAATGAATCTAGTATTGAGGGAGTTTCTAAAAACAAATTCTGATATATATGATACACAGTTGGCATTATATTGTTCAACTGTTGCTATAATAGATCTTAACGGACAACGTACATATTATCCTAGCACAGTAAGACAAGATCATCTTAAGCAAACCCCTCAGTGGAAGAGACGATTCAAAAAAAACATAGAAGATTTACGTGACAATGCAGATATAATGAAAGAATACTTGAAAGGCCAGCCATCTGGAAAAGTGACCGGAAAAGCCAAAGCCATAGCCAAAAAGGCAAGGATATATATATATATATATATATATATATATATATATATATATATATATATATATATATATATATATATGTGTGTGTGTGTGTATTAAGGAACAAGTAATTTCATATATAAACCAATGTAGACAAAAAGCAAAAGTCAAAGGAGCAAGGTTGCGTAGATATAATGAGAATAAGAAAAGAAAGGAGCCACACTCACACTTTTATAACAATCAGAAACAGTTTTTTCGAGATCTTAAAACGAATGTACCTAGTAAATACAAGACCCAAAACATCGACCCAACAACATTTTACGAATTTTGGGAAACAACTTGGAAAGTATCGGAGTTGTACAACACATCAGCAGCCTGGATCTCAGATATCGAAAGCCTGCACAAAGGCTTACGGGACATGAATGTGGCTGAATTTACTACAGAAGAGGTCCATAACGCCATAAGAAAAACTCAAAACTGGAAAGCACCAGGGCCAGATAGAATCCAGTATTTCTGGATCTAATATGTGGATGCCATACATGACAATTTATCATGTTGCTTCAGTAAAACACTAACTAACCCCGAATCTATTCCGCAATTTTTATCTGAGGGTAATACATATTTACTATATAAGAGAAATGATAAAATGCAGCCAAATAACTATCGACCTATAACTTGTCTTTCAGTACTCTATAAATTATTGATTGATTTGTCCGTTACTTTGTGATACTTCATTTTTTAAAAAAGGAATAAAACAATTTTTTACTTTTTTATCTATCAGTTTTATTTTTAAACAAAATTGGTGTGACTATAGTTTCGTAAAACAACTTCACATTCGAAAACACTACTTTAAAACTAAGGTTTTACAGCTGTTTATATATTCTATGTACCTAATTTTATACTTTTATCGGGGTTAATTTTTTATAATATTTTAAATAGTGGGGAATTTTGGAGATCCGTCTTATCGTTTAATAGCTGTCTAGACGGATCTTTATTATATTTATAAATTTCAATAGCTTCTAAAATGTTTAATTTTTTTCTTTCGGGCGCTGTATATAAAACTTTCAAATTTGTAATCTCGGGAAGTATATGTCCGGTATCTATGAAATGGTTCGCAAAATTAGAATGTTGTTTCTTTAATATGTATGCAGATTTATGTTCTTTGTATCAGGTCTGAAAATTTTTGCCAGTTTGTCCAACATAGCAGCTACTGCACTCGTTGCAACTTAACATATAAACTCGAGATTTTCTATTTGCTGATATTTTATCTTTGGCATTAAACATTAATTTACTGGTTGACCGGGTAGTTTTAAACGCTATTTGCAAATTATGTTTCCTCAAAAAGCGACCTATTTGTTCTGAAATTGAATCGAAATATGAAATTTTACAGTACTCTTTATCATTTATTTGTTTTACTTTTGGATATACTCGATGAATTAGTAATTGTTTCCGCTTTTTATTTATTAAGTAACTAATTTTTTTTTTTTGAAACCGTTATTTTGTGCTATTAATTTAATTTTTTGCAGTTCTATTTTTCTATTATTTTTCCGATAGTGGAAATAAGAAAGCTCGGTGGATCATAGACTTATATGCAGCATATTTATGTGTAATGTTATATCTGAGTATGTGGGTTGTCTATAGATATTAAATTCTAGTTTATTATTTTGTTTGGATATTGAAAGATCCTGAAAATGTATGGATTAATTTTGTTTTTTTTTTCTAGAGTAAATTTTATTTTTGCATGGATACTATTTAAATGCTTTAATGTTCCTTCTATTTGTCCGCCATTTCCAGTATAATAAACCAAAATGTCGTCTACATATCTAAACCAAAACAATATATTTTTTGCTTAATCCGTTTTTAAAAAATTATGTTCCAAGTTTGACATAAACAGTTCTGATAATAAAGGGCTTAGTGGGAAACCCATTGCTAGACCATCCTTTTGTTAGTAAAAACCGTTATTAAATTGAAAATAATTTTCATTAATGCATAAGTTAAAGAGTTCTAAAATATCTTGCTTAATAATTAGATTGGTGTTATTTTTAATGAGTAAATTATCTATTAATTTACTAATTATTAAATTATCTCTATAAGTTAATTACATCATTAGTAAACGAAAAAATATATCATCACTGTTTAGATAATAATATCCTAGAAGAAAAACAAAAAGGATATGTAAGACATTCTGTGGGAGCTAAGCACCAACTTACTATAGATGCAATTGCCCTGAAGCACGTCCAGAGAAAAAAGCGTAACCTTAACTCATGTTACATTGACTACAGCAAGGCCTTCGACTCTGTCCCTCATGATTGGCTAGTTAAAGTTTTGGAAATTTACAAAATCTGCCCTAAAATCAGAGCAATGCTTACTCACTTAATGAAGTCTTGGAAGACGAATATATGGATATCGGGAGAAAATGCTGGAAGAGTGAACGTTGAGAAGGGAACTTTCCACGGAGACTCTTTGTCGCCAATGTGGTTTTGTCTGGCCCTAAATCATATGTCCACGATTCTCAATCAGTCTGCAAGCAGGTTTAGGTTCCAGTTAACCAATAGCAGAAGGTTATCACATCTGTTATATATAGATGACCTGAAACTGTACGCAGAGTCCCAGAGCAAACTCCAATCGCTTATTAAAACCGTAAAAATATTCAGCGATGACATTAAGATATCCTTTGGTCTAGATAAATGTTCTATCGTCAATATACAAAAAGGACAAGTGCTATTCCCAGATACATCGGTATCTGGGAATAGCACAAAATCAAATGCTAAACTATACGACACAACATAAGTTCCAAGATAAATACAAGAAAAGAATAACGAAGCTTCTTAATACAAAACTCTCAGGGGGAATATATGTAAGGCAATAATACATGGGCAGTACCAGTGTTAACATATTCATTTGGAGAGGTCAAATGGTCAAACACAGAACTGGAAGAGCTAGACCGCATGACTAGACGACTTTTAACAAAATTCCGTTGTTTGCATACCAATTCTTCTGCGTTGAGATTTTACATTCCTCGAAAATATAGAGGTAGAGGACTTATTAATATCAAAGAATTGTGTCTTAGTCAGGAAAAGAAGCTTCGCCAACATTTTTTAAGTTCGAAAGATCAACTTATGAGACTCGCAACTCAGTTTGATCACAATTATACACTACTAAAACTGAGCCATGCAAACTACACTATCGAAATAAGGACAATGCAAAACAACATAAATCTCTGGTTAGACGAGAATCAACTATATCCGGAAACTGAGAGTTTTATTATTGCTATCCAAGATAAAGTCATCAAAACCAATAATTACAAAAAACATATCCTATAAGATGTATGTCGAAAGTGTGGCAAAATAGGGGAGACATTTGAGTACATAATTGGTGGATGTCCTCCTTTAGCAGAAAACGCATATTTAGGAAGGCATAATCAGCTTGCTAAAATAATCCAAAAAAGTTTCTAAGTATGAGAATCTTTCTTATGAATTGAAGAACATCTGGCAACTTGAAAAAGTCAACATCGAACCTTTTGTAATTCCCGTAGAGGGATTGTTGAGCCACAGGTTCACCAAAAGTTTAACAAACTGCGGACTAAATAGAAATGTCATAAAAGTGGAGCAACAGGCTATATTGTTGCAAACCTGCCACATAGTTCGAAAATGTCTGTCTTAATGTCAACGGAATACTGGATTGTAACGAAATTTATCCCCAGGCTCCGAGCCGAACTCCAACATCGCGAGGGAGGAATCGGTTTATGGTTTCCAGTTCTTTGAGCTGAGAGAGCTAATATATATATATATATATATATATATATATATATATATATATATATATATATATATATATATATATATATGATCACAAAGTGTCGAAATTAGGCAATGTATTATCCAAGAATAAATTCTAGTTAGACCACAAATGAATACATGTTTTGATGAATGAATGAATGAATATATGTTCTTCATATTTTTGCAATATGATTCAGATCATTGAAGAACTAACTTCATTGGTGAAACTTGTCACTTTGAAGCCATTTCTATTAATTGGACCGGGCTGCCAAAAACTGAATAGAAACTTGTATGGATGTCTGCAACGTTGCTCGAATAGCTTACCACTAGATGATAAATAACAAAATTCGTCCCATGCCTTTCAGAGTTAAATAATGTTATAACCGGGATGGACCTAGTCATTATTAATATATTTATACTAAAAATAACTGAAATTTCTGGATCTTTTTACCATCATATACTATCGCCGTAGTATACACAAAGTACAATATTATAAAAAACATCGCATTGGGCAAAATAGTAAAACAGACGATCTACCTCTGCTGTTTGCTGTGGCTATAGATCATTTCTCATGTCAGGTCACACATACACGCACAGCTAGATATGGCAATTTTTAATATGAAAATCCGTACATGTGCATTTGCTTCGACCTAGCTTCCTTAATACCCATTTGTAAAGGCTTCTTTCTCATCAGATGGAGAACTCATTTCATAAGACGCTCTTCATAACACAAGAGAGATCGTACAAAAAGTTTAAATCTGAATTTGTGAATATTCACTCATGTTGTGAATATTCAAAACTAGACTTATATAAAGTTATATCAACAAATAACCTCAGTGCATCATAGGCGTAGTATCATCTAGGTCGTAGTATACCAAATAATGCAAGCTTTTATTAAAAATGTATGTGTAATACAAAAGTTATGAATAGAATGAATATCAATACCGTCAGTGAGAAAACTTCAGATACTCTCACGAGAAAACTTCGATAGTGAAACATGTCACTTTAAAGCCATTTTTATTAATTGGATCAAAACAAACCACTATAACATTTCTAATAAATTTTTGTAACAAAAGATATACACTACAAGACCTACAGATGTGGCAGGGACATTAACAAATAAGGCTGTTTGGACCTACAACTTAACGTATACTCGAAACCACGGTTATTAGCTACCGATTAACCTCAGACAGCACCCCCTTTTTGCTATCAACCCTATCAACCCTTTATCCAAAATACTAACCTCAATAAGCGACACTGCAGCTGGACCCACCCTCATTAGTGATAATAGTAAAATAGCAATAGTAAATAAAGTAAATAATAAATCCAAGTAAAAAGAAAACCAAGACTGACTTTACTTTTTGCAAAATGACAAAAACCATTAATCACAACAGATTATAAGTTTATTTCTTGTTTATTTTGACAGAGGAGATATAAATTATATTAGTTTCCGCTTAGAAAACAATAACAGACGTCTAAATACGAATAAAAAAACTGTTATTCAACAACTTTTGTTGGAGATATTTTTGTCGACAACAAAATGTTTTTACGTTATTTCCAGACGGATTTCATCTAAACGGAGTTTTTTTCAATCAGGCAGCCGTTTACTAAATCATTTCCACTTCAAGAACTAGCACGGAGTTCGTGTTACATTTTAGGGACAGGCATCGTATTGATTTTGAATCATCGCACCAGTAGCGCCTAGTTATTAAAAGGATCATTTTTCACATAGGCGTTTTTGCAGCAGTCCATATCTTGCTTTAATTATCAGAGCGTTATGATTGTTAACACAATTAAAATATTGATACTATTAAACATTTACTAGTTGTTTAACTTTTAGCTTGAAATTTACAGGAGACAAATAATAACAATAATTATGTTTATTTCATAAATTATTATTGTTTATAATGCATTTAATCTAAATCGGGGTAGTTAGGTTTTTAAAGGCGACAAATCCGAATTTGATATATGTTTAAGCCTAGTTCTTACAGGGTGCTTGCTACCTACTTTTTGAAGAATTGACTAGCTCATATTTTCTTACCCTATAAAGCTGGGAATATTTTGACTTCAAAATAGGGAAGAGTCATAATTCCCACGTAAAAAAAGTATCCTTGGTAAACATCGTTATCACACGCCGTTTGCGAGATATTCGTGTTCGAATATTCCATTGCACATCATGTCGATGGCTCAGAAATCTGCAATTTACAAAGTGTGACTTGAATACGAAAAAAAAACATTAAGATGTCAAACATACAACGGACTTTATTTAAAATAACAATTTTTTGAAATTTACTTCAATAGGTGTTGAAATTGTCCACCGTTTACCTCAATACACTTTCGCAGGCTCTTTGTTAAGTGTCGCCTCATATTTGAGAAGATATATTCATTTCTAATAACATTGGCCACTTTTTTTGTAAAAGTTCGACTCGTTTATTAATTTCATCATGGTAAACTAAAGACTTCTTATGACCCTACAAATAAAAGTCCAACGAATTATTGTCTGGGCTATGAGGTGACCAACGAAACCCACCACCGCGCCCAATTCATCAATGTGGAAACGTTAATTCAAATGATTTCGCACTGCAACAGTAAAATGAGGTGGTGCCCCATCTTGCATAAACCACATGTCTTGTCTTAAATTTAGAGGAATACCGTTCAAAAGATCTAATAATTCATTTTCTAAAAACTACACATATTGATCTCCATTCAGTCTTTATGGAAACTCAAAGGGGCTGATTAAAAAATTCTCGATAATGCCGCACCACATGTCAATTAAAAATGCCTGCTGGAAATGTCGCTCCCTTGGTAGGTGTGGATTTTCCAGTGCGTTTTAATGATTATTTCGCCAGTTAAAAATTCCGCGTATGGTAAAAGTTGCCTCGTCAGTAAACAATGTCTTTTTCAGGAACATAGGGATCTTCGTTTTTTTTGTGTAGTAGATCTCAAATGGTAGATTTGCTAATTCCTGTAGATGCCTCTAAACGCCTAGTGCTTAGTTCAGGATTTTCCACGAGACTAACCAAAATGTCCTATTCTTATATTTTTTTTGTGTATCACTGTCGGTACAAACAAGTTTTGCTTTGTCATATATACTTTTAATTACTTTAGAATGTCACTGACATTAAAAACTAATTATCAATATAAGTATCATTGACATACGCAAAAAAATATATTTACTTCCTCTCTTTGCATTATATATAGAAATTAACATAATTTATTTTTTAGATTCGTTTTGAAAACGGGAGGAGAATACTTCCTCGAAAAATAACGGAGATATCAGTTGCCGCGCATTGTAAGTCGCCGTTCGGCTGAGTAATTTGTGTACATCCTGGAGGTCACAATTTTCATGGGAAATCAATTTTTCAAAAAATTAACTTTTTTATAAGGGTCTTTTTTATGTGAAACTCGCTTTTTGTACTCATTTTTGCAATAAAAAAATTGTTAAAATAAAGATATTCTTTAGAATTGAGGTTCAAATAAAGCATATTTATATAAAGAAACTATGTGCTGAGTTTCATAACGATTGATGAAAAACTGCAGGAGCTTGAGTGTACACAAATTGGAAAAAGTAGTTTCGAGAAAAATGCCTTTGAAAATAAGAGTGTCAGTAAAGGTAAATTTTGAAGCAGTAATGAATCAATTTAACGTTCTTCTTTTTTTTATCAATTTAACGTTCTTGCTAACGTTCTTCTTTATTTCCAATACCTTTCAGTTCATTCATGAATAACTACTTACTCGACAGCTCCGTACTACATGCCACGCGCTCCAACCGACGCGCTCGACCGAGGGACACTCACTCAAAAGATTATAACCTTTAAACGGCTTGGAATTTTGTTTTGAAATATTCAGAATATATTTTTGAATAGTTCTGCAATCGATTTGAATGAACTTTTTGAAGTCTCTACACCTATTTCTCCCTTAAATCACGGTTAGGAAACTGATTAAATCTGGACACAATTTTTTACAAATTATATTATACCGATTCAAGATTGGTGAAACTTGTTTCCACCTACGTTTAATAGGAGAGATAGAAAACTATGACGGTTTTCATCAAGACGTAATAATTTGTACACAACATTTAAGGCACACTTGTGAATTGCATATTTTTAAGCCATCGACATATTGTCTATGCAATGGAATATTCGAACACGAATATCTCGCACACGGCGGGAGATATCGATATTGACAATGGATACCTTTTTTACGTGGAAATTATAAATCTTCTCTATTTTGAAGTCGAAATATTCCTAGCTTTATAAGGTAAAAAAATATGAGGAAGTTAATTATTCCCAAAATATGTAGCAAGCGCCCTGTGGATACTAGGCTCAAGCTAGTACCAAATTTGGTTTTTAACAGGATTTGTCCTGTTAAAAACCAAACTATCCCAATTTTGAACCTAATATCTTCAACAGTTTTTCAATTATCTAAATTTTTCGAAAATTTTGTTTCACTTTCAACATTATGTATCTTTTTAATAACTAACATTTGCCAACACATTTATTTGACTAAATCCTCTTATTTTGATCTCTACTATCACCAGTTGCTCTATGGCGGATAAGTTATGGGATACCCTGTATATTTACCCTTCGGTGGGCGCGCTCTGAACTATGAGATCAGGTGCAGTGAAAATTGCTAATATTTTAAAAAACCCGCTGCTAAAACCCTTAGCCCCTCCCAGTATCGTCTTAAAGTTGTTGTGGAATGTTAGTGAATGTCTCTCAGACAGCAAGCGAACACTCGTACACAACGAACACTCAAACACTCGTACACAGGAAAAGTAAGAATAGTCGTCATATAAAATACGTTTTGACAAAAAAACATTGCTTTACTCAGATGGACTACGAAAAAGAAATAAAATGCGTAGAACAATTGTATGACGAAGTATGAGGAAAAGTAGTAGTTCCTGAAAATAAAAACCAAGTAAAAAATATTGGAGAACACGGAAGCTGCAGTTTTTGTGATTCCTGAATGAACAGAAAAACCAAATATTTTTGTAAAACTTGTGGTACTGAGCTCTGCTTGAAACATGTTAACGTAATTTGTAGTGACTATTATGCCAGATTTCAAGAAAACTAACGCCTAATTTACTCACCGAAGTGACCCCACTTTGGAAAAAAAAATTCGACGCACCGCCCTTCTAGCTTAATGGGTTTGTGAGCAATCATAACTGTAGGATTTAGGCAGCTGAAAATCCTCAGTTGATTCAGGAGTTACCCCTTCCTCCTCAAAAAGCCATTGATTGGTACGGGTTTTGGGCTGAAGGAGTGATAGAATCTTATCTTTTCTTTTTAAGATGATAATGGAAATTATGTTACTGTTGATGATGAACGCTAATAGAATATATTTGGACTGAACTGATAAATGTGAATAAACACACTGTTTTCTTTCAATAAGACTGTGCGACTGTCACATCTTAATAGACAATCGATTTATTGCAAAAAAAATCCTGAACGGGTTATTTCACGGAATTTTATAGTAAAGTGGCTACCAAAACTATAGAATGGAGATCTGTATTTTTTTTTGTGGGGTTATGTTAAATATTTGGTTTAGAAAAATAAACCCGGAAAAATTTCTGACCTTAAACGGAACATTCAGGCCACCATTGCAAATATACCACACGATATGTCTGAAAGAGTAATTGAAAATGGGTTTCTAGAATGCATTTTACCTGACGAAGCCGAGGGGGACATTTAAATGATATTATTTTCAAAACATAATACATTTACTTGTGGTTTTCATTGTGCCTCATTTTTAAACTCTGACACTCTTATTAGACAACCTTTTACATCTACTAGGCTAACTGAAAAGTTCGCCGAACGACACCTATAAAGCAATAAAACACCTATATAATCTACTACATTTTGAAGTTTCATCCTTCATATGAACATATGTGAAGTTTCAAGTCGATCTGTCAATTAATTCGTACAAAAAGAGCAGGTTAAAGTAAACGTATTACAGTTAGTTTTCAAAAATGGAAAATATTGAAAATCGTGCTGTGATTAAATTATATATAAACAAGGTTTAAAGGTAATGGAAAATCATAGTGAAATAGTAAATGTATAGGAGGAGTCTGCTCCTTCAAAAACAATGGTTTGTAAGTGGGAAGGTGAGTTTCAACGTGGTCGTACAAGTCGGGATGATGTGGTTAGAACTAATTCTATACATGATGTGGTTAGGATAACAGACAATTAACTTTGAGTCAAATTATTAACGCCATGGACATCTCAACTGAACAAGTGTTTTATATTTTGAAAAAGCATTTGGGCTTGAGAAGACTGCGTGCAAGATGGATGCCGCATTTGTTAAATTCCGATCAAAAACGACTTCGAGTAAAACTTTCCACCCAACACTTGGATCTTTTTCGAAATAATAAAATACATTTTAAACGTCCTTTTGTAATAATGGATGATACTTGAGTTTACCACTACAATCCTGAACTGCGACAACTGTGGACTGAGCCCGGTTGTTTAACTCCGAAGCAGCTAAAGTGGTTAAAATCGACCAAAAGGGTTATATAATTTTTTGGGATGCAAAAAGCATTTTATTAATTGATTACTTTCAGTCCGATAAAACAATAACAGGACAGTATTACTAAAACCTTTTGGATCAATTGAATGTAAAAATTCGTGAGAAAAGACCTGGTTTAGCAAAGAAAAAATCATTTTTCAAGACAATGCACCGGCTCATAAAGATGTTCTTGCAATGGCCAAATTGAAAGAGTTACACTACGAATTATTGAAGCATCCATTTCTAGCCCCCTTTGACTTTCATCTATTTCCAAACCCCAAAAATGATGTTATAGCAACCGTAGATAAGTATTTTGAAAAACTTCCAGAAAATTACTTCAGAGATGGAAAAATGAATTGGAGAAGCGCTGAAAAAAAAAGAAATTTTTTTTTTTAAATATAAACTTGTTTTATCATTTCTGCTTCGCTAACTTTTTAATTAATCTAGTATTTGGGGATCGAACATACACTTTAACTACCATCTGGAATAGATTCTAAAACAGGAGAACAACCATTGGATTACTTTATTCGAAAGCTTGCAAAATTAACTACCTGTAGCACTAGCTTTTGCCAAATCGTAGTGTAATAATTTGTACTGTATTTATTCATTTGTACATATGTACTTTGCGTTTATTTTAAATACATTGGGGAACAAAAAAAGTTCAGCACCCAATATAGACATAAACTATTCAGTAGAAATATTCATATGAATATTGAAATATAACACATTGAACTAAAAATACTCTAAAGTACTCTCTGCATATTATATCTTCAACACAAAAAAACGAATTATCTTTGTGATGGTTTACTTTTATTTTTGTATACTATTGTTGAAAATGTGGCAATATTCTTGTGGTTTTGTTTTGGGTAAATTTAAGTTTTCCTGAAATAGCCAGATAATTGTATATTACTACTTCTACCATTACGAGGACAAGGATGGATGAGGAAATAACATTGGTTTTTGGGATTATTTTGGGCGAATTATCGTACGATTATCCGTTCTGCCAGCAAATAATACAAACTTGTATGCATGTTTATAACGCTATTGAGATACCTTACCACTAGATGACAAATAACAGAATTCGCTCCATTCCATACAGAGTTAAACGTAATGTTATAACCGGAGTAGACCTATTCATTATTAATATAATTGTACTAAAAATAACTACAATATCTGGATCTTTTTACCATCATATGCTATCGCCATAGTATACACAAAGTAGAATATTATAACATAAAAATAGAGTGGCATCGGGCCAAAGAGTAAAACAAATGATTTACCAGTATTTTGTACTGTGGCATAGATTCCCAACGGGGGCGTTACTGCCCCCTAGTAGGCGCTGGAGCCTTCCATGGGAGATGTAGTGGGTCCAGATTCAAATGGGGGGCGTTAAGACCGTCAAGGGAGGTCGGGGACCTAACCTAACCTAAAAAATTAATATAATAAAATACTTTGAAAGTACCTACTGTTTTTTATTAATAAATATTTTATCAATCTAAAATTTGTATCTTATTGTTATCGCTTAAATAAGCATTAAAAAATTTTAATTAGCATTAGGTATACGTATAACTAATTCGATATAATATTGTCGGTGACAAGTCTTTGCACGTTGGGAAGCAAAGACGCGATTCACGCAATCAAGCATGTTTCGACAAAAATATTGGACCTTGTAATGACTTGTTTACAGAGCACGTGCACCGGCATAGTAAACAAGCAAAGGCATACAAGTTGATGCGGGCTTGAAATCAAATCTATAAAAAGCAGGGATAGATCTAGAAATATCATATTATTATTGCGTGCTTCGTCAATAATCCATATTCGTGAGTGATAAATCATTATAGCTATTGTTTTTGTTACTATAATGGTGGCAAATTTTGTATTTCAAAATGTCTGAATCTAAGAAGAAATTCCGGCAGTACAGCATTGAGTATTTAAAATATGGGTTTACGTATTCTTCTATGAACCAATCGTTACCTATGGCGTTCTAGGCTACAAAAGCATTTGAATAAAATGTATTCTGATAACAAGGACACATATTTATCTTATTTTCAAGGACTGGAAAAGAAATATTTAAAACAACCAACTATATGAACCCTTTTGCGTCATCTTCTAAATAGTTCCTCTGAGTAATAATTCACTGCAAAGAAGAATAGATGAAATGGCCAAAGGCGTTGAAATATCATTATGCGATTACTTAAAGACTTACAAATTTTCAATTCAACTCGATAAATCAACTCTATCAAATAACGAAGCACTACTCTTATCAGGTTCGATTCATAAAAGAAGAAAATATTTGTTAAGAGTTATTATTTTACTGAAAATTGGGAAACCGATGCAAAGGGAAAATCGATATGTAATACCACAAACAAGTTTTTATAAGAGAAAGAAATTCCTGTTCGTAATATTTTGTCAGCTGCTACTGCTTGTCTGGTGCTCCAGCAACGACAGGGCGTCATAAGGGTTGCATCGCGCAGTTGAAACAGGAAATACCAAATGGACTAACTGTACTTTGTGTCGTTCGTAGTCAGCATTTGGTTGCAATGAGTCTGAATGCACGCCCGCGTACATGGCTCCATTAAGTTATTAGAGTAATCAATAAGATTAGAAGCAATTCATCGAATCACAGATGATTTGGCCAACTTTGTAGTGAAAATGATGAAGATCATAATAGCTTGCTACTTCATACAGCATCTAGGTCCAGCCAGCCTAGGTCGCAGTATACCAAATAGTGCAAGCATTTATTAAAAATTTAATTTCAACACAATATTTTATAACATATGAAAAAGTTTTCGATAAAAAAACTTTTAAAAAGGCTTGACCTACACTACTACTACTACGACACTACTACTAACCTCAAATACCCTCATGAGAAAACCAATCAGTGTTACAATACTTTTTGTGGTTCCTTATTTTCAAGCATTCATAGTACAGAAAATAATGGAAAAAAAATCAGATTTTACCTTATACTACATAGTTCTCTGAAAAATCAATGCGGAAAAAAGTATCGGGAAAAGTTGGAACCTTCAGGTATTTAATTATTTCGACGCTCTAAAGTTAAAGCAACTATAAATCAGAAAACAAAAGGAACTGAACATGAATTATTATAGCCACCCTAATCTATATCCGTGACTGAACCCATTTTTTGTAGTAAATTAATTAGTCCTGACCTTATTTTAAAACCTTCTCACATATTTCGCAGATAAATCTTTCAGATTCTCATTAATTCGTAATTCATTGCTACTTGCTCCCTTCCTTAAGAAGGATTATTTTATTGTCTTGGATTTTCCTTTTGAATTATAACTGGGGAAAAGGAAAAAGATAAATGTCTATAATCTCGATATTGCACTATTGCAATCCATTAATAGTGACATTAGAGATCGAACAAAACGGAAGTAAATATAATATAAAGTCGAGAGCTTTGAGGTGCGAATATTGTCGGCATACCCACACGTAATAATATAATCTCTGGGGAATTTAGCAATTAATATAGTGATTGAAGGTAATAATCCTCCGGTATTTTTTTAATAAAAACTTCAGCATTGATACAAAATTTTATAGAGGTTTGAAATTGAACACCATCGATATATTAATAGTCAGCAAACATATATTTAATTAAGAATTTACGAACATAGCTCCCAATTAATCAGCTAGTATAAAATATTCAAGAAAAAGAACCAAAAAAATATTTTCAAATTCTTATTAAGTGTTAAGCAATTTCAAGTGGCACTAACACTGTATAGCATAAATTCAACCTGTGTATCCACTAACATGGAAAGAACATAATAATTTTTCATAAACAGAAGCCGGAAGGCCAACGCTTAGGGTAAGTATAAACTTATTTTCCGTTTTTAGAATTAATATTTGAAAGTGAAAATGTATACGCAAACTTAATTAAAGGTTGGTAATTATTAGCCACATTAAAATTAAAGATTAAAATATATCTATTAAAATAACATTAATGTACTGTATCAATTAAAGTCAATGCAAACACTTACAGAAAATAGAACTAGTAGTAAATAGAACTAGTAGTCCTAGTACTAGTTTTAACATATATCTCAATTTTGTCTAGAATTGGAGTTTTACTAAGAACTTTAGAAAAAAAGTTTCAATATCGGGCAAAGCAGAACGTGCTGCAAGAAATATTCTTATCCTTCAATTTGGTCAATCTTAACCAGTAATTTAGCCTACTAAACTGATCAATGTTTGCGATCTTACGCCCTTGGATTCTCTTTTGTGGGGTTAGGCCAAATATCTGGTTTACAGAACGAAACGCCCACCAATTATTGACCTTAAACGAAACATTCAAGTTATTATTGAATATACCAAGCTATATGTGCGAAAGGGTAATCAAAAATTATTTAGTAATCAATTTTAATGTTCTGACACTCTTATTGGGCAACTGTATATTAGTAAATTTATTAATATATAGTAATTATATATGTGTATACAAATAATTATTATTCAAAATACATTTTACATGTAAATAATATTTATATATAAATAATGATTTATCACCTAATCCAAAATTCAATTAAAATTCACTACGGTCTTGCAAATTCTAGCATAAAATTTGTCATTTCCAACAATAGCATTTGAGTCCAGATTTCCCTTAGCTGAGGGTACTTAACAAAGTAAACAACCTACCACTCTCTATCTATTTTGAATTGTATGCTCCAGAAAGGTTGACCATTGACTATACACTATTTGATTGTAACATCAAAGCATAGAGATTTAGGCAATCGACACTCTAAATATCTTTTGAAGTAAACTTGAAGGACTTTTGAAGGGGGCTATTTTATTCTGACTGTTATCTCGTATATTTGTTAGTGTTAAAGAGAAGTCGAACGTTTTGGCAAAGCTGCCAATTGTTATTTCGATTGTCGTATTCATTTCAATTGAAGGGATTCAGTTTTTTGTTTAATTGGCCTCTTAATACAATATTTGAAAGTAAAATTATATGTATTTTATAGCCGTTTATTACTTACGTTTTACAATATTTTTTTTTGTTTTGTTCCAAAAAAAAACTACAAACAACAACAGACAAATTATTGTCATTTAATTTCAAGTTGAAATTACTAACACTAATTTTTTCATGATCAGCATTTCAACGTTTTAAATGATGATCAGATCAGAAAATGATCATCAGATCAACGTTTTAAATGATGCACGTCATATTGAGTAACATATGATTAATTGTTTTGTTAAATTAACTGTTCAAAATGTCTACTATCCTATGCCTCGTGAAAGAAGCTTCGTAGGTTGATAGGATACTAAACAAAAAATTTGGATACCTTTGGTTTTGCCCAATGAACCATTTACTAATATTTCAATTCACTTATATAATTCAAAATATTTTTGCCTGTCTGAAAAACCCAGCATGAATGCTTGTAGCCCTTGTACATGATAAGTGTTGAGTAAGTGTTTTTAGTATTCTATATACAGTCCAATAAGAAACTCCAACTTTTCGTGCAACACTTTAACAGCTTCTGATAGAATCCTCTTCAACAAGAAGTAATTGTCCTTCGCCTTCAGAGCCGAACTTGAAAATGTGGAATCACACTGCCCGTATCCAAAAGTCTTTAAGAAACTTGGACAAATGTTTACCGAGCTGGTAGCGACCTATCTGGATATTGTTACCCGTAAATATGCCTAGCCTTCGAACGGTAAATATCAATTATCTCCTGCGTCCAGGAAAACTACACGAATTGGAATTCGGCAACTAGAGACTTTTTAAAAGTAAAACGGACAAAAGAATACTCAAAAATACACCACATCTCGGTGCTGCTTTCGCTATCTCAAGAAACATTCTTGGTTCTATAACTAATATCCAGCCAGTAAATAATCGACTTATGACACTATCCCTCACTAACAAAAACTATACATTATGCTGTGTGCTAACAAAAACTATACATTATTCAATGCACACCTCCCAGTTAACGAAGAAAATAAATCTAATCCTGAAAAAGTAAATAAGTCCTGGCAAATTCTAGAAAAGACTATCTTTAAAATTCCCTCTAACCATGTAAAAATCCTATTGGGTGATTTCAACGCCCAATTAGGGAAAGAAAAAAAGTAGAGGAAAAAATAATGGTAGAAGATTGGCTGAACTATGTTCACAGTTTAATCTAATAATAATGTCCACCCATTTTAAGAAGAAAATAACAAAACAAAAGACCTGGAGGTGCCCAAACACGTACATGGATGAATTTCAAATTGACCACATTACCATTTCGTACCCCAATTATAAAAATATTTTGAATGTTCAAATCAAGAAAGGAGCTAACATAGACACGGGTCACTACTTGACTAGAATCAAACTTAGCTTAAAACCTCGAAAACTTTTTCAAAAGAGACTGCTAATATCAAAGTTCGACCCAACGAAAAAAAACCAGCCTTTACAGAAGAGCTTGATAAACAACCAGCACAGAACTGGCAAGAATTGAAACAAAAAATTATTAAAACAGCCTTAAAGTTAGTCCCGTTACAAAAACGTAGAAAACATCCGTGGTGGGATGAAGTTTGCGAGCAAGCAGTATTAAGCCGAAGTAAAGCATTCAAAGATTAGAACAGTCAAAAAACAGCAATAAACTATAACATTTTTTTGGAAGCAAGAAAAGAAATACCGAAGCTAATTAGATAAACTAAAAGAAAATATGAAAACAATCAACTTAATGAAATAGAAAAAGATTTCCACAAAAAAATAACACCCGAAAATTTTACAAAACATTTAAAACTAAATTAACAGGCTATCAGCAGCAAAGTATTTGTTTCCAAAAGGAAAACGGACAATTAGCTCTAAATAACCAAGACAATTGCATAAGAACTTGTGAAATATTTTGAACAAATACTAAACTGTCCTGAGCCCTTAAACAAATTACCAACACAAAACCTAAACAAACAAACTCTGATTCATTACCACCGAAAGAAAATGAAATACTCAGGCAAATCAAGCGGCTTAAAAATAACAAAGCTTCTGGTGAAGATGAAATCACTACTGAACTTTTGAAATCCGCTGGTCCAAGTACAATCAAGGAAATAACCAAAATTCTACAAGAAGTTTGGCGAACCGAACGCATTCCAGAAGATTGGAAAGATCCATCCACTACACAGAAAGGAGATAGAACGGATGTAAACAACTATAGAGGGATATCTCTTCTCCCAGTTTGTTACAAGATTCTATCTCAATGTCTACTAGACAGAGCGCAGAACAGATGCCCTGAACAGATCCTCAATCTAAAGTTGATCCTAAGACATCGAAAACTGTACAATATAAATCTCGTCTGTACATTTGTGGATTTCAAAAAAGCATATGATTCTATTGACCGCGAATCTATATTCCGAATCCTGAAAGAACAAGGACTAGATCTGAAAACGCTGGCAATTATTAAAGCAACGTTAACTAACACAAGGTCAAAAGTTAAATTTATGGGTGACATCTCAGTGCTCTTCGAAATTAAAACTGGAGTGAGACAAGGGGATGGACTCTCGACACTCTTATTTAACTGTGTTCTAGAAAAGGTAATACAGGAGTGACGTGAAAAAAAGTCGGCCCTGAATATCGATCAGCCCATTAAACTGGGGAGAACCAACATGAAAATTGATTGTCAGGCATTTGCTGATAATTTAGCAATTTTGGCTCAAGATGTATTAACGGCACAGAAACAGATTGAAATCCTAAAAGAAACAGCAGAAAAGGTAGGACTCCAAATTTCCTTTGAAAAGACACAATACATGACCTGCAACAGACTAAGAACATTTCTAAAAACAAAATATAGTAACATCAGACGACTCTCTCAATTCAAATATTTGGGTGAAATAATCATGGAAATTGGGTTGGAAAAAGGGGCCAATAAGGATAGATATCAAAAAATCGAAGGGGCATTGAAACTTACACAAAATATTTACAACAAAAAATGCATATCTAATAACACAAAACTGAGATATTACAACACAAGCCAGAATGTCTATCTGGGGCAGAAACGCTCATTTTGAATAAAAAGAGAGACATCGAGGACATTGAAAAGTAGGAAAAAAAATCATAAGAAAAATCATAGGCCCCCACATACCGACAACATACCGTCACAACATACCGACTTCGAGAAAACCAAGAAATCAAACAATACACAGATATTTAGCGATATGAGAAAAAGAATACTTAAGTTTTACGGACACATAAAACGAATGAATTCGAGTAGACTAACTAGAAAAATAGACGAATTTTATGAAAATAGGAGTAGAGCTAAAGTAGAAATAATTAAATGGATTGCAGCAATTAAAGAGGACCTAAGATCAGCAAATATTACACAAAGTGAAATTCAGGATAGAGGCTGTTTCAGACACAAGGTTGAAGTTTGGAATGTTGGCCAGAGGGAAAAATGTAGGACTGGAACAACTTGGTCTGACGAAAGGAAAAAAGCTCATAGCGAAAGAATGAAATTAGTATGGGCGCAAAGGAAATCTAACATCAACAAACGCCTCTAATTATACTTCGCGTGGTCCATCAGGGCCCATACGTGAATAATATATATATATATATATATATATATATATATATATATATATATATATATATATATATATATATATATATATATATATATATATATATATATATATATATATATATATATATATATATATATATATATATATATATATATATATATATATATATATATATGTTTGTACGTACTGTTTCACGAATGGAAAAACATGTATTGAGTTTGTTCTGGGAGTACATCCGGTTGTCCAATTGGTCCCTATCGGGAGTTTGCAGACGTTTCGCCAAAATCTCATATCTCATTTGGCGAAACAACTAACAACCGGATGTAGTTCCGGAAAAAACCCAATACATAAATATGTGTGTGTGTGTGTGTTGTTATGTACATATGTACATATATATGTGTATATATATATATATATATACATATATATATATATATATATATATATATATATATATATATATATATATATATATATATATATGTATATATATATAGAAAGGAGTGCAAGATAGGTTTTACAAGGAATTTCCCTGCAGTCATGTCAATAACCCATCAAGGTAAGGCTGGATATCTTTTGTGGCGTCTACGTTGGATATTCTCTAGTTTGTAGGTTAAGTTAAAATAATATATATTTTAATATACAATTATTTTCCAGACTAGAATTACCACCTGATAGAATCACCTATTGAGATTTCTGAAATGTATCATTTTATTATTATTATCTGACATTATTATTAAATGGCAAAGGGCAATGATGGATTTTTACGATTCTCGGTTGTGATGAGATTGAGTTGTTTAATGCTTAAATGCGGAAAATATTGTCATTCATTGTTATGAACACACGTTTGGAGCAATTCTTGAAGGCCTGCTTCCACTCTATTCACCATTTCTTCATCTACTTCTTTAATTTCATCACGTAAGGAAATCTCCAGAGACCGAGTTTTAGCTAACCAATTTAGTACAGCAGACAATATGTAGCAAAGAAAATAACCTAATGCCAACAGCCTATTTTAAATTGTATCGGCTCTTGAAACGTAGATCATTGGGCGAACACTTAACTTATTACGACAAAACCTAGTAGATAATCAATACTTTAATACTTTGTTGACCTTATTGCCTTGTAGGTATACCATCTGATGCTGTTTATAAATTATTCGTGTGGATTGATTTAATTCGTTACTTTCATAAGATATCAGCGAATTTTAGGACTTTAGATTAATAAAACTGTTACATATTTTGTCATATTGAATAAAGCTAGTTTTTATTATGATAAAAAAAGCTGCCTTTAACAATTTTTAACATAAAGATGAATAATTTTTAATCTGCTGTGATGATGTCTCAAGAACAAGAATCTCTGAGTGATCAAGAGAGCCAAAGGACGATTAGTAACAGACCAATGCACTAAAATATTTTATGTTCATTGATCAACGATTGACAACTGACGAAGGTCAATAAAAAAGTTTTTGGTCTGATAAAGGGTATACAAGATTATTGAGATTTTATTTTTGTTTTCCACATGCTCATCTTTCAATTCATTATATTTAGATTGGAGTCGTTCAAACTTTATAACACTCTCAGAATAATGCAACTTAAACAATTCTACAAAATTAGTAGTTGTATCAGCTTGAGCTCATCATTTGAAATGAATCTTCGACGGGTGAATCCATTTCTTCAGATTTGGGAAGAGGAAATAATGTGGATAATAATAATAATGTCGGCCAAGGAGTTTTAAAGCATCTGGAGAGTGCGTACAAGCGCAATATCGTGGTGGAGAAAACCCTTTCTTTATAGCCAGATGAGAATGTTCAACCTGAATAACACCCTTCAATTGGTTGAGTAATAAAATTTAATACCACCCGGAGATGATCCTACCTTTTACAAGAATCTATGACTACCGTACCACGACAATGTTTGAAAACCGCAGCCTTGTCTTTTTCTGGCAAATGGAACTGGTGCACTTCTACCTTCCCCGACTTACAGTACGAACTACTGCTTCGTGTTCATCATATAATGGTGAATCCATCTTAATGAATAATTTAAAATTAATTCTAACTCTTTTTGTACACCCGTCGATATTAAACCCATACTAACAAAGTTAAACAGCTCTAACATCAATTTTATTTACCCTCGACGATTTTTAGAAATTTCATTTAGAGAGTTCATCATCTTTAAAAATGGATGAAACACAAACGGGAAGGATCTTTTAAAAATGTATTTAACTATTTTTGAATATCGGTCTTAAATCCGTCAAAAATAAAATATGCGTCTGAAACTTTGCAGCAGACCATCTAGCGAATCAGACTTAAAAAATGTCATAGTCATTTAGTCATGCTTGCGTCATCTCTATCTATTCTTATCATATCTAAAAATTTAAGGCCTGTCGTTACACAAATTTGGATTTTTGTGGATAGAAATACGAATATTTATAATGAAGAAATTTGAAAACATTTAATACACAGTTTTAAGTTGAATCGCATTTCCGAACCAAATCCAAATTTGTTTTAATTCAGTCCCTCTCAACGTCACTACCTAAATACCATATTTACAAGATAAAAAAGAAGCGACTTAGACGACGTAAATACCAAAACATTTTCAGAATTAATAAACACTTAAGAACCTAAAAATAGACGACCATTTACGCAAGAGACGATGCATATTTTTCCCTTCATTAATGGATGGCAAATTAACAGATTATTGAATCATTTTGGATGAGAAGTGAAATGCTAAAATATGAAATGTTTACAAGAAGAACTTCAGTCGACTAATTAGCACAGCTTGAATGGAGCGTGGGCCAAGTCAATATTACAGAGATTTCATTTAGTCATACCCTGGGTTATCAATTTATTGAAGGGCACTCATCAACTCGTACGAGTAGAGTGAAAGATAAAAAAACTTATAAATGGGGCAAATCATCAATTGAAAACGTCGATATGTCTATTTTTAGAAACAGATACTTATTTATTGAATGCACTTTCATTTTCAAGTGATGATTTACTGCAAATGTTTTTGAATTTTATCGGTCCTTACGCATTGTGAAATGATTAAGTATTGCCAACTAAAATAATAATAACATCATTTCATAAACCTATCTACCTAATATTGTAACGTTGAATGCCAAAAGAATATATACCTAAAACATAATATGTGTAATTTTCGATAGAAAATTGAAAATTTATTGACATGAAAGAAATGATGACGTCAATATAGGTTTTATATTAGAGTTTTTATAGAGAGTAGAATAGTTTTTTATGATTCTAAAGCAGTGAAGCTTGAAGTATAGAATAGCTATATAAAGCAGGAGAAGAAAAGCTAACAAAAATAAAAAAGCAAGGAGAAGAAAAGCTATGGGAATGAAACAAACTTATACAGAAATAAAAGTAGTCGATGAATTATACTTTTACCCTATATATTAAGAATTATTTTACCCTAAATCACAATGTCCAATAATATTTTCTAAGGAGTAAGGTTTTTAAAGGTTTCTTTCCACCAAATTTCTTCAAAAAATTTTATTATTATTAATATTAAGTAAGACTAATTGTTCTTCAAATGTACAATCACTAGTAAATAAAGTTTTTTGGGTTCATAAACAAATGAGAATATTAAGATCATCTAATATGTCGTCATATCACACCGTTTTTAAGAAAAATTAATTTGAACTTTTTGAGTTTCAAATGAATTTGAGTCGAATATGAACAAATCTGTACCGAAATGTAATGGAATTGTTGTCAGCTTGGCTGTTCGCCTAGAACTATCAACTGTAACTAGAGTTTTCTAGAATTATCAGGAAATATGTAAAACGAGTATTAAGATATAAATTGGGTGTGTTAAACTAAATTAAAGTATTGGACATGTAGATCCGTAATTATAAATGCTACTATAGCGTACACTATGTTATATTATATAGAGATTCAGGGAAATAACTTTCATAGATTTAGCCAACGATTCGACATTATTTTGAACAAAAAAGTATTCTTAAAACATGTATCCAAAAAGCAACCATTTCTATGGAAAATATTATTTTACTTTCCTAACAATTGCCAACGTCACCAAATGATAAGAAAATTTAGTTTTTTCTTTCATTGTCCTCCAACTGGACTCTTAACTCACTGGAGTTCACTCCAATCAGTCACTTCACTCGAAGCGGACAACACTTGAACACTTGATGTCAGGATTTCTTAAAAACCAGAAAATGATTGGTGGAGCAAATCAATTGTTTCGTGATTTATACGGAAACTATCGCAGTTACCGCATTTCCATCCTCATTTTGACAAATATGGACCTATTACGCCACTTACTCAAAATCCACACTATACAGTGTTGGTGACATTCTCTTCACATTCTCCTCTCACCTCGCTTTGGTGGCATTCGCTTCTTATGAATTATCAAAAAATTTCCGAGTACCAAATACGATTTTTCTTTATTTAGGAAACCTTCCAGTTGAAAACGAATATCATCGCTGAAGATAATATTTCCACCCATTTGAAAGTCCACTTCATGATACTCTAAAAATCAAGTGGCGAGCTATAGGTGAGGAGAATGGACAGAACGCTCTAGATTTTGCTTCATTCAATTTTGTGTGCATGAAAGTGGAGGGACGACTTTAGTGAACAGGAATCTTCGACACCATAGCAATATTTTCACAGAACATTGTAGCACATTTATACTCATGAGGTGTTGCTTCCATGACTGATTTAGTTTCATCAATTTTTTTAATTATCTTTCGAGCATGCCATTTTTCGCATATTTTCAATGGTTCTTTATTTTGCTTTACATTCACTAAATTGTCGAATATTTTCATCAATGGAATCTAATACTTTGGCGTACTCACAATGTGATGTATTGTTTAGCTGATAGATTCGTCAATAAAAAACTTATATTTCGCATAAACCAAACCCTGGTAATTGTTAAGAAGTCGTCCACAATGGTCGGTTATACCAAATATCGATAGGGCGTGGATTGATAATTGATAACGTGGTTCGAAAACTGCAGGTCCATTTGCTAAATAAGCTTGACAGTTGAGGTACCTCTGACTTAAAATAAAGATAAATCATCTGACTAAAAATAAAGATATAATCCTGTTCTTTTACAAATTTCGGCAATAATGGGACCGATCATACTTTGAAAATAAAAACGAATTACATCAACAGTAGCATATTTAAAAATAATAACCTAATTTCATCATCTAATATAAATTACACCGAAAGTGGTAAAAAAGTTTTCCCCAGTGTATATACACGAGCGGTAGCAAAAGCATCAATAAATCTATGCCGGGCTGGGGAAGCTGCGTACAGAGCCACATGTGATCCCGCTTAATATTTTGGATGAGCGAGGCACCGAAGGACATAAAACATGATCCATATTAGATGGCAAGATTAATTTTGGCGCATTCCATCTCCCGTGCGAGGGCACTTTTTGAGGCTAGCGGCGGGAGGAGAACAGGGGGAAGTCATTAATTAAGAGGAAACTATGCAGAAAGATATTTACATTCATTAAAAATAAAAAGTTGAATTGTTCTGTAACTGGCGGTCGAACAAACTGCCCGGAATGCCGTTGGGAGGTTGTTTGAATCAAATTAACATCGGTTTTTGAATTTTAGATATAATTTATTACCAACAGGGTAGTATATTTACTCGTATTTTTGCAAGACAGAGTTTTCCAACAGCAATTTTTTTGCGATAATGAGATATGTTCGTCTTATTAGTTGTTATTTTTTTAGATATATCTCTCAACTCGAAAGTTGAGTAGTTGGCATGTATGCTTTGAAAAGAATACCATTTAAATACCAGAACACCAGGCGGGCTTTTTCTGAGAAAAGGATTTACAAAAGTATTAATTTAGAATACAAGTTAAGAACAACTGGATGCATATTTTTATTTGCATTTGGAAATACTATCTCTTAAGTATCAGCTCATTATCTTTACCTAGAACTCTAACTTTTTTGAAAATATTGATCACGCTTTTACAAAACTGTAGTTCGATCAGTAAACACGTTGGTAGACCCTTTGATTTCTGAATTACCTGGCAATTCTAAATTCACTTCAGAGTTCGGGTATTCTTAAAAATTTCACCATTAAAACTTATACTCTCCATTACACTCATACTCCAAATTCAAAACCTTGATGGAAATAAAGTGATTGTCATCTATACCGAGAGAAGAATTTGAATCCGCATTGTCAGAATATATATATATATATATATATATATATATATATATATATATATATATATATATATATATATATATATATATATATATATACAGGTTGTTTGGTGCATCATTTATAAAATTAAAATGGCCGATAGGAGGGGTCTTTTGCTATCTCCTCAGCCTCCATAAAGCATTATTGGGCCCACAGCTTTTTTATGTTACTTTTTTTAATTTTTTTTTGGAAAATTCCAAAAGTTAGCATTGAAACTTGAATTTAAAAAAAACGTAATGGTATATCCTCCATATTATTTTTTTATTTTAATATGTAATGTTGTAGGGTTCTATGAAAATCAAAATTACATGCGACAACTAATTTTTTTTATGGACTGGCAAGTTTTTGGAGGAAGTAAAAATAAATTTAAAGCTCAACTTTAAATTATATATAAAAAACTAATACGTATTATGTTCATTCAATAATGTTTAGATCTGCAACTTTTATCCTTTTTGGATGTGGTAGATGTTCCTTGTCTTTTATATAAAATCACCACTTCTAAAGCGTTTAAATCACCGTTCACAAGTTTTTTATTTTAGAACATGTTCACCATAAGCTTCAGCCAGCAATCTATAAAGTTCAGCAGCCGGTTTCTTCAAAATAAAGGAGGTTATTATACTTCCCCGCGAAACTTCTTTTTCTGGTACATAATTCGACATATTCAAAGCTATGAAAACCTATTTTTTTGCACAATAAAAATTAATAACACCCTGGCGTTTGATGGAATATGTTTGCGTTCCAAAACGCCCTAGACGTCATTAATCGATACCAACAAATATATTAGTAATGCCATCTTTTAGCAAAATCGACATTATTAACCAAAACAAACCTATTAAAAAAAATTAGGTTAATAAAATAAGAGTGTAGAAGTATATTGATAACTTTGGTTCACATTTTATCAGAAATTGGTGTTTACTGTTTGATTCGCTTTGTTAGTATTAGTTGTCTGTTTATACAAACATTTTAAAAACAATGAGTCGTACTAGACATTGTACTGTCGAAAAACGCCTGCAAATTTTGCAATTGCGGGAAAAGAATCTTATAAATTCATTTTTCAAACTTTGAAAAGAACTCTTTGCGGAAGTAGTAAAAGAAAAAAACATGGAGCAAAAAGCAGAGTTAGAAGGCCAGAAACGGAAAACTTCTACTTGTTCAGATGTTCGTTATATATATAAAATCTACAGCAAAGTAAGCCAAAGATATTTCTTATAAAATTTCGGAAACCCTAACTGACCGTCCGAACTGAACGCGTTCAAGGAAATTTTCTTAAGGCTCTATAAATTTGAATTATTGGTGCATTTCTACATTTGTATTTTATAGGGTTGGCGATCTAGGATCGCATCATTGAACGTACGTGTAGGAAAATCAGATTTAGGAAAGTTCAGGGAAAACCCGGCTAATTGAAATACGTGGAATTGCTCAGACAATAGCGAGAATGAAAGAGATTCGCATTATTAGATTGCCACGGATGCCACTGAACGTTTCCGACTGAACAAGCCACATTATTATTTGTCTAGCAAGAAGAAATTCTATACAAAGGTGGTCTATTTCCTTTTTAATACCGAAAATTTGGCTTTAATGCCATAAATTAAATAATCGTAGTTTATAAATAAAATTTTATTAAGGAAAAATAATTAAACTTACATATTCTCTAACTTGAATTGAAAACAACAACAAAAGCCAAAGCTGTAATTAAAATAAACAACAACCAGCCTGTAATTAATGAGAAAAACGAGAAAATAGAAAACTAATTAAAAAAATCTGAATAGCCGAAAATGCATTCTTTATAAAGAATGTTGTGTTTATTCTCTAAAAGCAAATGCATCGTAATTAATCATTATAATAAAATTAATTTTGAGCTTAGTGGCATAATTAAACATCCAATTGTCCACCCAAATAATTTTTTAGGAAAATTGAAAAATATATAATGAGTCAGTAAATATAAATAATAAAAACAGTCTAAGCGAATGCCAAAAAATTCCAATTCAGAAAATAATTGGAGTGTGTGCATTTCTCTCTCATTATATTTGGTAACTTTATATTTCCTGCTTTATAATTCCCTTTATAATTTGAGATGTATAACATATAAATGTGTACCACTAAGTTCCCAAACTCTGCAGACAAATAAACGTGTTAAAAAATGTGTTGATATCAGAGATAAGGAAATATAATTATATTCTGATAAAAAAATTCATATATCGAATACGTCGATTATGAAGCGTGTATTGCAGTTACTGAATTTTAGTCAGACTTATTTTAGACAACTTATGCTTTTGAAGTTAGAAGTAACATTGAAACATGATAATACACGACTACACACCTCTAAAGGAACTAAATTAGTAATCTACGAAATGGGCTACAAAGTTCTCCATCACCCACCTTATTCGTCACATCATGATTCATCTGACTGCCACTTCCTCTAACTAATAGATCATGAAGAACATCGACGAAGTACCAAAACCGCCAAGTTTATTTTTTCTCGAAAGCATAATTAATTCATCTAAAATAGTCGATAAAGTGTATACAGTGCATAAAGTCATCAAAATTGAGATTCTTTTTAATATATGAAATATGTTTAGTTTTTTCAGAATCAATCACGGAATTATTTTATTTAATAAATTATTATTCAAGCCATATACTTTCGTAATATTATTACTGCGTATATTTCATCGATTCATGTCCATCTTGGGTTGGGTAAGGTTGCGGCGACTGGGAAGGAAACTCATCATAATCTAGATGTCCTGAAAATTTGCGGAGTGTGACATAGCTGTAAAATGACGGCCTTAATTAGGGTTTAATATTTTCACATTCAATATACAAATTTGAAACTATCTATGCTATTGGTACTACAGTAGCTATTATATATATATATATATATATATATATATATATATATATATATATATATATATATATATATATATATATATCCTTCCTAAAGCTCCAACCCTTTGTCCCCTTTCGTCCACGGATACAGGAAGCGGACAACGGCTGAACCTGAACGTTTATTTCGGGAACAAACGGCTAACAAGACTCTGGCAGAAAAAAGCCAGGTCGCGTCTGCAGTGGCAACCATCGGTAACGTGGTCGGCGTCTGTTCACCCTGAGGGTGCCGATGTACACCACGCTCCAGGAACTAACAATCCCTGGTTTTAAACTCCCAGTGGAAACACTGGACCCATAAGCTTATAAGCAATCATGATTGGTGCAAAGAATAACAATAATACCCCAGGTGGTAACCAATCCACCCGTCGATAGATGGCAACCGGGTGCTCGGATCCTGGGGAACCTGGACTTTCACAATTTCAAAAAAAGTCGGAGCTTTCCGACAAAATTCCCACATAAAACTCCTACATACATTGGCAACTTCAACATTAACACACTAATCCAACTAGGAATACTTCATAACCTGATCTCAGAACTTAACAGACAAAAGATACTTGTGCTTGCCCTACAAGAAACACGCATCACAGATGAGGGCATTGGAATATTGGAACTATCGCATATTCAAAAGCAGGACATACATACGAGTCGACGGGGGGCTCCGCTGCTGGGCATGGCCTTTGTGGTACACAAAGGGATGGTTAACTCTATTAAGGAAATCACCCACATAAACAATAGACTAATGACAATGCGCATTCAGTGCGCCAATAAAAAATACACCATGATCAACGTACATGCCCCCAAAAACGGACAACAAGAAAGACCCCAAGTCTACAGAGAAATTCTTGGCAACACTAGAAAAGATAATGGCAAAGGTTCCAAAGGATGACATCAAAATTTTACTGGGCGACTTCAACGCACAAATCGGTAGGGAAAAATCCATCAGAAAACCGTAGGCAAATTCCTTGGTCACAAATTCATCAAAAAGAACGGCATAAGACTCATCGAACTCTGCCAACAGAATATCCTGAAGATCATATCAATATCCCTCAGAAAATCTCCACGAAAACAAAAAACATGGATATCGCCTATACAATAAATTGGTGAATTCCAGATTCCACGTTGCGATCTCATACCTACAACAAAGAGAGACGCACTAACGCGAATCAAAGTCAAGTTCACCCCAAGGAGAATTTATCAGAAGAAGGCACACCTGCAGAAATTCGACACGAAAAATATCAAGGAATTCAACATAACAGAGGAATGGGAAAAGGAATAAGCAGATACATGGGAAAAATTCCACAAAAAAATTACACAAAAATCACATTAAGAAAGAACACAAAACACCCTTGGTGGGATTCGGAATGCGAAAATGCATTGCAGCAACGCAAATAAACATTTCAGGAGTACAACAGTAAAAAATCACCAGAAACTGGTCAGTTTTTAACGAGACTAAAAAACAGACTGCAAAAGTTATCAAACAAACTAAGAGGAAGTACATGAAGGAACAACTAGACTCTATAGAGGAGAATTTCCGCAACACGAGAGACATTTATAGGACTTTCGCAAGAGAAATTTGTGGGTACACACCACAAAATCAGAAAGGAACTGAAAAATGAAGGACACTGGAAACCAATACGACTCGAACGAACCAAAAACAATATCGAAATCTCATGCCTAGCCTTTGCGGACGACCTAGCCATACTCGCAGACAATGAAACAAGGGCAACCAAACAGAAGTCCTCAAGGAATGCGCAGAGAAAGTTGACCTACAAATCCTCTTTCAAAAAACCGACCGATTTTTTGCCCAAAATTAGATGTCTAAAATGTGAACGCCAAATATGGCAAGATAAAGAGGGTCGAAGATTTCAAATACCTAGGCGAGATCCTCGAACCCGCAAGAGGAGAGAAGATAGCACAGAAGACTCGATTACGGAAGATGAAGAGAAAGAGAAGAAGAAGAAATGTATATACACACACGCAAAAATAAGACACTACAACACAGTAATTAAATCAGAGGTACTATACGCAAGCGAAACACTCACACTCCATACAAAAAGCGGCATAAAAACATACTAAAAGAAGAACGCCAAATTATAAGGAAAATTCTCGGCCCAAAAACTAACAGAGCGAGGATACAGACTATATTCCAGGAAGACCACAGAGAGAATATCCAACGTAGCGGCGGACATAAGAAAAAGAAGGTTGAAATTCTATGGACATATCAGTAGATTCCCACCGACAAGACTGACCAACAAAATTCTTAAATACATACAAGAGGTCAAGTCAACAGTACCATCGCACAAGTCAGAACTGATCTGGGAACGGCAGAAGTGGGTACGACAGAGATTAAGGACAGAAGTAAGTACAGAAACAAAATACATATGTGGAACGTCGCGTCAGAAAGCGAAGTTTCAATATAATATCTACTGTAGTATCAACAGTATAGATATTGAATGTGAAAATATTAAACCCTAATTAAGGCCGTCATTTTACAGCTATGTCACAGTCCGCAAATTTTCAGGACATCTAGATTAGGATGAACTTCCTTCCCAGCCGCCGCAACCTGACCCAAGCCAAGATGGACATAAATCGATGAAATATACAGCAGTAATAATATTGCGAAAGTATATGGCTTGAATAATAATTAATAAAATATAATAATTCCATGATTCTTTAAAAAAACTAAATATATTTCATATATTAAAAAGAATCTCAATTTTTTATGACTTGCTGTACTGTATACACTATATCTACTATTTTAGATAAATGAATTATGCTTTCGAGAAAAAAAAATTGGCCGTTTTGGTACTTCGGCGATGTTCTTCATGATCTAATAGTTAGAGAAAGTGGCAGTCAAATGGATCAAGATATGATAAATAAGGCCCATGATGGAGAACTTTGTAACCAATTTCGCAGATTACTAATTTAGTTCCTTTAGAGGTGCGTAGTCGTATATTATCATGTTTCAACATTACTTCTAACTTCAAAAGCATAAGTTATCTAGAATAAGTTTGATTAAAATTCAGTAACTGCAGTACACGCTTCATACTCGACGTATTCGATATATGAAATTTTTTATCAGAATGTAATTATATTTCCTTATATCTGATATCAACACGTTTTTTAACACGTTTACTTGTCTACAGAGTTTGGGAACTTACTGGTACACATTTATACATTATACATCTCAAAAGGGAATTATAAAGCAGGAAGTATAAACTTATCAAATTTAATGACGAAGAAATGCACACACTCTAATTATTTTCTGAATTGGAAATTTTTGGCAATCGCTTACACTCTTTTTATTATTTATACTTATTGACTCATTATGTATTTTTCAATCTTCTTAAAAAATAATTTGGCTGGATAAGTGGATGTTTAATTATTTCACTAAGCTCAAAATTCATTTAATTATAATGATTCATTACGATGCATTTGCTTTTACAGAATAAACACAACATTCTCTATAAAGAAAGCATTTTCTGCTATTCATATTTTTTTAATTAGATTCTTTTCATTTTTCTCATTACTTAGAGGCTGGTTACTATATTAATTGTTACTGGTTATTATTCTCCCAGAAGGTGCTAATAAATTTTTATAGATATTAATAAATAAATTTAAGAGACAATATGGCCTCGCAAAGAGTGCTTTTGAAAGATTTGAAAGTGACAGACTTGAAAAAAAATTTGGAAGAACCTGATTTGGAGATCTCCGGTGTGAAAAGTGTGCTGCAAGCGAGATTGAGGAAGGCTTTGATGAACGACAATCTGGATTGTGTGGAATACCTGTTCGAAGTTTCGTGCGATACGAATTCTGTGATTAAAAGCCTGGAAAGCAAGATAGAATGTAGGCTTCAAAACAATGCCGAGAGCCTCGAAAGCAAGATAGAAACTAAATTGTAGGACAATGCCGAAAGCATGCGAAAGAATATGGACAGTTTGCGAGATGAGTTACAGACAAATTCTGAGATTCTGAATAAAAACCTGGAAAACCTTGAAAGCAAAGTCCACAAAAATATAGAAGACCTGAAGGATAAAGTGAGAAAAAAAATGGAAAGGAAATTCAGGAGGCAATGCACTATTTGAATCACACTTTAATGAAGGAAGTCAACCAAAAATTAGCGGAGAGAACGTTACCCGTTTCTGATGACTACGCGTTCGATAAGCCCAGCAAGAACCACATGACAATCGTGCGGATGAAACCTCTATAGTTTGATGGCAAGATCTTTTGGTCCTATTACCTGATTCAATTTGAGGCAACAGCAGAAGCGAACAGGTGGAGTGATAGGGACAGGGCCAACGGCTTTGATTTCGAGCATTGATTTCGAGCTACGGCTTTGATTTCGATTTGAGTCGTCAGGCTACTAGAAGACTACCCTTGGACAAGTATAAACAATCCAGCAAGATCGTGCAGGATATGGAAAAACAAGGTGTGATTGAGCCGTCCAGCAGTCTATGGGCTTCACCAGTAGTTCTCGTCAAGAAGAAAGGTGGATCGACAAGATTTTGTGTGAATTATCGGTGACTTAACAACGTGACAAAGAAGGACAGTTATCCATTGCCAAGGATAGACGATACTCTGGACACCTTGGCTGGATCAAAGATTATCTCCACACTGGATTTGAAGAGTGGTTACTGGCAGGTGGAACTGAACCAGAGTGACCGAGAGAAGACAGCTTTTACCGTTGCCACGGGATTATAGAACTTTACTGTCATGCCATTTGGGTTATGTAATACCCTCGACACCTTCGAGATGTTGATAGAACTGATCTTGAAAGGGCTATCGTAGAAGACATGTCTGGTCTACCTGGATGACAAAATTGTGGTTGGAAAGTCCTTCAAAAATCACATGAAGAACCTGGAAGGAGTGTTCCAGAGGTTAAGGGAATCTGGCTTGAAACTGAGTCCGAAGAAATGCCATCTCGTTTAGAAGGAAGTACATTACTAAGACCACATTTTCTCGGGAAAAGGAATAGCAGTCGACACTGCTTAGATTGAAACTATCGAAAGTTGGCCAGTACCTAAGGACAAACATGAACCTGAAGCTTCTTGGGGTTATGTACTTACTACCAACGATTTGTATCAGGGTTTGCTAACATCGACAAGCCGTTAACGAAGCTCACTGAAGGCGAAATATGTTTTGAATGAACTGAAGAATGCCAGCGAGCCTTCCAGCGTCTAAAAGAGGTCCTTACCAGCACACCTATCCTGGGTTATCCACTGCCTGAAGGGAACTTTATCCAGGACACAGATGCATGCACGATCAGGAAAATCTTATCGGATATTTTAGTAAGACACTGTCGAAGCCGGAGCGCAACTACTGTGTCACTCGCCGTGAGCTATTATCTGTAGTCAAATCTATGCAGCATTTTTACAAATACCTCTACGGGAGAAAGTTCTTATTGAGAACCGATCATGCAGCCTTGAAATGGCTCCTCCAGTTTAAGAACCCGGCAGGCCATACCGCTGAACGGCGTGGGCTGGTTTCCACTGCTCGTCGCATCCTTTTAATGTTTTCCAGGGTGCGTATTATTCGATTTCCTCCCCATGCAGTCCCAGGTCTCACCGATCCTGTTGTTGCAAATTTGTTCACCCACTTCATAATGGTATCGCGTTTTGGAACGCGACCATACCGACCAATTAAAATGATTTCCAAATCGTCAGTGTTTGAACACAGCAGAATGACCAGTTTCAATAAAAGTGTTGTAAATAAACACGCGATATGCCACAAACCACGGCTTCATGGCTATTGAGGTGGCATCTCGGAACGAGTAGATATCAACCTGAAAATATTCGTTCGACACTGCGCGTGTAACAGTCGTTTCAAAAAGATCATACCTGCCTGCCGGATCATGTATTAAAGAAAATCATATATTATATATACTAGAAAGAATATATATTATCTCTCTTTAAGCATTAACGACAACTTGACATGATCAAACCATTGGTGTCATATAATTGTCATTGGATTGGCATGAATAGTTTTATTAATGAAAAACAATTCGTAAATGTTTATTGATTAAATTGGCGTTTACCGATATGGTATTCACCTGATACACAAGGATATTTAGTATAGTTACTATAGTTAGTTTAGTATAGTTAGCAACGGCTGCCCATGAATAATAAATATTTAATTAAAATTTCGATTATGGAGCCCGAAGTTATATTGACGGACGGTGTATTCATACCACGCATAAGATAATATTCAATCTAGATTAAACGGTAAATACATGGATTGGATGTTAACAATTGCGCTCGAGTTTACGTGCATAAAATGAATAAGTCCCAACATGTATAACAAAATTGAAATTTTGGTATACATTAATGGATTTGGTGCGTTCCACAAACAGTTACCAATGTCGCAAGAGCGCTGTAGTACTACAAACACAAAATATTTTCGAAGCTACTAGTTCTCGAAATTATACTTTTTATTTATTTTTTTTTTCTTCATGTATTTGGGTTTTTCGCCACGATCTAAAACTCAAAAATATCAAAAATACCTGTTCTTATGTAAAGCAAGAATCACTGGGTATAAACAAAAAACCAAACGGAGACACATTTCTCAGTGATTCTTTTTTTGTAATAAATTTGCCTAACGAACAAAATTTGAAGATATAAAAATGTTATAAAAAAATTTTACAAACTTTTAACCTTAACGTTTCGGTGGGTCCTCTCCCCCCGTTTACAAAACTAAACTAAAAAATAAATTATATTAATTTGTAATATATAAAGTAAAGAGTGAAAGTAAATATTTTTTTTGTGTATGTCAACGATATTTATATTGACAAAAAAAAAATATATGAACACGCCACAATCAATCAGACATTAATTATGATACTTTTTATTCCCACGTAATATGCCACCTACCGCAGAAAAATTGTGGCTCAACATGTATATCAGCCAGTTATCTTGTTTATATATTATACTAATACTGACAAATACTGAGACATAATAACATATCACTACTACATTCTCATTCCCCACCGCTAAATCTCACGAACTCCTCCTATCTTTTCATCTTTTTCTTTTTGGACACTATCTTCAGGGTTTTCATCTCTTTCATTTACCTGGAGGTTTTTATTAGCAAGCTTTCTCAGGTGATCGAATATGTGGCATTCATAAAAGGCTTCCAATATATTTCATACTATTTTCTTTAATCCGATTACTCATTATCTCTTTAGCATCCGTCCGATGTTTTACTTAATCTGTTTAATAGTCACCTACTTACTCACTTATATAGTACATTCTAACTGTTGTACTGTTGTACTTTCTTCTTGTTGTTTCAGTACATTGCACGTCATTCCTGGTGAGTAATTCCTCTGCAACCGAATAAAACTGCGAACAAAACCCGATTTTTTATGAGAACTTCTCAGAAATTCGATTCTTTATGCAGGTTTAATTTTTTAGTTCTTATTCTTGACTCTTCAATTTCAAATTATAGGGTTTTGTGAATAGACTAAATTAGAAATACCATATATTATCGCATGTTTAGGTGCTTAACATGAATTGTGGGTACATATCGGCCATTCTTCCCATTTCTATGTAGTGTTCACTAGGTATACTTTTTCATTTTCAATCAATGTGTGTGGTACATATCAACGAAAATATTCTGTTATTCCAAAGTTTCTGCTAAAATAAGACGTACGGTGATTTAAGAAATATTTAAAAAAATCCTCGAATTTCTCACACAGCCCGCCAAAAATATTCTTTAATTTTCTTTTCTGCTATAAGATGGCAGCACTATGTGTAGTTACGATGTTCAATTTGAGCGCGATAGATACATTAGTTTATTTATATTAGCTGACGTCAAATGTGTGTTGCAATTAAACTTGAAATTCAAATATTGAGCAAAGTGTTTGCCTTAAATTTTTTGTTTCAAACGAAATTTCGTATGCTAAATCGCTGAAAACATTGCAGAAGACCTATGGTATATCGTACATATTTAACACACAGGCCTATGAACGGTATAAAGTATTTAAAGAGGATTGAGATGTGGTAGTTGATTTGCCCCGTTCTGGCCGACCTTCAACGTCTACAAACGACGAAAACATCAATAGAAACACAAACTCGTGCTTGAGATACTTTATTTTAAGTCCATTCATATCATTATGACTGATATTTTGGACATGAAAGGCGCATCACACAACTGTTTTGAAAGAACTAATTTTTTTCAAGAAACGGTTATTAAAATTTAATAGTTGTTAAAATATACCGCACCCATTCAATTAATATGCCCATAGTCTCAGTAATCTTACGCACTTTCACTCTCCGATCGTTTATCACGATATCGTGTAATTTTTTAATCATTTCAGAAGAGATAATCTCATTTGGACGATCTGGACAATGTTCATCAAAAATGCTTGCACAGCCACGTTTTAATTTAGCTCTCCAATATATTGGTTGATAACGAAGGTCCAGAGTCCCCATAAATTTCGCTAAGCTCCGTTTTAATCTCATGATTTGATTTAAAGAAAGCAAAGAAAAAGTTCAAAACAAGTATTTTATCGCTGCTTGATATTCATTTTTTTCCATTGTTATAAAATCATAAAAGTTGTTTTATTTAAATGGCTGCCATTCACAAACTAAACCACGCAGTGACTTGTCAGTTTGACAATATATTGTGAAAGGTTATATTTATGAAAAATATCACTTTTTAAATACTAACAATGCCATCTCTGGCCTAGGCCAGGTACTTATCATACAGCCCTCGTATGACTTCCTCAGCTTCTACAGACCACAACTTCATGACATGCATTGTAACGGGCGACGAAACATAGGTTTCAAAAAAAGTCGTTCGAAAATCAAGGCCATACTAACAGTTTTCTTCCATTATCCTAATGTGGTGTACTCCGAATTTTCCAGAGAGACAAAAGGTGAATAAGGAATACTATTTACGCATCATGAGGCGATTCGACGAGAAACAGTTAGATTATGAACCATCCCACAAAGTTATCGTTGTGCAAGAGTTTTTTGTCAAAAACTTCACGGAGGTCATCGATTAAGTACCATATTCGCCTGATATGGACCTGTTTGACTTTTTCCTGTTCCCGATGTTAAAGTTACCACTTTGAGGAAGATATTTTGAGTTAATTGAGGGCATAAAAGAAAATTCGCCTACAATAATAATAATGGATATTTGAAAAGCAATGATCGCTCATCTTGAAACATCGCAAAATATTGCAGAGCTAAAACTCAAAGTTCAAAAAGAATTAAACCAAATTCCAGTGAAATGATTGCACCGAATATTTACGAAGACATGGAGGTCGCCTTTAATAAAGGAAAAGTTTTTTTCATTTGTAACGTAGTATAATATTTCTACTTTTTAAGTACCTAGATAAGTCACCGATTGCCAAGTTTTTTAATTGATCATTACTCTGCCGTACTCTGTATTTCGTTTACAAAAAATAAATGTATTATATATTGAAGACGGAAAGTAGTTTAATTTACCCGATATATTAAAGTCGTTAGAGTAATTTGTTAGTCGTACAACATAAATTGGCAGTAATAGTAATGCTGCACTTTTATAAATCTTTATATCAAGCAGATTAAGAACTACTCTACTATCACTGTTGAGAATTGAGAATTGTAAAATAATATCGTATGTTTTCTTACTGGGTAATTCGTAACTCCAACGTAATACATATATTAAAATGGGGCTTTAAAACCGTTCTATCTTTATAATATAATTATATTATTAGCTGTAACCTAATATCAATTATTAAAATGTGATATTAAGATTAGATATTAACGTAAAGTTAAATTTAGCTTCTCCGAAGACTAAAATTTACTGTTTCCATTCTATAATATCATTCAATAATAATAATGTTAAAGGATGTCAGAGGTCAAACGCATGCTGAACGCTTATTTCGTTGACGTCAGCGAATCCTTTATTTCCCCCACTCCGGCCGGAATGTCTTTGCTTTAGTAATTTCTATTTGCTAATTAAACGGACGAATATCTCCGGTTGGGACGTTTTCGGTAGAAATATGTAGCGACGGTATGAACAAACACACGCTTGGACAATATACAGCTAGTTTTGAGGCTGATCACATTAAAATTAGATATGCATTATATATATATATATATATATATATATATATATATATATATATATATATATATATATATATATATATATATATATATATATATATATATATATATATATATATATTCTTCCAATGGAAGAACAAAGCAATTGAAGTGGAAGTGGGCAGGCCATGTAGCGAGGTGATGGGGCGAAAGATGGACCAGGGCGGTCCTGGACTGGATACCGCTTGATCGCATACGTCCACGGAGAATACCGAAAACACAATGGACTGATGATATTATTAAGTATATTGGACCCGATTGGCAAAGGAAAGCTCAGGACCGCGAGAGTTGGAAGCATGCTGAAGAGGCCATCATCATCAGCACGTGTCGATCTACCGCAGGATGAACGCCTCTTCAGTATGCTTCCAAATTTCGATTTCATGATTTTGCCAAGAATAGGGTGCTCATCACGGCGGAGACACAGGTTGTTGTG
Source organism: Cosmopolites sordidus (assembly GCA_031761425.1). Lineage (NCBI taxonomy): Eukaryota > Metazoa > Arthropoda > Insecta > Coleoptera > Curculionidae > Cosmopolites > Cosmopolites sordidus. The sequence continues at coordinate 119,205 of JARFXV010000805.1, forward strand.
CGTTCCACATGAGATTATGGAACCCAACGGTCGGGGGTGTAAAATCCTGACTACTATTGTCTCGTTGGACGCAGTCCAAAGAAGTCAAAATACACCATTTATAAGCCATCCGATGAGAGGGTCGGCGAAAATATGGGTTGTTTGATTGTGGAGAGGGACTCCCTATTCTTGGCGAGAGAGAGCATATGTCGGTACCCTGATGAGTCTAACCACCAACAGACGAAACATGTGCCCTTAAATGTAAGGGATGAGTGCTGCTTCTTCTCGGTCAAGCAACTAACCATTGCTCACTCAACTAACCATATATGTATGTATATATATATATATATATATATATATATATATATATATATATATATATATATATATATATATATATATATACATACATACATATATATATATATATATATATATATATATATATATATATATATATATATATATATATATATATATATATATATATATATATATATATATATATATATATATATATATATATATATAAATTGTGGAAATTTCAAGACTATTTAGTTTTTGTATAATTTTTTTATTTAAAACATTTAATATAACAAATGCTCGAATTGTGAACCCTGGACGTCCTGGCAACACCCCAACCTCAAGTAAAACTGTTTCCTGACATTATTTAATGTTTGTGGCGTAATTTACCTAATACTGTCGGTAATGCGTCCTCTTAAATCATTCAGATCTTGTGGCTTGGTTTTGTATACGACGCTTTTCAGATATCCCCATAAAAAAATCCAACGGAGTGAGGTCCAGGGATCTTGGTGGCCATTCTAGTGGCCCTCTCCTCCCAATCCAACGATTTGGAAACACATTATCGAGGTACTGCCGCACATTAACTTGATTATGGGGGGTGCTCCATCTTGTTGGAACCAAATTGTGTCGGCTAGCAATTGAGGATTTCTTCTATTAGGATACAAATTTATAAGATTTGGAATGCGCTGATTTTGGAGAAAGTCTAAGTAATTTACCCCATTTAAATTTTGATAGAAAAATATTGGACCAATTATTTGATCTCCTATAATACCTGCCCAGACATTAATCTTTTCAGGTCTTTGTGTGTGAATTTCCCGTATCCAGTGAGGATTTTCTCTCGACCAATAACGACAGTTCTGGCGGCCCATGAAGAGTAAAAGTAGATTCATCAGAAAATAAAACGTTTTCCACTCTCAGAAGGTTGTTGTCTATTATGTGCATCATTTGTTCGCAAAACTCCATTCTCCTGTCGAAGTCATCTTCACTAAGCTCTTGAGTAGGCTGTAGCTTATACGGATGCATTTTATTCTCTTTCAATATTCTGGCAACCGAAGAGCGACCAACATTGTTTTCCAAGGCAACTTGTCGAGTTGAGGTATGCGAATTGTCTTGGAATGCAAACATTACATTAAATTTTTTGTTATCGGTCAACGACACTGCTTCCTTCTTAATTTGTCTCACGTGTCCAGTTCTCTAAATTGTTTTTCAACTTTACTTACTGTACCTTGAGATATGGGTGGTAAGTCAGGATATTTTTCTCTAAAGAGACAAATAACTTCGGCTTGAATTCGTGTCCTATCTCCATAACCTATCATCATTAAGATAGTTAATTTATGACTCTCTGATAAATACACCATGTTTAAATCAAATGAATCACACACGTCAAAGAAAACTAATTTAAAAGGCACATTGATTTTTTTGACATTTCATACAACAAAGACCTACCTTTGAAAACCTGATTTTTTATCTTTGCCTATTTGCTGATAATGTTCGAATAATTACTTAATATTTCCGAAACAGTTGAAGATAAGTCTAGGATATTTTACATGAAATATGTCTAGAATTTCCTGAAGAATCCAAAAATTAAATAATATGCAGGGTGTTGTATTTAAAATAAGAAAGTTGGTATTGGTCACTGTTACATGTCACACCCTGTATAAAAAAATTTTGTTGAAAAAAATGCGCATCTAAAAATACCAATCGACGTGTTCGAGCGTACACCAGATCGTTTCAGGCAATTACAGAAATTTGAAACCGGTAGAGCGATTGATAAGAACAGGTTCAATTTTTCTTCAAAAAATTACTTTACGCACGGTCGTAATATATTCTATTCGAATATATTATAAAATATATTTAAAAATGGTATTTCCGTAACATATAATTTGTATTTATGGCACAGTAACGAAACAAGCTTCCATTTCGTTCTCACAGTCTATTAAATTGTTACAAAGGATTATAGCCTTAATGCCCATAAATTCTTGAAATGTCAACGGCCTCTTTGGAAACAAGATTAATAGGTTCTTTAAATGAAATACTCAGCTTTTGGATATGACCGAAAAGAAACAAATTTATTAAACATATAAACCGTTTCATTATTGCTTGAAGATTTATGGCTACTAGAAAAGTCTTGTTTCGCAACGCACAATTCCATTCCTTTCTTTGATCATATATTATAGAAAGCCAGATCCCTTGGGGTTGTTGAAAATTGATTCTATTCGTTTTCGGTTACTACTGGGAAGACTTTCACACTTGAAACAATATTTTATTTGTAGTTTTTTTATATTCGCAAGGTTAAATTGTTTAAAAAAAATTTAATAATGATTTAAATAACAAAAATCTCTATCACGAAAATAATGTTGCACATATAATTTTCTTATTTCAGAAATTATTCCGAACTTCCACTAAAAATATGTATATCAACAAGAGCATAGAGTACCTATCGTAAAATTGGACAACGGAAATCTGGAAAGTTAAGAGTCAAGCTTCGTGTGAAAAAATTTCAAGTACTAACCTTGTTTCATTCCCAGAACATGCGACATATTACAACACCTTGATATCATCAACAATGCCTTATGAATGTAAATGTTTCTCTTACCGTCAACGTGGATGGTTTGCCAAGATCAACCCATCATTTGTTGCCACTAAATATTATGGAACCACCAACTCTAAATGCAAGAGAAAAGTCTTATTGAGTACACTAGAAAATATATGTAGCATATTAGAAAAAATAATAAAGAATCAAGTAGAAAAAGCTATGAAATAAATATAATGTAAATCTAGAAAGTGAGAGAGCAGATAAGACCTAATAGTTACAATAAGGTAAGGTGGTGAAAAACTTATTAAACCTGGAGAAAACGTGTAGCGCATAAGAGAAAGTATTTGGAAAGAATTGGAAAAACGAGCAATAAACAGGGCGATAGAAATATAAAAGAATATGTACAAAGATAGATGTATATATATATATATATATATATATATATATATATATATATATATATATATATATATATATATATATATATATATATATATATATGTATATATATATAGCTTAGAAAACAGGAGTGAAACAAGGATACATTTTAAACCCTCTGTTATTTTCAATAGTAGTAGACGAAGCTATAAAGGAAGCTAAAAAAAGATGAAGACTTTTTGCTAGTGGGTTTACACCGTGCCGCGCTTCTCCCAACCAAACCCGCAGTTTTTCCTCTATGGTCTTATATAAATATCGTTTGAGGTTATTTGCCATGTTTGTATTCTAGATTGACAACTGTAGCTGCCATATTATTCCAAGGTAATTATAGCTTTGGCAGTTTGTCACACTGTACCTTTTTTGTCTAAGTTTAAGTATCTTCTCTTTCTATCAGCTACCATGTATTCGGATTTCTTACAATTTATTTGAAAAATGCAGCCGCCCCTTATATTCTTCGATTATCTTTCTAATCATGTAAAAGGCATCCTCTTCATTCTCGGCAAGAATTACTTGATCGTCTAGGAATAGCGAATAAGATAGAGCATCGTCGTATATTCTAACTCCCATTTTCCTACACTTTCTTCTCTATACGACTTAACAGTTCGTTCAGGTATAACTTGAGTAACATAGAAGTTAAGCAACAATCTTGTAATTCTTTTTATTCGCGAAAAGTATTTTCGCAGTATAGTTATTTGACCGTTTGGATGTATGTTACATTTTCTTTTTCCATAGCTTACCAGAGTTATAAGAGCAGCACAATGAAGCTATAAGCACGGTCGTAAACTGAAAGATCTCAAAGTTAGGGCACTGGAAAATTAATAATATAGGACGATAAGATACAGCATTAGAGAAAATAAATATGAAAATAAAGGTAAAATAAAACAAAAAGCACGATTAAATCAAGAGAACAGAAAAAGAGATTAAATAATAATAAAGGATAACGGAATACAACAGATTAAAAAGTGTAAGTATTTAGGAACGAATAGGAATAAATGGTGAAATAAAAAAAAATATATAGATGAGAGAATGAGAAAAGCTGGAAACAATTTTAATATGATGAAGAATGCATTTTTAAGCAAGAGCAAAATACCAAAGAATACAAAAACAGAAGTAGTAAAATAAAAAGACTAACGATATTATATAATAGTGAAAAATGGACATTAATGCCATAGAAATGCAATTCTAAGGTAAGATTGAGAATAAAACAAAAAAAAGTCGGAATAAGAAAATAATGTGCAGAATATCAGATAACAGATAACATATTAAAATAATTTTATAAAATTATTTTACAAAATGCCGACTATACGGATTTTAAATTCAAGTGGTCACCAAGTATAAATGCAGTTCAAAAGTGATTATGATAAACAAAATAGCATTATTTCGAAAAATGGTTGCTTTTTTATGTACTAAATTAACTAGCACAAAAACAAATATAAAAAAATACCTCTCGCATGGAAATATATCTCCATTCGTTTTTCCATGAAATTGTATAATACATGGTCCAAACTACATTATACTCATAGTAAAAAAGGACACAAAAAAAGAATATTTGCTTTTTCAATAAAACAAAAAATCCTGAACAACCCTTGAACATTCAATGTACTATATCGTCCATGAGCGTAATAACATAATTTTCAGTTTTTTTTTCTTTTGCAGTACACTGTTATACCCCTTTACATTTGAAAATATCCTAAAAGCTTTTTTAGGTTGAAATGCAATTTACATTTAATTGATCTCATACACTATTCAGACCTTTCACATCATCAATATGCCTCTCAGGTTATTGGATGGTAAATCTATTTTTTTCTTCTTCACCGTAGTAGAAGTATCTATATGCAGTAATTTATCTTATCAATTTTAATTATATTTAATTTATCATACGTAATATAATATACTAATTATATGGATAGGATAATACAGGAATGTTATAAATTAAAAAGAAGAAATGAAATATATACTATAACAAATTTAAAAACAAGTCACTAGTGCTACCTCCTGAATTTTTGTTTAATGGCTTTTAATTTTTTTTTTTGTTTTAGGTAAGCTTGTGAAAATTTCCATCTAATATTTCTGAACATTCCACACGTAAGTACAGTCACATATTGTTAATTTTTATATCAACACTAAGTTCGAATTAATCTGTTTGTCACGCTAAGTGTGAAGCAATATAACAACATTACAATCTACGTAAAATTAAAGAAACCGTTTACTGAAAAACATATATCGCATTTAACTAATATAATCCGATAAGACCGATTAGACCGGATCCGAGAAGTCTCGTATTTTTATACATCTAGTTATAAGCTGTGTAAAGGATTAAGTCATACGCTACTTAAATTAATCAATTCTCTGTCACGATATGCAATTAAAAATTCATTACAATTTATACAAAAAAACTAAAGACATTACATTAACCAAAAAAGGAAAATTAGTATCTTCTGATGTAATAAGCCTCTTTACTTCTATGCCAAAAAATGATTGAATTACAATTTTAAAAACTCATATAGACAATACAGCACAGGTGTAGCCAGGATTTAGTTTTGGGCGGGGTTTAGTTTGAAGTAAATAAAACAACAAAAATATACTTACATGAAATTTAATATCTATATATTCATCGGAAAAATTACGACAATATTTATAAAGTTCTTAACTTTAAATGAAATGGTTAAATTAATTTCGTTCCTCTGCGCTAAATCTAAAACCATTAAAGAAGAAATCTTCGGCTTTTTCTTTTAAATATATCCACTACTTCATCTGCATGAATTTTTGTCCCATAGTGAATGTTCATGAGAGTCAAACCAGTAAGTCTGTTTTCACTTGTAGTGTTTCGTAAATAGTTTTTCAGTCTCCTTAGGCTCGAGAAAGACCTTTCTGGGGTAGCAGTGATACAGGAATGGTAGCCAAGATTTGTAGTAATGTGTAAATATTAGGATAAAGGTTTTTATCGCACATATCTAGTCATTCCAAACTAGATTTCGGGGTAGGCGAGATACTTGTCAAAAATAATAATTCAATTGTAATAATTCAAATAAATTCAATAAGTCAAATGTAATAATTTAACTCTCTTCACTCCTCGTATTTTTTCGGTGTAATATTAGGCAATATTTGGCTTATTTCGGGGGGGGGGTTGAATCCTCAAACCCCGGCCCCCCCCTTGGCTACGCCCGTGCAATACAGACATAAAAGACAAATTAAAAATTGAACTAAAAACGGCAATCCTAGTTTGCCTAGAACAAAACTGTTTTCAATATAACAATGAGATTTACCAACAAAAGACGGTCTTTTAATGGACTCACCTATCTGGCCTTTGTTATCTAAAATTTTTATGGCTGATTTCGAAAATGTTATTTTTAACTATAAAAATTCACCAATCAACAATATATCACACTGGCCCAGATACGTGGACGATGTTTTTTGCATTTGGATAGGTAAGGAAATTAATTTACACACGTTTTTAAGCCATTTGAATTCCATAAACAAAAATATTCAATGTACTATGGATATTGGACTTCATGATGAAATTAACTTCCTAGACATAAAGATAAACAAAATATGTAAGAAATTACCATTTGATATTTACAGAAAACTGACTACAACAGACACGGTTATACACTTTAGTTCAAAACAATCTTGGCAAGTTAAATTATCTCCATAGTCTAATACAGAGTTTAGTTAGTTTTCCACTAAACAAAGATAATTTTAATAAAGAGCTCTATTTCACTAAACAGATAGCAAAAAACAACGGCTACAAAAAAGGGTTAATTGGCAAATTGTTAAAAAATAAAAAAGACAAATCATTTACACTTATTAAATACACTTCTAAACTTAGTAACACAGTGTGTAAAAAATAAACTAGGTTGTAAGACTATTTGTATAAATAAATTTAATGTAGGTGGAATTTTAGTTAATAATAAGAATAAAACGGATAGTTTAAATAAATCGGATGTATATAAAATGAACTCTAAGGATTGTGAAGCTGTATATATCGGTCAAAGTGATAGAAGTATAGGTTGTAGAATTAAATAATATAAAAAGTACTGGAATGTCTACACATTGTATTGAAAACAATCATTTTATAGATGTAAACAATCTTAAATTATTACATCCAGAAAAAAGAAGTAAAAAATTAGACCTACCAGAAATTTTGAAAATAAAAAAATCCTTAATATTCATATAATAACAACGAATGACCAGCTAAATTTCCAAAATACCCCGGCTATAGATAAGATCATATTGTAATTGAATAACCTGGTTTTTACCAACCGATATTTAGGATAATTAGACTAGACGTTAAAAAACTAAGAAATATAAAAGAAATAATTTTACGTATTGTACTTGAAATCACTGTGTTTGATCATTAGCATTAGTTGAAGCTACTCTTGAGAAAGCCCCAACAAGGCGAAACATATGTAGAGCACATGAACATTATGAGCATTTGAAACATTAAAAGTCTATCATTTACAATCCTAGTATTTAAGTAATCACTTAATTGAGCCTCAAAGTGTCACCATAGTAATACCACCAATATAATAATATTATTCAATATTTTATATAATATTATAAAACCTTTTTTTATTTTTGTTTTATTGCTTTATTTTTAATCATTCAGTTTGGTTTATTATTACTCGAAAGTAATAATTTAAATAGTTGTAAACTAAACTGCTCGAAATAGCCAGAGAGTACTGGATGGCAACTGAATCAACCAGTCTACTATAAGTCAATAAACAATCAATTAGTCAACTAAATGATTTTGATTTTGAAGAGATACCTGAGCAGGAAATTGCATTTCGACAAGTTGTCAGACAGGTATTAAGTAATTTAGAGAAAGAAACGCAACTATGAAGAGAAAAAGAGACACAAACTAGGTTCTTAGGAATATACGAAATATTGTAAAAAAGAGTATACGAAATATGGGAAGAAAGAAGTGAAGTTGCTTATTTTTGGAAAGTCATATTCAGGTAGGCCATATATTAGCAACACTTTCTATATGTTATTTTCTATTTTTTAATTAATATTGTCAACTCACAATACCCCGAGTCATAAATTTGAATTTTATGTAGTACCAGCAGAGTGTGATAAAACCGTTTTTCAAACTAATCTCTTTTTGTTTGGTAATGTTTGAAACTTGCTGTAGAACATAAAATACCATGTTTATGAAGATTGATGAATCGGAGTGGAAGAGAAGTAGAACTAGTAGTATCTTAAAGAATAAGGAAAAAAATGACCCGAATTGTGGAAGGACAAGTCATGGGTTATCCATCAAGACAACGCGCCGGCTCATTTCGCATTGTCTGTCTAGAGGTTTCTAGCCAAGTACTGAATCCCAGTGTTAGACTTCGTCGTGCGATCTTGTACCGTGCGACTTCTATCTGTTCCCTAAGGTGAAATATGCATTAAAAGGAACAAGATTTCAGTCCGTTAAACCTATGAAAGAAAAAGCGGCACGTATTCTGAAGGAGCTGACAGAAGAAGACTTCCAGCACTGTTTCGATCAATGGAAGATTCCCATGGAACGTTGTAGGGATATATAGGATAGGGATAGGTGTGTATATTGAAGGTGATAATAAGTAAATATGTATGAAATCAATAAAAAATGTTTTACAGCGTCTGTCTCGTTATTTAATAGTCACACCTCGTATAATGACCCAAGACGTGTTTTACACAAAAAAAATGGGAGACACGGTTCTTTTTACTTTTCTAAACCGAATAATAAAAAACTTTTAAATCCATTCGTTTTCTAAACTACAATACATTTTATTTTCACCCAAAGAAATATTTTCTAACACATGAAAAATAAAATAGAAAGTAATCTTGTTGGAAAACCTCCTAACCACAAACCGGATACTCGGTAAATACTTTTATCCCCTTACTTGAAGTTTAACCAGTAAAACTTTCAACTATTAGGTATCAGGATGCGATGAAATTTAAAGAAGCTTTTAAAGATGAAACTTCCATTGCGGAAATGGTTGAGATCGACTGTTAGAAGTGTACGAGATATGATTATTCCAACACAAAATAAAAAGAATGAAGTCTCTTCAAAACGAGGTTAAACTCATAAATATATATTAAGGGGATATTCTACTTTGAAGGAACACTCTATGAAAACTCATATTGTTGAGGATATCTTTAAAATCTTTGTTAAAATTTATATTTTCTCGGTTATGCTGATCTTAAGGCCACGATTTTTAATGGTTTGAACTCTAATAATTAGTGGTTGAACTGAAGATATTGAACTGTTATGGTAAGTAAAAAATACTTTTGAAATTATTTGTTTTATTTTTTATCTGTCCATTTAAAACGAGTTTCTATTATTTAATTTTATAATTGTCCCGTATATACTAAAGCGTCCGATGCAAAAATTAATTATTCAAATAAAACAACAACCAAATTGCCTTGAAACTACACAAGTTTAAGGATATTTTACAAATGTTGGTATTTTATTCACAACAGTATATTTTGAAAAATATTCATATATAGTATTATTTTTATTGTTTAATATTGTAACAAAGTATATCATTTTTTTTATTTAATTAAAAAATGTTTTCAAATTAAAAATGCAATTTTTTTGTTAGGCATACATAAAATTCTTGAGAAAGCACAATCAAACAAATGTTAATATCCAGTATGACCTCCACGGTGCTTAATAACAGCTCTACACATATTGTTCATAAATAAAATAATGTGATTTATATATTCTTGGGGTAAACATGCCCATTTTCTTGTTAGAAACTCCCTGAATCTAAAAGCATTTGGAATGCTGGCCATGTGTGGGGTAATTCTTCTTTGAAGCATGCCACATACATGCTCAATTGGATTAACGCCGGGAGATTGTATTGTTCATGGCAATACGTCAATTTCCTCGTTAATTAACCACTTTGTCACAATACGCGCGGTATACGGAGGAGCATTATCGTGTATAAGATAGAAGATTATATTTACAGCACCAGCAAATGGACACATAATGGTTGGAAGAATATTATCCAAATATTGCTGAGCTATCAATAATCTATTTGGAAAAATGAGTTTGGTTCTATCGCCAATAACGATTCCACCCATACCATAACAGTATCGCTTATGTAAGCATGTACCTCGTGGACGTGCCTCAAACGTTTCTAATCTCCGGATCGTCCCAAGCTCTTTTACGACCAGAATCGGAATGAAATCCCAATCTGGAGTCATCAGTGAACAAAACTGTGGACTGAGCAGTTTCATCCCCATTTTGGAATTCTCGACACCAGTCTAATCTTACGCCGCGATTACCTCTTAAGAGAAATGGGTATCTGAGCGGTCGTTGAGAATGGAGACGATTTAGTCTTACAGTATCTCGACCAACAATTAAGTCATACGTCCAATGTAACTTCGTAACCAGCTCGGTTTCTGTTATTGTAAGTTGTCTTCCTGCAGTTAAAACTAAAAATTTATCTTGAGCTGCCGTTGTACAGCGTCCTCGTCCTGGATGTTGTTCAACTCGACTTCCTGTTTCCCTAAAGTCCCGCCATAGCGATTGATGACACTTTGTGAAACATCTATCTGGTAATCTTGCAACGTAGAACACAATATTTGCCATATTGCTTATAACAAAAAGAACGGCAGAATAAATAAAATATAAAAATTTATCGGAATAAACGAATTCGTTTTTTTTTGCATCTATACGATTTATAAAGTTTTTATGGCTTCTTCAAGTTTTAAAAAGCAAAAACCATTTGCCTTTTAGCGTAAGAATCTATACATAACTTCAATGTATAAATTAAATGATCTTATTGCTTAGAAAAGACCTTAGACTCTTATTCCTTAGACTTTTCTTGTCTGTGTATTAATTTTATGTTCTAATAAATCGATTGTTGCGTTGGCTATGACGTATGGAGGTAGCCATGCTCTTGGAACCACATCTTGCAATTTGCATTGCAAACACTGCTAGCAATAGCGACAATATTTTCTTCGGAACGTAGAATTTTGTATCTTGTTTTTTTAATAATGGGCAACGTGCAATGCGTTAGGAATTTGTCAGTAATGCAGCGAATACATTGCTCGGTTGGACGATTATGTGATTATGTGACACCATGAATTTCACGAAGTGTTCTATAAGTTTGGGACGCAGAACATGCATTTTAATAACAAATTTCAATAATTTGCAAGCATTATTCTAATGTTAAACATTCGATGATGATTTGCCAGACTACTGAGACAAAGATTTAGAGACTCAACACATTGTTTCCCGCAAACTCACAGTTTGTTTGACAGTGACCCCTATCAGAAATTCGGGCACACTAAAAACCTGAATAAATGGTATAAAAATTTTTTGGTAAACCATGGATGAGATAAGATTTGTTGAGATAAGATTGATTATCAGAGGTATGCACCAGTTAGAGGTTTTGGTCATTCTGTTAGATGAGGTTTTTTACTGCACCTCATAATACGAATTATTTTAGGATCGTGCTGAGAAGCATCAAATGAGAAACCATATCTACAAGCTCATTTACATCTCACATTTCAGTAAAATATTCCCAAACTTCATACAGCTCGTCCTATAGTGTAATTTTTAGATGACTCTGAGATAACAACATTCGACTGGCCGGCAAGATCCCCAGATTTATCATCGATAAAACATATTTGAGATAGAATTGATCGAACGTTTGGCAGTGAGTGGTTCCTATAGTGGTTCTTTTCTACAAGTCGTAGTTTTATCAATCTTTTTCTATCTGATCAGTTCCTCCTAGGCCCTATTCCTCCATTGAATACCTTCCTTGGAAAATTAATATACATGTATATATAATATACAATTTAACACAATACTGAAAGCGGTTGTTAAAATTGTATCATCCTGATGCTTGTTATGAGATATAGTCAGATCTCACATTTAGTCAAACCTCGCGACTAATATTTTTTAAATTTTTTAATAAAAATAATTTGAGTAAATTTAAAAGTTTCTATGATAGTTTTACTCTAAATAAAGCAAAAAGAACTTGTTTTTTTTTTGTTCGACCAGCGCTCAATACAAATACATCTAGAGAGATACCTTTACGTTTTATGCCATTATAAATAAACAAAATCTAGTAGTATTTAAATATTTCTGATACTAAATGCTTAAATCAATCATTATATACTGCTTGTATTAGTTCAAAAATGGTTCTAATTACGCGAAATTGCATGGAGTGATCTTTTCTATAGGCCAAATTATCAATAAAAAAATATGTGCATTCAAAAATCGTTATTTCTTTAATAAGATAATGGTATTTTTCGTCGTATCCTATTAACATATATTTGAATATTTTAATCACCACTTTAGATTGGCGCTTATGTTAATGACTTAGAACTTTTAAAAAACTGAAAAAAGAAAAAATAATTATGGATAGTTTTAAAAGTAATTTAATGTAGTCTTTCTTTTAAAAATTAAGTAATGCTTAGAAATAAACATTATTTTGGTATTTGTTATGTAAACCAGTATATGTATGTAAAAATATACATAAAGGCATAATCAAGGCCTTTTAGGGTCCTCTACTCTGATCGTTTTGTTTCCCTCCATTTTCTTTTCGACCCTGCCTCTTCTTATTTTCTTACCAGCCATTCTAAACGTATAGATCTTATCACTAATTTACTGTCGTATCATTAAAGAGTTTTAGAAAGTTCGTGATATGTATGACTTTCCCCACCGTTCTTTGTTCTTCTGCCTCCATTTATCACAGTATTTTCTAGATTCCTAGATCGCTCTCAGTATTTTTCCCTCACATATTGTAATTATGTTATGTAGTTTTATATTCATCGCTTATGTCTCATATCCAAATAGAATTATTTATTTGATAACTGTTTCGCACACTATTTTTTTGCATGGTAATTTTTGAATTAACCTATTATGTGCAGCGACTCTGTGCACTTTGTATTTGTATATATTTAGCTGTAATTTCCTTTGTAAATTAATGTTTCTGTTCATGTATGCATTTTCAAAGTTTCTATTCTCCTACGGTATTTTATTTTCATTTTAGTTTTCATCTTTTTTTTATTTTCATTTTTTTTTTCATTAAGTTTTTTAGGCTGCTCAAAATCTAGGACTTGTCGAAACTCGACAAAACAGAAGTCTGTTTCGATGATGATCACTTTATCTAGTGTGATTTTCTAGCCAATCAGCTATTTCTTCATGTTTAAAAAGGGGACGAGGTCAGAGGGGACCAAGGCAAGAGACTAGGATAGATGCCGCGACAATGCGTAGCGCAAACCGACGATTTCGCTATTGCAACGCCGGACGAATGGTCGAAAGCATTGTCGTTACGAAAAATCACTTCTTCCTTCATAACATCTTTGACTACATTATATACTTCTATGGTGGTTTTTCCTTTTTTCAAATAGTCTTATTTTCCAAATAGTCCTTCGGTCAATGGAAACACCTTTGCGTTCTTTGGAGCATGTTCTCCGGATAAAACCCATTGTTTAGGCTGCTCCTTCATTTCTGGTATCTAATAATGAAATCAAGTTTCATTAACAGTGACGAATCATCCCAGAAACTCCTTAGAAACTCCGTAGAAACTCCCTCGGATTGCCTTTATATATGTGTAGACACCGATATGAAGTGGTCACTCGATTCCGCTTTTGGTCCCCAGAAAAAAACCTGACATATATCACTGATAGTTTTCTCATGACTGAATATTCCGATAACATGTTCCTTACGCACTCGTTCGAGATATTTATGATCTCAACAAGCTTTCTAATACTCTCTTACCATATCATCGACCATGGTCGATCATACTCTATGATCGACCACCATGATATCATACATTTTGTTGGCATTTCGTCAGTAATCACCTGAACGCGGAGTGTCACTCCTGCTGATTTGACCACATTAAAACTCAGTAAACGATTTATTAGCTATGAAATATAAAGGAACTCCATAATATGTTTTCAATTTTTCTTCTATTTTGGCGATTATTTTTCCATGCAAAAAGTAATATTCAATCGACACACGAAATTCCTTTTTTTTCGACAATAGCAGGAATATCTGCTTTCGACGACTGTCACAACAAAACGAAATGTCATATCCCCTTGAAATTTGTGGAGCATTTCTCGAAAGAATACCACATTTCAGAAATTTAATACAATGATACAATGACTTAATACATCGATATAAACAAGACGAAAGTAGACGTTGTCATTGTTAGAAAAATTTAGCCTTTTTAATATTTTAGCCTATTTTCATACCTATTTTAAGCGGAAATGGGTGCATTTTTGATGTGTTTTGAGGAAACTTTTTATTCAAAAAACTCCAAAGAATCGTTGTTTAAATTTACGAAAGAGCTTTCCCTTACACCCTGTGAAATATTTCTATGTTTTCCGTTAAAAGTAACCATTTCAAGACAAAGGCTTCAGGTTTCCTAAAAGCAATCTACGAGGTGTGTAAGTAATGTAATGAGAGTATTTCCACAGGTCTAAGATTTTGCAAAAGTTGCCGTCGCACTGTGCCCAAGTATGAAACAAAACTTGATAGCACACCGTTGCTCAAAATTATGTCGCCCCTTTTCAGATGCACTGCAAACATCTGCTTCACGAAAAGCACCACAAACATTCAGTTCACTTTGCGAGCTCCTCAGAAATATAGGCGGAGTATTTAGGAAGTCTACCGATAAACGAACTAAGCAAATTTGATAGAAATGTTTGTGAATACCACGTAAATCACACACAATGGATTAAAACAATTGATTTTGGTTAAGTTTGAAGTGTACAATTTTTAAAAATCTTAAATCATCTTTAACACTTTAACAACCACATTAAATTATGAATTTTTATTCCTGGACCCGGGTAGTTTTTTTTTAATGTTGGTAAAAGGAAGTTTCACAATATTTTTTTTTTCGAATTAAGTTGTTGGACAGGGGTTTCAACCAAAAAAAAACATGTGCACCAAATTTATAATAGTCAAATTTATCACAGAAATTTACCACAGTATCATATTGGATCACACTCAAAATATTTTATTTTGCATTTTATTTTGAGAAATAAAGTTGTAATTTTTATTATATATACGTAACATCAAATTCCAATGAAATAAAAATACTAATATTAGCCATTACTACTTAACGAAAGAAGTATGGTTTTGGAAAAAACAAGTTACACACATATATATCACATTTTCAGAGCACGTAGGACAAAAAGAATATACTTCTTTTTTCTACGCCTTTTTCTTTCTACGTACTTTTTATAGCAAGCCTCGGGCTTGCTTCTCTTCTATGGAATGTTGGACTTCATTTCTATTTTTGGGTTGGTTGTCCACATCCAACAAAACACAGACTATATTTTCACGAAACTCTGTGACACTCATGTTTTTCCCAGCTACTTCTTTGAACACCACTATGGCATTGACTAGAACAGTTTGTCAACAGTTCAACAACAATTTTTCGGTACCATTTGATCGCGCGGCGTACTAAAGAGCTATAGGAGGATGGCTCGAAAACATCAATAAACTCTTTGTACCATGTACCAATACCATGTACCCATCAACTATGGTTGATGGTTTCAAAACATTACTTGTTTTTGTTGGAACTTCAACCATTTCTGGGACAGCTTTTGTCGTCAGAAATACAACAATAAGTCAAAAATACAAAAAAACTCCAACCCAAGACAAATTTTTGTTTCCTAGAGACCAGGCCCACTAAATAACACATTTAAAAATAAATGTAGGTGCATCCCTGTGAGACCCACATGACTTGGAATTATACTTTTCTGTTTCTAAACCTAACCAAGTAAGTTAATGTGCCTGTTTAGTAGATACTGCGAAATGATACCAATTCTGTTTATTAACAGAACAACATAAACATCAAAATGTGCTTCAAAAAAAGTGTGCTTGTGAAAGGATGATTTTTTGAGCAAAATCATCTGCTTGTGCTTTGATCCAGTTGAAAAATGTGCGATGTTTTGAATGATCCAGTGGGTTTAGTTCATTTGTTGTTTGAACCTCATATGCATTCAGAGCTAAATCATTTCGTAAAATTCGTCATGTTGTGGATTAACTAAGTTCAAATTGTTGTAAACGTCGACTAATATTCTGGGTCTTCAGCAACACTTTTAGGTACCAAATCAATATACTCTTATGAACGACTATTAAAACTATATATTGTTCTTTTATCTTCCACTAAATCAGTTTCTTGATATGTTTAAACAATTCGATTGATAATGATTTCAGATGTACTATTGTGCAAACCATAAATATCACGTAATTTTCTAAAAACATTTTTCACTGAATGCCCATTTTCTTAAAATAATTCAACAATTTTAATGCGTTGTAGTATTAAGTACGACACAATTTTTAAAACATCAATATGAGACACCGGATATTCTATTACACAAACAATACATCCCAACATTAAAATATTATACAACTAATCCTATCAATTGTAAGCTTTACAAGAGTTGTTCAAAAAGTTTTCGGCTTGACAAATAAAATAAGTTATTTTTCAATAATTTTCAAAATTATTTTTCAACCTAGTCACCCTGCAATTCAATAATTAATTGCCCCAGTACAATCCAATTTGGCCAAAGTGAGTGGTTGTTTGGAAAGAGGAAATAATTTCAGGAAATTTTGGGTTAAGGAGTTTTATATCAAAAATCTGAGACGTGTTTACTAGTGCATTATCTTGGTAAAAGAGCACTTTCTATTCAGCTAGATGCAGACGTTGAGCTTAAATAGCACCTTTCAATTAGGGCACTAGTGAAGTGCAATTCTCCTCGTTTCACTATTTGGACCTCAGTTTCGCCTTTGGAGGTGAATTTTATTTCAATCAATTCAATGGAGTCGTATATTTTTTCCTATCTTAAACCTATCTTAAGAAAAGCGGCCCATGTCAATCTGTTGCCATGTTCATCGCGATCTCCCGATCTTTCGTCCATAAAGCACATTCTTCAGGGACTCTATGTCAAGAAGCACAGACAACTTGGGATACTGTACCTCAAGAAGGAATAGGCCATCTCATTTCGTCTGAAGACGTGTCGGGGCTTGGGTAGATAATCGGGTTACAAAAAGACTTCATATATTTTTTTCCTAAATTTTATCAATCAGATAGTATACAGGGTGTAAGGGAAAGTAATGAATTTAACCAACGTTTCTTTACAATTTCTTGATCAAAAAGTTTCCCTACATATATATCCAAACTGCAGCCATTTCTACAGAAAACTAGTATGGAAACGTACAAGACGGGAAACATTTTCCTAACAATAGCCCACGTCTATGTTCGTCTTGTTTATATCGATCTATCGGTATTCAGTTTAAGGTATTATTTAAATATAAATAATAATATTTTTGTTTTCATTTATACCATCCGTTTCCGTATAAATGTGGTTTGTTTTGTTACAAAAAAACGAAAACTTTTATTATATTTCATACTTTATTATCATAAATATATAATACTTTATATATTTATGATAATATGATAATAATATATTATTATCATTTATATATAATACTTTATTATCATTTAATGGCAAAGTTGAAATTAGTTGGAAATTGCAAAGTTGAATAACAAGGATAAAGCAGTTCTTATTTTAGTGTTCTATGTAGAGTTCAATGGGAAACTTCAACTTGTACTTGAAATAGAACATTTTTTCACAGAAAAATTTATTTTATTTCACTTATTTTTCGTAAGCGCATATCTAAAACATTTTCACAAGACTCTCTTTTTTAATGCTACTATATGTACTATGGGAATAATTCATGAACCACTCTCACATCTAAACTTTAGTAAGAAATAAATGTACGTGAAGTGAATGCCATCGGAAAAAGAAGTAAATCCTTATAGAACCATGTTGCTTACTCTTAATATATTTATTAAGCCATTAAATCATAATATAAAAAGCAGCCGTCGTACACGTTTTTCCATTAAAAGTTTCACAATAATTTTCAACTTAATATGTGTGCGCAAAGTTATAGTTGTGGTTTATTCTACCATGACACTAAAAATTAACTGGGAGAACAGAGTTAAAAAGCAGATAACGAGAAATTCGAAAAGGAATAATTCTTTTCCTCTTCTAAGTAAAACTGAGGTTAAAACTTTTAGAAAGAAAGCAAGGCAAAGTATTGCATTCGTTCTATAATTAGTTTCAGTTCGCCTGAATAGCCCTAACGAAGTAAGCGAGGGTGTCTGTTTAGCAGATACTGCGAAAGGATACCAAATAAAATTTTAACTTTTACCAAAAGAGAGAAAAACCGGTATAAGTTAAGCGACTTATTAAATCGAAAAAAAGCGCTTTTTCTATAAATATATATTTTTCCGAACGAGACGTTCTCTTTAAGGAAAGATCGTTTCCGTTGCACAGTTCAATTTATTAAATTATCACAATCCTTTCAGTGAATGGTTCTTTCTTTTATTAGTTTCTGATATCATCGAACCGGTGACCATTTGACGTCAATCCCGAGGTGTTTGTAACGTAAGTAATCTTTTCGTATATGACAAGCATACTAAGAATACAATGGGGTGCTTTTTTTCCTGCAAGGTTATTGCTTTCCAAACATATAAAGAAAATTGTGTTCGACTTAAAGCAAAATTCGATCACATTACGGAATATATTGCTGTTAGGATATCGTAAATTAAAATGGAATTTTGTGAAAATATTAGTTACGCTTTAATTTATTTAATGTAATAATGTTAATATGAAACCTACTATTTTAAAGAGTTAGAATGTTACTAATATTTGGAGAATTATGACATTTGAAAAATGGAAATTATTGAGTTGTCTGGTTTCAAAACTTCTAAAATCCATTTTTGGGCTAAAATGAGTTTTATACGCTATCTGGCAGAAAAATCTGTTTTCTATCAAACTATTCAATAGTGTCCAAAAGCGCCATAATTCCATACAAAAAATTATAGACTAAATTATAGTGAAATCCCACATAATAAACTTCTACTGCATTGCAAACAGCGCCTAATCTATTCTAACCAATCAAAAAAGCGTTTGTTGTGTTGCGGTTTTGGCACATTTCACAATAATATGTTGCAACATGTTTCACCGACCGGCATTTGCAAATTTAGTCTTCAAAACATAGTTGTACTGTCAATATTATTGATTTTTGTGTGAATATTTTGTGAAAAGTAGATAAAATGTCTACTTTTAAGATAAAAGAAGTAATTTCCAGTCTAGCAAAAAAGGATCTCGAAATCAAGAAGGTTGGAAAAGAAGTGTTAGTAAAGTAAAAAGGTATTTCCTTTAACATTATTACAACTTTCATAATAAACTTCACCAATATACAAAATCCAAAACGTGCAAGAAACAAAAAAGATGGTCCATCTCGAACGTTTTCAACTACATATTAGGTCCAAACAAAGGAGAATAAGCCATTAGTTCCTGTGTGTAAGAAAATGTTTGTCGGAATTTTGTGTATTGCTGGAGACAGAGTAAAAGGGGTATTAAATCGACACATTCAAAGTTCAGAAATGGCCACTGAAAGAAGAGGTGAAGATACAAAGACAAATAAATTTTCGAAAAGAAGAGAAGAAATTATTCACTTCATTAAGAAAAGTCTCATTGCTGCAGAGCGAAAAATGCTTGTCGCTGCTACCTGGCCAGTGATCTAAATATCAGAGCAATGCCAAATCCGTTTTGTTTGGTTTCAAATTACACTTAATTCATAATTTGGTAGCAAACGCCACCAAACACCAGTTTTAAATCCAAATTGTGATTTTATATTTATTTCAAAAGAGGTTGCTGAATTTTTGAAACGTGATTAGTCCATATAGCAATAAAAAAATTCGTTTTAATTAAATAACTCCAAAATAATCTCAAAACATTTTCTTCACCAGTCTGCACTTCGTCACCACAACGAAAACATACACAACTTGATTATTAGATTACATTAGATACGCATATGCATTCACCATATCCACTGAGCAGTTTTTATAATCCACATAATATTCAACAACGTCCCAGAAAATACTGATCCAACGGTTATGTTTTTGAATAGCACAATTTTAATAGTTTTGGTTATCTGTCTCATATCAATAGCTATATCATCTGCCTCATATAATAGTAATTTTTAATTTACCTATACCACATTTTACGAAGCTAGAGGTTATCCAAAGAACTGTGAAGCTATCAATGATAGGGATTACACGAAGAGATAAAAAGAGAAATCAGTAGATTCGTCAGATCTCAAGAAAAGAGTAACCCAATTAAAATGAGGTTATGTAAGCCATGTAGAAAGAACAACACATAGTATATGGAATGTTAAGAGGGTGAGAGGATTGCCATGGATGAGAATAGCACAAGATCGTGATCGTGAAGAAGGTTAAAAGAAAAAAGATGAAAAGAAAAATTCGAAATGTTTAGTCTGTTGAGCCAGATAAATATTGTCGGATTATTTTATTTTCACAGCTCTTCTCATTAAATTTAACGCCATAACAAATTTATATAATTTTGTAAATAAGAGGATAAAATGAGAAGTCAGACACTATTAAGGTAGATTTCTAGCCAATTTATAATATTTTGACAGTCCTAGAATAATAAATTCGATATTTTTACCTTCATGAAAAAGCGCGAAATTTCGTGTGTTGATTAATCACTACCTTTTGCGTGGTAAACCATCATATAAAATGAAGAAATGCTGAAAAAATTATAAAAATAATGAAATAATCAAAAAGCCATTTTCCCCACATTTGAGGAAGAAAAAGTGCTGTTTCACCACGACAATGCAGTTACACATTCGTCCGTCACTGCAAAGTGAAACTAGTGAATTTACGCTTCGGATTAATATCGCATCCTTCCTATTCTCTATTCTTGGCCCCTCCAACTTCTTTTTCTTTCCAAACATGAAAAAACGGCTGAGTAGAAAGAAACTTACGTCAAATAAAGAGATCACCGCCAAAACAAAAGGATGTTCTGGAGAGTCCGATAAATCATACTGTCTGGAAAACAAAAAGCGGACAATTGCTGAACAAAGTATAGCGAGTTACATATTGAAAAATGACTTGATTCTCGATCACCAACGCAATATTTCATTTAATAATAATAGAGTTTTCACACTACCCTCGTATATATATAAACACATATAGTATATAATTATTTATAATCGGACATTTTTAGTTTAACATTAATTTATTCTACAGCTAGTTCTGGCTCTACATAAACTATTACTCTAAATATCTACCACTGTATATCCAACTCACTCTTCGCCAAACTATGGATCTCTAATATTAAATTTAAAAATATAAGCATTTAACTGACATAAGCAAATTTTTCTTGACATACCTCACACTAAGTCACACATTTCTCGTGATATACAAATATATCATCGATTCACAGTTGATCTGCTCTTCAAGTCTATAAGTTGAATCACATCCCGCCAAATCTAACAAAGTAACAAGCATTCAAGAAACTATACCCACCTCTTTGCAATATTATGTTGAAGATAAATCAAGCGCTGTAGGTGTAAATAGTTAGAAATTCAAAGGTCATATTTGTTTAAAAAATCCCAATTTGGATACTATACCTTTTCCAAGGACTATATACCTATCCGGAACTAATTTCAAAAAAGGACAAATGCGTGCTAAACGATCTTCATTCTCTCTTTCACTACATATATTATAGTTTACATTTGTTGTTTTAATCCGCATATGTCACGTAAGAATCTGTAACATGAAGTGACAGTGGGGTGTACCGCACCCCAATGTTTATTTTCAAGTACGGAGTTAAATTTCACATTTCTTATGACTTTTTAAGATTTATTAGTTGTTTGTGATCTTATGTTTACTAGAACTATAGTATATTTATTAAAAAAGTTTATGAATTGTAAATGACAATTAAAAAAAAAATCGAACTTTTCCGGAGAAAAAAAAACATTTTATTTTCTAATAGATTTTTTATTATCATATTCTTTAAATATTGCTTAACAAATAAAGAACAACAAATGTGGAGCTACGTGAAAGTAACATATTATAAAATATAACAACAAAAACGGAAAGCTTAAAAATCCTTTATCCTTTAATACTGAACAATTTTCATAATATATATGTGCAAGTTCTAAGGATTGAAGTTTATCGCTAGCTTTATAAACATATTTGGCTTTTCGATCTCGCATTCGAGGACAATCTTGACATCTACCATGATGTTTAAGGCCTGTCTTTTTCACTGGATGTTCATCGGAATCGCTCTTATTCTGCACAAAACACTTCGTATGTTCGTTGGTACCCTAAAATTTCTTCTGATAATGGCTTATCAGTTCCTTGCCTAGTCTGGTTAAATACTCCTTTCTTTCTAAAATTATACCGCCATTGTTCTCTCTATATATAATTTGTGAATTAATGGCAGCTGTATTCATCAATGAAACAAATAGAGTCTGAGGCCACCGACGACTATTTCTAAAAACGCTGTAATTTGCAGATAATTCATCAACTGTATCAACTCATCCATTGGTAAGATTGTGAAATGGTAATTATTTCTGGTAATTTGTTTTCTGAATCACCTATAATGCTATCATGATGAAGTGATGCATCAAGAGAACCACCTTCCCCTTTTTTGATACATAGGATAAAATAGTATAGTCCTCTTGAAAGCCAAACAAAATTAACATTATTTCCCGACTGTGCTCATTTAGAAAGGCACTAGGGATTTCCCCCTTGTTTTTTCGAATAGTTCCAATGGAGGTAAGCTGCTGATTTTTTCGAAGTTTGACAAGCAACTCATAACTGGTATACCAGTTATCAAATGTAACACTTCGATTTGCACCTGAAATCGGACTTACAAGTCGTTCAACAATGACACTTGGGCTATTGCTTAAATTAGAAGATCCATCTGATTATTTTCCCGCATAAACTTCCATGTTAACTAAGTAATGAGTTCTTGCATCCACTAGAGCTTGCACTTTAATACTGTATTTCGCAGGTTTGTTTTGCATATACTGCCGAAATGAACACCTGCCTCTAAATAATTCGATTATCAAATATTTACCGGGGGTATACACAGCTTCACAATTTTTACTAAATTTGTCAACCAAACCTCTTATTGTGGCCTGCTTATCCAAATCACATCTCTGTTAATGATTTTGTTTGTTGTCAAAGCGAAGGCAAGTAAGAGCAAGCAAGAAGAAATGGAAATCGCCTTAGTCATTGTTACATGGAATATTTATATGTATGTTCCATCTATTTTCCAAAGATCCGCAAGCGATCGATGATGGCTTTTGAAGACTCCGCCCAAATATAGTAATTCCAAGACAGCTTTTAGCTCAACCACTTTTGTCTTCTGCTAATATAAAGACGGTTCGGTTCGGCCACTGTTCGGTTTTTTAGACAATTCTTTAATTTGTCCAAGTAACAACATCGCGTATCATTGTTTCATCAATAAAGAGAAGGAAGCAGTCGAGGGGAGTTTTTGCACTTGTGCCACGCAATCTGGCACCAGGTAAGTAGGTAATTATATTTTCTGATCTAGTCCTAATGTTACAGTTGTAGTAATGTTTCCTCCATTTGATTCCGTTCTTTCCAAAGTAATAATTTTTACTATCTAGATCTTCAGTTGATTCAGTATTTTCAAATAAGTCTCTATCTTCAGTTGTCGGCTCCGCAATTTCATCAAACATATCATCTCCATCCTGCTCTACATCTGAATAATCACTGTTCAGTCTTACGTGGTTTGAATCAGACTCGCCGTCAGATGAAATTTCGTCAATTTCATCATCCTGCACTCCTTTCCAAAAAGTCTGTAGGCGTCTCATTTATGTCTCATATTCTCCCATTTTTCTAAAATTAAAAAGAAATCAACCATATATTTTACGAACAAATGGAACACAAATTAACATACCTTTACTTCAAAATAATTCCACCATACTTTTCGAAGTTGTACAACCTACAAACATTTACTGGCACGTGGGGTGTGGTACATCCCAAACGGATTAAACACGTTACGATCTGTCAAAATCCGAATCGATACTAACAGAATGAAGTCCATTTGAAGGAGTGGTGTATATTCGAAAGCTACTGAGCAGCGCAATACAATGTGTGCAAAAATTTAAAAAATACAGGCAACTTATTTTGCTTGGGATTTGTAACACCACAACGTGTCAAATAAAGAATTAAAGTCAGCCAAGCACTGCTCTATTAAATATACTAAACCGCTTACCATTTTTGAACATCATAATGCTCTAAACTTAGTAGTTATAAACTCATTTTCTCAAGATTCACTTTTTTCTCTCTCAATTTTTTCATTCAAGATTCATCTAACCATGAAATATCGTCTAAACTACTGAGAAATCTTTATTTATTCGTAAACTATAACAAGATATTTCATATTTTACTCTGCATACTTTTCAGTGCTTTATAATACTAAAAATAGCATACTATAACCAAAAAAATCAAGATTATCATACTGGTAACAAAATATTTTCCAATGAAATGGTCAAAATTTTGAACGTAATAGCGGCAATACTGCTTGAAATATAAATATCACTCATAGACTGCTATGTTCAGTGCATTATGTCAATTCACAATGGAAAGTACACGTTCGCGAATTGGGCTCTTGATAAAAAAATACATAATGGCAGTTGATAAAAAATATATAATCTGAAAGTTGTATGTCTCCTCTATAAAATGAGTCTGTCATCATTAGAATCGATCAACCTATTGTCAAGTTATAGCACTTAAAGTGACAGTACCTATGGTTACCTCACCACAAAAACACTATGGAACAAAGAGCTAATATTAAATTTTGTTTCAAGCTCATTAAAACTTTTACAGAAACATTTGAATTGAAAAAAAGCTTATATTAATGAGAGTTTATTCCGGTGGCTTATTCGAGTGGCATAAGTGATTCCAGGATGGTTGTGATGCTTTGGAGTCAAACAGACTGACCAAAAAAAAAAACTCGCGATGAGCTGGTTTGAAAAACTGACAGTGGTCGAGTGTGAGAAGGATAGCGAAGAAATTAAATACGATCAAAGACATAATTCACGAAATGTTGATAAAGAAGTTAAACAAACGGAAAGTCTGTGCTCGATTTGTCCTTCACGCCTTAAATGAGGACCAAGAAATTGCTCGCGTTGAACATTGCATTGTTGCATTGCATTGCAAGGACCTTATTAAAACAGCCAGACGGAACTATACATTCCTGGAATCGATTGTAACTAGTGATGAGACTTGGTGCTTTAAGTAGGATCCTCAAACAAAGCGCCAAAGCGCTAGGTGGAAGTCCCCAAACTCTCAGCAATGGCAAAATTGCGTTTCCACAAGTCAAAGAGAAAAGATAATGTTGATTTATTTTTACGATTCTAAAGGTATAATATTTCGTGAATCCATCTCACAAAGTCAAAATATCACTGGTGAATATTATTTGGAATATTATTATGGACCGTTTGTAGAAGAGAATCGTTTGAGTGAAGACCGAATATCAAGCGCGTGGAAATTGGTTTTTGTTGCACGATAATGCATAGGATTGTCGCATAGGATTGTCGCATAGGATTGTCGCATAGGATTGTCGCTGTTCGTGAATTTTTGATGAAGAAACAAGTCAGTGGTGCGATTTCGAGATTTCGAGATTTCGAGATTTCGAGAAACGACATATATTAAATATGTTAGCGTTGGTTGAACGCGCTTAGCGGTGTATTCATGCGGAAAGGATATATTTTGACTAAAAAGAAATAATTTTTAATAAAGAGTTCCGTTATTTTTCCGGTATGCGTGTGAGTTTCTCATATTTCTTTTAGTTCAAGATAAAACTAATTGAACTGACGTTTGTTTTGGAGCTCCCATCTTCTCTATAACCCCAAGTATTTAAGCAGGTTAGTGAAAATGTTCCTGTAATCGGCCAATTCAGATGCTTTAGTCGTTTTATTAATATAACCATCGTCAAAACTTATAATTTTCATAGTAACTAAAATCGACAAAACAAATTTCGGTATACAACGTTTAAAAAAATTGTAATCATAATTTGTTACTATTTTAATGTAGTCTAACTCAATAGCAATCAAATATCTTTCGGCATTAGATGATGAACCTTCTAATAGAAGTGTTTGTAATTAATTTTTAGAATTAAAAAATGAATATAGAATTTTAAATAAATTTTGGGAGAGTTCTCCATCAACATTAGTTTAAAAAAAGTTTTGCTAAAAGAAACACTGTTAGAGAAATTACAGATTTCATGATTTCACACATGTCAACTATAAAAAGGTCAAAATACAGTTAATTATAAAGCACACAATGTAAAGGCTATCTACTAAATTAATTTGTAGCTCTATAATTTATAGTTAACATAAATAATTTATAATCAAATATCTTGTGATATTAAAATATTTAGTATAGTCAGGAAACCCACGTTTATCATAAATCGTGTGTTAATTTGAAAAAAGTGATATTAACTTTTTTGTTATAAACGGAGATCAAGTATATTAATTTATAAACAAATATTCAAAATTTTACTTAGAATTTACCCGAAGGAAAAAGGAAGAGAAAAACAATTATAGTATATTAATATATTTTGAAGGAGAACATCAACTTTATTCTTCATATTTCATATTACACTTACTTGTTTATATCGTTGCTTATACGTAGCCTATATTTGATTGCAATTTATTTTAAATAAATAAAGATTTATATTTAAATTTCCACTATATTAACAAAGTCAATTTTTTTATAGTTTGACTATAAGAAAATAGTGTACGCGTTTTTTTTCCAAAGTACAAGAGATATCTCTGTCCCTGTTTCGTGATGCGATTGTACCGTCAGAGGATTACGGCGCAAACATAGATTTATTTCATCTCTCAAAGCCTCAAAGTGGAACCGTCTATTCCAAAACTACTTCCAAGTACGCGAAGCTTCAAGGCAGTTTTCATTTGCAAACACGCCAAAGGACCAAAATTATCGTTTTCATCTGCTACCAAAGCAATTATAAAGTGAAAAAGTTTCATTGCGAAGTGGATCGAGCGATATGAGTTGTTTAAAAACGTCGATTACTACGACGATCGGGGCTCCAAGCGAGCAACACAGAAAAGCGGGATAAAGCGATAATCAATCTATTCAGGAGAACTCCCACTCTGTGATTACGTTAGGCCCGCGTTCAATTGGCTAAAAGGGGAACAGATGCGAATACCAACACAATTCGATGGCGTTTACAAGAGGCAAACGTGAAATGCCGCCTCACGACCTTGAAACCGCTTCTCTCTCAAAAGCACGTCGAAAAACGCAAGGCCTGAACTGAGGAAAACAAACATCGCGATTAGACTAACGTTATTTTTTCTGCTGAAGCAACTTTTTGGTCCACCAGCGATACACGTTTCACCCAGCGTACCGTCAAACACGCGGTAAAGATTGTTTAGGGGTGCCTCTCTCAGCGCGGCTTTGCTTGTTTAAAGATGTTCACCGAGATTTCGGACGCCCAGAAAATGATAGAGATTTATCAATGGGCTCTTAAAGTCGGTCAACACAATGTTCAAAATATAAATGAAAAATGATCCCAAACATCGAAGTTGCCAAATACCTAAGTTGCAAGTCTTAGAAAGAGGAAAATAGCATCTCAAAAATGGACTGGCTTTCACAATCTCCAGATGCCAACCCAACTGAAGATGTGTGGGGAATTAAGACTCAATGTGACGTACTTTAATGTAAAAAAAAGTTGGAAATAAGTGTATTTTGTATTTAAAAAAACATCGCCGACAATTTCTAATGGCATACACTATATAAATCTTAGTTTGTTTATATAAGCAAATTAGTTTTGTACCATTTTGTTTTGGGGCCATTCTCTATTTCGTAATATTTGTGACAATTTGAGTTTAGCTATTGTGTATTGCAGCTGTGTTAATTAGTTTAATTAGATAATAAGTTTAATTATAGATAAATACACGCTAATATAGGGTAATTTATTTAGTGCATCCTAAGTTCAAATACAAATAAAGCCACAACCAAATTAGATGCCTTGAAACAATTTATTTTAAGTGAAATAACATTCAATGGCATTGGTGTTTGAAAACAATTTCTACAAAAATCCGCTGCGGCTACTTCTGTCAAAAGTGTCATTAGTGGTCATATGTCCGCAATTGTCCGAGTTATGTTGACTTTCAAGGCATCAATAGTTGCTGGTTTATCGCCATAGACCAAATATTTAACATAACCCCAAAGAAAATAATCCAAAGGCGTTAAATCACCTGACCATGATGGCCAATTAACAGGTTCGTTTCTCGGCATGATTTTTATCACCGAATTGTTCCCTAAATTAATCAATTGTTGTGTTGTCTGTATCAATTGTTGTGTTGCCCACGTAGTCTAATAACAAAGCCCAACTTCCTGCGAACGGCAACGAATTAATAAATTTAGGTCTGCATCAACACTGCCAGTAACAGCGGCAGTATTTCTTCGAAACGCACAATTTTTTGTCTTGTTTTTATTTTAATATAGAGCAGTCTGTAATGCGTTCGGAATTTGTCGATAATTCGATGCAAATTCACGAAGTGCTCTATAAGTTTGGAGCACAGAACACTCATTTTGATAATAAATTTCGACAATTTACAAGTGTTGCCCTGATGATAAAGGTTCCATCATGATTTGTCAGATTACAGAGACACCGATTTACATATATTTCGTAAGTTCGAACTAAAAATCACCCGTTATGAATCAATCATGCATTGAAATTGTTGCGATTTACATTAAAAAAAAAATTCAACTCTTGCAACTTAACGTGAATTTAGGCGTTAATTTAAGTAATTTCAAGAATTCGGAATATTTGGGGACAGACCCCGCATCAAAGGCCCAAAAACAACGCGAAACATTGAATATATTGCATATGTGGAGGAATTTCCAGAAAAGTCGATTCGACGATATGATGCATAATTACGAATATCTCAAAATTAAGGAGTGGCTTGCACATATTTCCCTACAAGATTTAACTTGCTCAGGGCATATTGACTATGAAAGCATTAAGCCACTAAAATAATAAAATGCTAAAATACACTCATAAACCACTAAAATACCTTCGGCCAAGTTGACAATTTTTATACAAATTTGATTTGACGGCTCCGGATTATTTTTATACCCGTTTTTGAAGGAAAAGTTTTATATAAATAAGTCCCAAATCTAATTGCTCACGTTTGATTGACATTATTGTCACAAATTAATAAACACAAAATTTAATGACGAAATAAACATATAAAAAAAAATTGTCTATTAACATGGTTGTATGATACATGCCCCAATTTACACAGATAAAATTACAGAAAGTATAAAAATCATATTAATTTTGAAAATTATCTAAGGTAAATAAATCATTTACGCAATTCATCATTTTTGCACCCATTCTGATCAATAAATCAAAAATTTAATTACCTCGTACAAGTTCTCTCCCTATTGCTGTGTTGTGAACAAAAGGGCAACGCCTTGTTAGATATTTATTGGATCGTGTATGATTTAGGTAGTTTGTGTGGGTTGGTTCAACAAATATACCTATTCTGCCGAGCACCGACCGAAAACCAAAACTGAAGTTAACTGGAGAATGACGTAGTAACATTCAAAGTGTTTTAAACATTTATGTGGAATGTTCTGGCAATATTCTGTGCGTCCAACTTAATCTTTAAGTTGAACACTGCATTTCGTGAATTTTATGGTGCACATAATCGTCCAACCGAGTGATGTATTCGCCAAATTATTGACATATGCCGAACGTATTTCACACTGCTCGATATTAAAACAGAAACAAGAAAAGAGATACATAGAAAATATAGCCGCTGTTGTTGGTATTGTTGATGAAGATCCAAATTTAGTAATTCGTCGCCGTTCGCAGGAAGCTGGGTTTTGTTATTCGACTACGTGGATTATTTCATTCCGAATTTGAACTGTACTAATCTGGAGGAGGCGTAGTTCTAACAGGACGCCTCCACATGTCATTCGGTGAGAAAATTAATTCGAGGAACGGACCTGTTAATAGGCCACCAAGGTCATGTGATTTAACGCCTTGAGATTATTTTCTGGGGGGTTATGTTAAATATTTAGTGTATGGCGATAAACCAACAACTATTAACGCCTTGGAAGCCAAAATAACTGGGACAATTGTGGACATAAGACCTCAATTGCTCGCGGCGAAGATTTGTCCGAAATTGTTTTGATATATTAATATCATTGAATGTTATTTCACATAAAATAAATACTTTCATTTAATTTGATTGTTGTTTTGTTTGAATTTAAAATTCGGACGCGCTAAAAAACCACCTTATACTAGTTTTCGTATCGTAGCGTTTTAAAGAAATATATAGACTTTATTGGCAATGCTATAAAAAATGTATATTATATGAATAAGGTAAGTGTGAGTTCAGTTCTGCTATTGGAGCCTTTGGTATGAAACACTAAACTCGAAGGGATTTAAAACTAAACACCAAGTCTTTTTTTTAACTTCTCGGTGCTCGTTTCACTAACCATCATCGGGAGATAATTTATGAATCATCGGTATGTTAGCTCGATAAATCATCTCCAGATAATGTTAATATGGTTAGTAAAACGAGCGTCGTCTCTTCGAGTTTAAGAATGGGTTAACAAAGCTAATATTAATTTGTTATTTTGTTTTAGAAATATAAATTATTATATAAATGGTGATCTAAATCGAACGCCGGTTTTAAATTTCATGCCATTTATCTGTTTTGAGATCAGTAACTCAGACATTTTGACACTTATAATATCTGATTCTTCCGATTAGAAAATATAGAACATTATAGAAAATAAAGAACAGCGTCTTATTATTGTGAAAAGGCATTACAAATTCAAAAATTGATTAAAAAATCGATGAAAATTAAGAAGATTACCATTGTTAAAGAAAGTGTAAATCCGAGAACATCGCCTCGGTATCGTACATAATCAAATATTTCGAAAAGCTCCTTTTAACGGATATTCAATAACGTTCATGGGTAAAAAATTCAACTGAGGCAAACGTTTAAGCTTTCTAACGTTTTCATTACCGATAGTTCGCCAGTTGGTTTTAGAACCATTATGACATGGACTTTCAATTTGGTCGAGAAATCATCTTCAGCTATGAAGCTCATTTTCAACTCGAAAGTTTCGTAATCAAACAAAATTGCCGCATTTGGGGTTCAGAAAATCCTTGCATTGCTGTATAGCGTGAATTTTGGGTAGGTGGCGTGATAAGGCCATTTTTTTCGGAAATGAGACTGGAAATGTGGTAACTGTGAAGGGTAATCGTTACTGTAACATGATAACGGAGTTTTATTGACACCAACTAAACGATATGGGCCTCGAACAAATATAATTCCAGCAGGACGTCGCCACGTGCCACACAACCTTAAACAACAATTCTTGTACTGCACCCACAATTTTCTGGTTACGTATCAATTGGCCAACAGGGACTTGTTTCTTTTTGTGGCGATGATCTTGACATATTTTTGTGATGTTATCTGAAATCCAAGACCTATAACAGCATTCAGAAACAGTTGAGGACCTCAAAAACAAAATCTGACTTGTTATCAATACAATTGATCGGAGATTGTTTGAAATTGTAATCGAAAATTTTATGAAAATACATTTGTAGCCGATTGGTCCGACATAATGTTTGATATTTAATCGAAGAGTGCGTATCTGAATGCTCGAAAATTCAATAATAAAATCAGTCAAACAAGTATTTTGATTTCCAGTTTAAATCCGGTATTAAATTTGAGCCTCTCAATATTATATACGAGGGTAGAGTGGAAAGACAGATACTTTTTAAATGAAATATTTCCTTTTTTATCCAAAATCTATTGATACTTCAACGTTTCTCCTTTTAGCGCGATACACTTCGCTCAATGAATTTAGAAATTTGTATGTAGGACTTGTCAGACTATGTAAAAGAGTCCACGTTTTCGCCATGATCTTTTCATTTGATATAAATTTCTTTTCAGCCAGCCATTTCTTAGCTGAAAGGAAAATAACTCATGTTTGCAAAAAAAAGTTTAAAGGTGCCAAGTCCGGAGAATGAGATGGATATTGTATCAATTTGTAACGCAAATTGGCCATTGGTAAATTTTACTGTAGCAATAGGTGCAGTAATTTCACTGTAGAATAGGCGGGTGCACTGTTAACGAAATAGAATAGCTTCTTCGTCGAATGAAGGCATTTTTTATTAACTCTTCGTGAAATTTGACCAATAATGAAACATAATATTCTACTATGATTCCGTTAAAGACGAAGAAAATGCCTTGCGAATCCCAGAAAACAGAGGGCATCGCCTTTCCTACCATTGGTATTGTTTTCGCCTTCTTCGAGGCATGTTCCCTGAATAAAACCCACTATTTTGAGTATTCTTTCATTTCTGGTCTGTAGGGATGAATCCAAGTTTAATCAACAGCTATAAATTATCACAAAAAAACAGCTTCAAATGTCTTCGTATAGACGCCCAGTCTTTCGCACCATACTTTATACCGCTGACCATGGTAACCCTCATGACTTTTTCCACTGCACGTTATTGTACACAATGCACTTTTCATCCCAAGTAACCATCCGTTTGAGAAATGGGGTTTCAGAATTTTTTCCAGCAAAACATCACACGAAGAGATTTAGTCCAGCAGATTTCGCCAAGTAAATTCGTGAGGACCCACACATCGTATCGGAAGACGTACCCATTTTTTTTCAGATGGTCGAAAATGGTCGATTTGTCAATTTAACTTAACATATTTATAATTTTATGGACCGTGGTGCGTGGATTTTTGGCTACTATGGTTATTATTTCCTCGACATCAGTGCTTGAAAGACGTCCAAAATTTCCGTCTCAGAAATATCCAAACCATTTTTGCATCATGGACTGCCCAACAGAATCATCTCCGGCAAAAATTTTGTTTTTGGTGTGGACAGCGTTCCTGTCATTTGAAATAATAGATTAAATACAAGCTATCGACAGACATTTTTAATTTAAATCAATTCAGTTTACTAACTGAAGGCAAATCATGCAGATTCTGAACATAAACATTATAAATACCACAGGAATTAATAATATGTAAATCGGCATTACTGGTTCAACATAGATTTTTGTTTACAAACGTTAAACGAACAGCTAATACAACATCCCTACGAACCTTGCAAACAACCCGATATCAAAAACATTATATCCAAAAAGCGAATATAATTTTATTAATTGAAAAGAAAAATATTCTTTCTAGCAAAATAACCTGTGAAGAATTTGCATTCGATAATAATTAACATTTACAATAAACAAATCTACTTGAAAATTAAAAATATGATTAATTATTGTTTTCGTTGTTCATAAAATAAATAGTCGAACTAATATACATTAATAATAAAAAGAGCTAGCTCAGCATTTCAAAAGCCAAAAATGTTCCTGATCATTAATCATTTTCTACTTTGAAAGGAGAAAAATGAAATATGTTTGGCATTAATTAAATTAACTCTATCACCAAAAATGTAAATATTGAACGTTGTATTTACAATTTCGTTTCAAGGTAAAAGCACAATAGATTCAATTCCAATGAGATAAAAAAACATATATTATTTAAGGACATTGTACAGGGTACTATGAAGGTAGATGCAAAGTTGCGAGGGGGTGATGGAGAGGTCATTTAAAATACATTAAGCTAAATATGCAATAGTACAAAGTCTTACGATTGCCAAGTTATTTGCGATTTTCGATTTTTCTTGAAAATATCCAAATTTTTATATTTCTCTATTAACTGACAAATGGAAAGTTACACCATTGTTATATTTCTTTTTCTTATTGTTGAAACATGTATCTGCTTTGTTAACGTCATTAACCAACATATATTACGCGAATTGTGCGCGGAGCGACACCTACTATATTTTGAAGCATCATCCTTCATATGAACATATGTGAAGTTTTAAGTCATTCGTATTCGAAGTTATTCGTACAAAAACAGCAGCTTAAAGTAAACGTGTCAGTGTTATTTTTTCAAATGGAAAATATTGAAAATCGTGCAGTGATTAAATTCTGTGTAAAAAAACGTTTAGAGGCAATGTAAATTTATAGTAAAATGGTAAACGTATTAGGAAAGTCTGGTCCTTCAAAAACAATGGTTTGTAAGCGGGCAGGTGAGTTTTAACGTGGTCATACAAACCTGGATGATGTTCCTCGTTCTAGACGTCCAATAAGTGCAACTACTGAATAAATAATTAATTCTACACATAATATGGTTATGGATGACAGACAATTAATTTTCAGTGAAATTGCTTAAGACTATGGACATCTCAACTAAACAGGTGTTTCATATTTTGAAAAGGGAATTGGACTTGAGAAAGTTATGTCAAGATGAGTGTCACATTTGTTAAATTCTGATCCAAAATGACTTCGAGTAAAATTTTCCAACCAACATTTGGATAATTTTCGAACGAATAAAATATATTTTAAACGTCGCTTTGTAACTATAGATGAGACTTGGTTTTACCACTACGGTCCTAAACTGCGATAACAAACCGCAGAGTGAACTGGGCACGGTCGCTCAGCTCCGAAGTAGCCAAAGTGGTAAAAATCGACCAAAATGATTATGACATCAATTTTTTGGGATGTAAAAGACATTTTGTTAATTAATTATCCTCAAACTGGTCAAACAATAATAGAACAGTATTACTCAAACCTTTTGAATCAATTTTATGCAAAAATTCGGGAAAAAAGACCTGGTTTAGGGAAAAAGACCTGGTTTAGGGACCTGGTTTAGGGACCAAATTGAAGCAGTTACACCACGAATTATTAGAGGATCTACTATATCCACGGGATCTAGCCTCTCCTGACTTTCAGCTGTTCCAAACCTAAAAAAATCCTACATGGCAAGCGTTTTCCATCAAATGAATAAGTTGTAGCAGCCGTAGATGAGTATTTTGAATGACTTTCAGAAAATCTCTTTGCACAAATCACAGAGATGGAATAAATGATTTGGAGCACCGCTGAAAAAAATGTATTGAGCTTAAGGAGAATATATGGAACAACAAAGTTATTTTCGCAGTGACATAAACGTTGAATAATGCCGTTTCAGTCAGAAAAAAAACAAAGCAAATTGCGGTTTTTAGAATGTTTTATTTTTGAAATAAAGAAGTCTCAGATGTTCAAATAAAGGATGTTACAATAAGAGCGCAAGATGTGAATTTTTTATAAAACATTGTTTTCTGTATCAAAGTATTAAAATATTTATTGATTTATATTATAGACATTTGGAAATTATTTGTGGGGTAACACTTCCAGTAAATGGTCGCCATGTCGGCTTGTCTAGTCAAATTTTCAATAACGGTTTTACATAAATGCGGAGGTATTTCGCTGATACAGCATTCAATTTCGGCTTTCAGTTGGGTGGTCGTGGACTTATTGGTGTAAACCTAAGACTTCAGAAAACCCCACAAAAACATCCATAATTGTTAAATCGCAAGATCGTGACAGCCAATTGTGGTCACTAAAACGGGAGATGACACGACCAGGAAAATACTCGTGCAAGACCGTCAATGTTTCACGGGCAGTATAGTAAGTGCTATACCTTCTGCTGAAACCACATGCCTTCAAGAGTAAACAGGGTTATTATGTTACGATAACGTTCGCCATTTATCGCTAATACATTACCCTTGTTATCAAAGAAAAATGGTGTAATGATTCCTACAGACCACAATGCACTCCAAACAGTGGCACGTTGGAGATTAAGCCATCGAGGTGAAAATGGGCCTCGTCGCTGAAGATGATTTTATCCACAAAATCGGCATTCGCTTCTTGTTGTCCAGTGATCCAATTAGTGAACTCTCTTCGCTGTGGGTCTGTGATGATAGTCTGTTGTCAAAAGTTTTTGAATCAATTGGACACTCCATGCTTACCTTGGAGATGCAAATCTTTAATGAGAATGCGGTGAAGAGTGGCTGTTGAAATGTCCAATTCTTGTGCACGCTGACGAATCGAGGACCCTGGACTCTTGGTCACGCTCTCTCGAACCGCCGTGATGTGTTTTGAATGACCACTACAAGCTCGTGTCGTGTATTTCGCATCAATAACTGAATCACTACCTTCGAATTTTTCAATTATTCTTTTTCCAGTTGATAAATTTGGAACATTATTTGGAACATTATTACCGGAAATGTTACGCACTGTACGAATCGTAGTAACCAAACTTTCACCATTTTGATAGAAATATTTAACAATAAGAACACGTTGCTGTATCGTGTGGCACTCCATGTGTATTAACTCCTGTCTGTCTCTAATCGGCCTGTGACAATTCTTAATCTATCGAATAATGATAGCCAAAATGGCGCGCAATTTAAATTTTGCGCTCTTATTGTAACACCCTTTAGTTTTAAAAACATCTCTGTTTCATATCCTTTCGAATGATGTATCACACTTGTAAACAACTTATTTTATGTTTGGCATTATGTTTTGAAAATAATGTCATTCTAACATCCACCTCGGCTTCATCTGATGGAATGCATTCGGTAAACGCTATGGGAATATGCTAATAGTATATCTTTGGCCTAAACTGATAAATGGATATAAATAAGACGGTTACCACACATATCGCCAGATAATCCATTTATTGCAACAAAAGTTTCCTGGACCCGTTATTTCAAGAAATGGTAATGTTAACTGACCACCACGATTATACGATCTCCGCCCTTAGAATATTATTTTGAGGGGTTATGTTAAATCTCTGGTTTACAGAAATAAACCCCGAACAACTATTGACCTTAAACATTGACCCACAAACAAAAATAAAATATACCACGCGATATGTATGAAAGAATAATCTTGTGTCTCCAGAATGCATTTCAACAGACGAAACCAAAGCTGACATTTGAACGACATAATTTTCAGGACATAATGAAATTATTTCTTCTTCAAAATAAAATAAAAATTACTGGATTATCGCTTATAGTTATCATTATGCCTCATTTTAAAGTTCTGGCACTCATATTGGACAACATTATGTCTGAATACTAATTAATATTTAAATATACATATTTTTACCTGCGTTCATCAAAAGTATCCTAGTATTTGTACATATTGAATCAAGCTGAAAATATATTCTCTGTATAGCTTGAACAGAAAAACTGCTACACTTTTTGCTTGTTTGCCGTTATGTTTATATATGCGATTACCTGAAATAAGGCAAAGGAAACCTTTTAAAAAAAGTTAAATTTGTTTTTATCATATTGTGCTATATTTTTTATATGGGACTAAGCCCATTTCTTATAGTTCTTATGCTAAAATACCACGAGTTCAGTCATCACGTTGTTTCAGGCAATTATCCGAATGTAAAAAAGAACGAGCTCTTGGTAAGAAGCAACTTTAACTTTTGCGTTGCTACCGATATAATGACAGAAATAAGATGATTTGCGGATTAGAGTTATGCACTAATATCTAGTCACTGGGGTCGTTCTAAAGAACTTGGAACTTTTATCGACGATAGAACATGTATGGAAGAGCACTGATCGAACTCTTGAATGACTGCCCCGCCTTCCAACAATTTTAAGAGCACTTAAAGCCTGAATACACCGTGTCTGGAATACCTTGCAACAAGATGGCACAGATTTTCTAATTCGGTCGATAGCATTCAGGGTTAAAGATTATAATAATAAGTACGGTAGATCTACCCATTATTATTAATTTTAGACAAATGTAAGTGGAATTTTTTGACTCGTCCATCATTACATAATAAATTAAAAAATTAGTCCAATAAAATATATTTTTCTGAGCTGCATTTTCATATTCTCTAATATACGAGGTGGGTAAATGTAGTAATAAAACTGATATCGTAGCGTGCGACATGGCAACAATGTTGGCTTTCCCTTTGGAGGGAAGGCAGGTCAACATGTGATGCATTTCTAATACGAACTGGAATGCCCTAGAGTTCAATATTGCGTAGCAATTCTTTTCGTGAACCGAATTTTTTTCTAGTGCGTTCCGGAAAAAAAGCGACAACAATTTCGAGCAATAATATGCTGTCAGCTCTAGTTATCAATACTGGTAATAATAATAATAAGTGTTTTGGTTAATAATGTCGCAAAATTTCAGTGTTTATTGCCACAACGAAACAAATTACGTTAATAATCAAACTATTGGCCATCGCTAGCTATTACTTTTCCCACCTTTCTGTCAAAGAAACCGCCAAAAGAACCTTTGATCCGCGTCAAAAGAACCATTGATTTTTTGACGCCAACCATTCATCCAGCCAAATGACTTGATGCCATGGAGCTAAGTCCGCTAAATACGGCGGGTGGGGTAGAACGTTCCGTTTAACGTTTGTCAAATAGTTTTTTTACAGATTTTGCAACATAGGGCCGAGCATTGTCATGTAAAAAATGACTTTATGGTGTCTTTTGGCATATTTTGATCATCTTTCCTTCAATGCTCGGTTTCATTTTGTCAACTGTTGTCGGTATCGATCGCCAGTAATATTTTCACCACGTTTTAACAGTTCGTAATACACAGCTCCCCTACTATCCCACCAAGTACCAGTAAAGCCTTATTTGCATGTATATTGCACACTGGTTATGATGTGGAAGGCTAGCTAAAATAGATCCACTTTTCATCACCTCTCACAACTCGATGCAAAAAAACCTTTTTTCCTGTCTGGTAAGCAAAATTTCACAAATGATTTTTCGTCTTTCAATGTATCTTTCCTTCAATTCATATAGAACCCATTTTCTTTCCTTCTCAATCCTTCTCAATGCGTTTAGACATTCGGAAATCATGGATTCGGCAACATTTAGTACATCTACCAATTGTTTCAACGTATGAGTTCAGTTTTCATTCAATTATGCTTACAAATCTACATCTTCAAACTATTTTTGGATGTCCTGTACGATTCTTGCGTTTTATATCAAAATCACCACTTTTAAAGCGTTTAAACCATCGTTCATCGTTCCAGTTTTTTTGGGTTAGAACATGTTCACCATAAGCTCCAACCAACAATCGATAACTTTCAGCAGCCGTTTTCTTCGATTAAAAGAAGCTTATTTAACGCCTTTTTCTGGTACGTAATTCTATATATTCAAAGTAATGAAAAACTATGTTTTTTGCACAACGGTAATTAATACAGAGCTATGTTTACCCTCTAAAACGCCATAGCTATCATTAGTCTATACCAACAAATGTATTAGTAATGCCATCTCCTAGCAAAATTGACATTATTAACCGAAATACCTATTATGATCCAGAAAATAATGGAAATGGGTAATTTTCAATCTAGCCTAAAAAGTCCATGTTTCCCTCCTGCTGTCCTTTTCATCCCGCGAAAGATCTTCCGGAATCATTTTCTTGCAGATTTTCTTCATTTTGAATTCATTGATCTAAACACTCATAAACGGTTGTGTGAGTCAAATTCAACGCTTCATCGATCATTCTGAGCGTCAACCGACGATCAAAACACATAGCAACCCGGATTCTGTGGACATTTTCATCACTCTGGCATTTGATCACCAGCCTTCCGCGCTGTGAGATTCATCTTCAATCGAATCTAGACGATCTGAGAATGACTTAAACCATCTAAAAAATGAGGCTCTTAACAAATCATTGTTTCCATAGGCCTGGTGAAGTCCTGCAAACATTTCCGTCGCACTGTACACAAATCTGAAATAAAACTTGATTGGTTTCAAACCGTTGTCACCCATTTTCAGAACGCCCTCGGAAAATCCGGTTCGCGAAAAGAATTACTACGGGCCACAAGTTATTCTTGGGAGTTAAACTCGTTTAAAGAAGCATCAGATGTTGTCGTGCCACCCCCATCCCCCAAAGAGGAAGGCAACAATGTTGCTAAATCGAACCGTATGTTACCAGCCTTATTGCATTATTTACACATCTTGTATATAAAACATCCTTTACAAGATATATTTAATAAAATCCATTTGCTTATATAAAAATTAGGTCAAATTATTAACAAATTCCCTAAAATAGTCAATTAATTCAAGCAATCCATCATTTTCTCATACATTTACCTCAACAAATCTCAGATTTAACTTACAAATGTATAAACCTATCTCAATTGAACTGTTATCGTCAAAAGGGCAGCGAAACCTTATTAGATATTCATCAGACCGTGTATGGTTTAGGCAGTTGAAGTAGGTCAATCTCGTGGCAATGGGCGATCAATTGATTTGCCGATTACATCGATCACAGAACAAGAACCGTTGAATTAACATTAGTCCCAGTTTGACGATTTCAGTAACGCTGAGAATGCTTTGAAAAATCGAAACTTTACGTCTTCATATTCTTTAAGCAAATTTATTTTGTAAATGTTTTTATTAATTTATTATATAGATTTGTATTGAATTTATAAAATATATGGATAGTTTTATTGTTTTTGTTGGATTATCAACCGGTAGTGTAAGTATTCTCTAAGTATATTTTAGGGTTACCTATAAAGTAATTGTAGTTCCTAGTACTAATATAAGGTATACCGATAACATAGTCGTATTGGCGGAAAATATCGAGGAAAAAATCATCAAACTCAAATCGAAAATAAACCTAAAAAAAAACAAAATACGGGTGTTTCACGAAATTACCCAATAACGAATCTGGCAACGTGTACACTAATTTTATTAGTTTTCCATGTATTCAAATCTCTAACAAATTTAAATGCTAATGTGATAAGATTTGTGAAAAATATGAGGTAAGTTGTATTTTGGATAAACATAATCGTATTTTCTAATCATAATATTTAAGATATTTCTTGAAATCAGTAGTTCTAATTCTAGAACAAAGTATGGGCAACTTTTAGATTATGCTTTAAGGATTTACTATACATATGGTAGTGCCTACTGTATGGCTGCACGTGACAACAGAAACTCTTTTTTAGTTTCCGCAACAAGTGGGGCAAAAGTCCGATGTTCTTGATGGGGCAGAAGTTCGCAAGCGGACTTTTGGCCGTATTATAGACAAAGATTTTTCATCAGAAGATGAAATAATACTTGCAATACTATTTCCGAGGGTAACGGAAAAGACTTCAACCAGAAAGAAAAAAACCAAAAACTCGTTTACAAAAATGGAACGAAGGAATATTTAAACCAAATGTTGGTAAAATCGCACAAGAAAAATGGTATGTAGGTAATAGGCAAACATTTTCACCTGTTGACTACTTTAGTCAATATTTCAATGATACTTTTTTTGATACGTTATATGAACAGAGTGACATCAGAGCTCCACAAGAGAATGGGATAATTTTAAATTCCACTCCCGATGAGTACAAAAAATTAGTAGGAAGTAATATCATTATGGGCTGTATAAAGCTTCCTAGAATTAGAATGTATTACAAACTTCCATTAAAAATTGTTACTTATGTACCAACAAGTAGATTGTTTAAACTGCGAAATTGTATGCACTTTGTTTATAATCTACCTACATCTGAGCAAATTCAACAAAATTATCGACTGTGTGAAACAACAAATTATTGACTGCGTAAGAAAAAAATGCATCTCCTTACCTTCAACACCAGATCTGAGTATAGACGAACAGATGATTCCGTTCACAGGTTCTACTATTCTTTTACAGTATTAATAAAGTAAGAATAAACCCAACCTAGTTGGATTAAAAAAATTGTTCGAGCGACACCTCAAGGACTAGTTATAGTTTTTATTGTATATCAAGGAACAAAAATATGCTCGGTTGTTAAAAATTTAACAAAGAATTTAGCAGCAAGGTATACTGTGTACATTGATCGTTACTTCACTAGTCTGAAACATTTAGATTTTCTGTACGAAAAAAAAAAAATACATATTACACCGGAACTATTCTTGGTTCAAGATTACCTTCAAATCTGAAAAGCAAACTTCAGACTGACAAAGAGTTGTCCAAAAAAGGACGAGGAAGCTTTCAAGAGTTAATAAAAGAAGATGAAAAATCATCTGTTACTCAATGGTTTGACAATAGATCTGTCTTGGTAATTTCATTCTCCGAGGGTTCATTAACGTACCCCGTCCTTACATGTTACAACAAATCGATGGTACGGGTCGATCTGTATGACAGATTTATTGCATATTATAGAATTTCTGCAAGAACAATGTACACAGGTCCATTAGATTCTTCATATATTTCATAGATCTTGCAATTGCAAGTTCGTGGGTGGAATATCGGTTGGGCCAAAAGGCTGTTGGAAATAAAAATGTAATGGAGTTATTGAGATTTAAAATATACATAGGAAAATGTTTTACAGGAGCTGCTTCTGTTTTACACTCAGAGGATGAAGAAAATCAACATCCAAAGAAAGTTCCAAGAACTTCCGGAATCATTCATCCAGTCGAAGTTAGAAAAAGTAGAACAAGCATATTCCCATATCTGCAGACACTGACAAAAATAAATTTATGGGGTGTAGAAACATCGGGTGTAGAAGAAAAACTCGTTTTAAATGCGTGGAATGCAATATTTTTCTGTGTATTAACGCAGAAATACAGGGTTTTTTTGAGTTTCACAATTAATACAATTTATTCGTTTTTTTAATAATTTATTAATAAAGTATTACAATTCCAGCAAATCAAAATTCAAATCAAATTCAAAAAATTCTATTTTTAATCAACGTCCAGCATATTGCACATGCATGTTTTTTGCAAAAATTTAAGAAACATTTTTGGTAAAATATATTTGAAAGTTAAACTTACCAAAAGTTATCAGAAATTATGTCTGATTTTTTTTTCTTATGGGACCGAAAAGGATAATAACAACAATAAAGACTAGTAAACTGGAATACTTCAGGCATGGAATAAGAGGAGAACGTTACTAATATTGAGATTGTTTATGCAGAGAAAGAGGGGGTGGAAAATCGTGGAAAGACCAATAATATCATGGCTGCAAAATTTGCGAGAATGGTTGAACAATATACCAGACCAGTTATTTAAAGCAGCTGTTGACAGAGTGAAGGCAGTCATGATGGTCGCCAACCTTCGTTGACGACGACGGCACGATAAGAAGACCTAATTTGATGTGTTTTGGTAGGGTGTAACAATGGTATTTGCGTTTTTTCCTCTATTTAAAAATAATATCCTATAAATAAATGATTATACGACACTCCTCAGGAATTTAATTCGATTTAAACTCTTTGCTCCAACAAATAAATATTCTTCGGTATTAAAGTGATTCGATTTCGAAATATTTGGTCGACGGTTGTTAACAAAAACGCTAAAATGAGCGAAATAAGTCGGGATAATTTTCAGATATTATTTAAAATAAGCTACAAAGTGACTGATGTACCTCGTGAAATTTACTGATACCCCAGACGGGGAAGATGCCGTATTAATCCGCACCGTTTAGTTCAGTCACCGCTGGTTCAAAAATGAGGAAGGAGTTTGAAGATAGGAGACGATCAAGTCGTCCATAGTCCCTCGATGCCGACGTTTTAAGAGCAACTGTGGTTTCAAGTTCTACAACTAAAAGTAGAAAACTTTTAGGGGAATTTGGAGTAGCGCACACTACATTTAACCGACATTTGTGAGGCATAAGAATGACACCAAAGAGCTGAAGAAGCCTTCAAGATGTGACTCAAAAACGCAAATACTTTTGTTATACCTCAGTATTGTTGCGGTATCACAAATATATTTCATCCTCCCTATATTAATTAAAAGGTATATATTTTAAAACATTAACAACAGAAAAAAAACTAATTACAATTAATTTAATTTAGCCAATTCTCTAAAATATTCAATTTTATTCTATTTGTCATTCTCTCACACATCCTCGCGATCAAATTTAAAATTTAACTTATAATGCAATACAAACAATTGAAATCAAACATCTTTCCTCAATCGCTCGGCTACCGACAAAAAGGCAGCGGCACCTTGTTAGATATTCCTCGGATCGTGTTTGGTTTAGGCAGTTAAAGTAGGTCAGTCTCGTGGCAATAGACGATCAATATATGCCAATTCTATCGAGCACTGAACAAGGACCGTTGAATTAATGCTAGTCCCAGTTTGACGATTCAAATAATGCTTGGAATCGTTTTAAAACTTAGAATTCATATTTATGTATTCTTCTATCTTTTATCTATCATATTCTTCTATCTAAGAGAG
Organism: Cosmopolites sordidus; assembly: GCA_031761425.1. Classification (NCBI taxonomy): domain Eukaryota; kingdom Metazoa; phylum Arthropoda; class Insecta; order Coleoptera; family Curculionidae; genus Cosmopolites; species Cosmopolites sordidus. The sequence goes on from JARFXV010000805.1 coordinate 163,365, forward strand.
TTTGGAATATATGTATAATATTACCAAGAGATAATATAAAATTGTTATTACTAAACAAAATATAAAATGCTTGGTTAAATTTGCTAATTAAAAATGTGCTCTTTCGTAAATGTATAAGTAATTTTTCAAGATCATGTAGTGAAAAAAAAAACCCTGAAAATATAATAGGCTGTAAAATAGGTCAATACTTATCAATTTGTCTACTGACAATATTTCCAAATGCTGCTTTTCCAAATATCTTTAAATTATAACCTTATTATTACATAGTGATTAATTTTTGATTATTAATTAACATTTTAGACAGATCACTAACAATTTTTTTATGACTACCAATTGAACAACCACACAATATCATTATAAATTTTACTACATTTCTTGGATAATTGTCTACCAAGTTGATCAAGTTTTTTATAGCCTATCCTGACTGAATATATATATATATATATATATATATATATATATATATATATATATATATATATATATATATATATATATATATATATGAAGAATGACCCACATCGACTACAATAGTTTCACACTAATATTGGATGGAATTAGAAAACTATGTTTCCTCGTCAACCATTTCAACTAAATGAAATAGTTACTATCAACCGCAATTAATAACAATTGTTTAACTTAAGCGATAAATGGATATAAGAAAGACCATTAATGGACATCATCATGACACGTGTCACAATTTTTACAAAATTGCATGCTTTTTTATTTTATCAAAAAGTAGACGCATTGTAGTTTTGCTAATAGGGGACATTTGGAAAATGTTATTTTTAAAACATAACTGCCATGTCTCTACTTTTTAATGTTATGTAATCATTCTGAAATTGTTTATTTAAAAAGAAAATCCTGAAGCACATATAGGGACATGTTTTACATTATCATTTCGTTGTAGGAAATATTTTATTTTAAATAAGACTTATTTTAAAATTCCCTAATAAATATATAGAACTCTAAATTTCCGAAAAATGGATTATCATCAATATATTAAAACATTTTGATAATTAAGATAAAGACATTAAAGATAATTTATTGAATAGATTATCAATCTCTCGAAACTTAATCTTACCGGTTATTATTCACACAAAATAAACCAATAAACAAATTTTTATAACTGCGTTTGCAATTTAACTGAAGGCGAAAGTAATCCACAGTCAGCTTGAGCACGGTATAAAACTTTTAATTATTAGCTTTATATTTTCTGAACGAGAACATAAATTTTCTTTAAACACATTTTACGCGTTTCTATCGAGATCCTTACCTAATTTGTTGTCTGCTTTATTATGATTTACATCTACGCCATTATTCGCTGCAGCACTCTCGAAAAGCGCAGTTTTAAACCAACAAAAATAAACGTTTTTGCTTGCTATGGCAACGTCTTGGCCACATAAGACTGAAGTTCGGGCAAATCTATTTAGTTTTGAATATAGTTATTACAAAGTTTTATATTAGGCTATTCGAGAGTTAACCACCCTGTAAAGTTTTCGCAATAATCCATTTATTTTCAAACTTAGACTTCAATTCCATTTAACGGAAACTGGCTGACGTAATACCTTACACTTTGGGGTAAAAGGTATTCAGAATTATGCAACTTTCAGCCAGTTTGGTTGATTAAATAACTTATTTAATTAAATTCTCTAAGGACAAACAACCGCTTTCGAGTTTGGCTAATAAGATTTTCAGTTTTTAGGGGAAAATAATAACTCGCTTGTCCGGAAAGTTTTGGCGATGGTGAATCCAGAAAACAAATCAAATATATACACAAAATATTCTTTATAATTTACATTAACTTCGATATATTATTTTCATAAATACTGGGAAAAAAACACCCAGTATACTAAAACTGATATACTTTTTGCATGTTTGTCTATATGTTTTTATATCCTTATTTTGAGAAATTCTTGAGTAAGAATTGAAAATAATCGAAAAATTTATTTCATTTTATTTGAATTCGAATTTAAATTTAATTTTTTGCTTTAGTTTAGCTTTAAGTCAATATTTTTAGTTGCTAAATTTTGAATTCAATCTTTAGAAGTACATAAAAGTTGGAACGCCAATGCTAACCGAAATAATATAATATATAGAGAAAAAATTTTCAAAATTTGTAAGAAAAAAGTTCCTTAAAACAAGGGTCAAAAACCTAATGATTTCCGCAAAAATAATTGTAAAGTTATTAAATTGCCAATCAAAAAGCTGTGATAAGAATTGTCATTTTAAGTAAATATGTGTAAAAGCATGTTGGGCAAATAATAATTGATCGTTATTTAACGAATAAACTACAAATAAGCTATTGAATATTGATAAAATATTTTTTATTTAAGAAATAGCCATACACCAGCCAAAAAATTAAAATGGCAATATCGCATTAACTAATTGAGATGATCCCCACTACAAAGGTTGTTGGCAACAAAAATTATTCCAATGTGTATAAATGTGTGCATTTAAATTGCATTTAAAAATAAAATTATAGTTTGAATCACGATATGCTCCTTATTTACGAAAAAACTGCTGCCAACCAAATTAGAAATATAACAGGACTTTTTCACCATGTTCAGGAAAATAGGTTAGAATGGTACCAGGTCGGCATAAACTCAAATAGTGAATATTTTGAACATTTATTTTAATAAGATCATTAATCATGTATTTCTTAAAGTGACGTGAATCGTTTAAAATGGGTTATGGTGTAAAACATTAGTGCTAGTAATTTCAACTTTGACATTAAATGACACTAATGTGTAAGTTCTCATTTTTTGTTTAAAAAACAAACCAAATTTGTAATGAAACTTGTCGAATAAATTGCTATAAAAATATTACATTGCATTTTCAAATAATACCAATAAAACAAAAAACTGCATTTTCGTACCAAAGGGGTTTTTTGAATAAAATATAGTCGATTTTTTTACTTTATTTTAAAACTTTATCATAAATAATATTTATAATCCATGCGAAAAAGTGATGGCATCGAATCGAATGAAAATTTATAAAATTTAAAATAAAATCACGTGACTACGAAACCGCTCCGATTTAAATGTTTTCACGTAAGTACTGTCAACGGCTTTTACCTGTGTATATGCTTTCAAAATTATTAAAATTTAGTGTACAAAAATTTTGTTGGTTACTAATTTAATTCTGTAATGTGTGACAAAGTGTTCATAAAGGCCAATTTTGACTTTGTATTTTGTATTTGTTAATATACCTGGTTTGGATATTTTTATGGTCACATATTTTCTAAAAAAATGACATTCGATTCAATTCAGTTCAAGTTCGAGGTGTTAAAGCATTAATTTGAGTTTTTTAAAAAATAATAACGTAAATGTAAATAAGAAACAAAATATGTCTATTAAATATAATTAAATTCCTTGTAGGGTATGTGAAAGTCACGATTACAAGGCTATATGTTATATTTAATTTAACTACAAAAATTGTATTTGCATAGTAAAAGGACATGCATGTCCAGAACTTAAAGTTCTGAGTAAAGATGATAGATACAGTTAGCTTAATTATTAATGAAAAACTAAAAAAAAGTTCAAGACACTCACTGTCACGATTGTATAGCATCAGCAGATAATAAATACTCAAACATAAAACAAATTGATATAGTGTTATAAATAGGGTTGTTGTAAAAATTTAATGTTGTTTTAGGATTAATACGTCGTGCTGCTTAGAATCACTAATTTCGAACATTTCTTCGGGAGTTGTTCTTGTAGTATTCGTACAAAATGGTACGAAACAGGGTAACTAATTATATTTGACATTTTGAATAAATTTTGCAATAAGTTGATTAAAAACTAAAAGACTCATATCTGCTGTTTGTAGTAAATATTGTGACGACACAAGTGCTAGGGTTTTTTATTTATTTATTTTCTATTTTATATTATTTTTTAATTATAAAATAAAATAACAATAGTTTTGTTATAAAATGTATATATGGTCCTTCCATCTATGACAAAATAAAATTTCAAAGCCCCAATTGGTGACGTGGCCAATTAAATTATTGTTTTCGGCGAAAATGGTTGCATTTAGGATATACGCTTTAAGAAATATGTTTGCTCGAAATTCTGAAAAAAAAAAACGTTGGTTAAATTTACAAAAGTTATTTTACCTACAACCTAGACAGGGTATCCCCAATAGTATCAACCAAACTTTATCAGCGTGTTCTGGGGCTAAAAATTAAGGGTACTTTGTCATATAGATCTTAGACGAATAATTAAATTATATCCGTTCTAAGAACAATTATGATGTACCAATTGTGAGATCTACTGGTCTCCAGAAGACATTGTTTTGGAAAGGTGTTTACCTCTTCAATGGTTTGCCCACCCACATAGGGACCGTCCCTAATGTGCATGTATTTAATATACTCTTAAATTATTATTTGAAGCAATAGAGTGTCTTATCATTTGAACAGTGTTAATTATTGCCTTTTTGTTGTATTTTCTTTTGTTAAGATTTCTTAGAATTTTTGTTACTTTATTTTTTTTCTTTTGTATATTGATTTTGTTTTGTTACTATTAGCTGCATATGCTAAATAAAGTGTGTATTTATTTATTTATTTATTTATTTAACAGCTGCGCGGTTAATCTATTCAACTTTCTAAAAACAAAGTTTTCCGAGTTTTATAAACCACAGGAAACCTTTCCGTATGCAGTCAATCCAAAATATTCAACCAGATCATTTTGAAAGGCGAATGAGTTTTTGTTAGACTTTTTTAAAGGCTGTGGAGGAAGATCATAATTGTAAAAGTAAAATCATGTGAACTGACGAAACTACATTTACCCGTAGATCGGTAAACTTTCAAAATTTAAAAATTTTGGCTCATCAAAATCCTCACATAATCTATCCTATGGTTTTTCAAGAACAGTTCACTGTTAATGTATGATGTGGTCTCACTAACGGGACTCTCCGCGAGCCTTACATTTTTCCATCACGATTAAATTATTTTTTTTAGAATGTCTCAAAGATGTTCCGCTTAATTTTAAGAATGAATGTTGGCTTCAAATTGTTGGTGCTCAAGCATATTATGGTGTTGAAAATCGAAAAAATCTGTGGCTAAATAATAATTTTCCCGAACGATGGATTAGTCGGTAAGGGCCAGGATCACAGCCACTCCGTTCACCAGACCTAACTCCTCTTAATTTTTTTGTCTGTGCGTATTTAAAGGATAAAGTCTACATAACCGCTGTAAATAACAGAGAGAAGTTGATCCAAAGAGTTCAAGATGCTTGTAAAAAACACAGCATTGTCACGGAGGCGCACGGAGAGTCCCGTTAATGAGACCACATCACATATTAACAGTGAACTGTTCTTGATAAACCATAGGATAGATTATGTGAGTGTGTGATTATATGTGATGTTATCGCCGTGAAAAATAAATGACAAGAAAAACTTTTCAGCACCAGCCAGATGGGCTTCAGATAATTTAATCATATTTCAGATTTGTTATAAATCATTATTTCGTTGATAGAAAATTAGATAATATCTGGCCACTAGCGATTAGTCAGATATCAATGAGACTCTATTCTCTGATATCAATAGAATTAAGATTATTAGGCCAAATATTATCGTTCATCTACCAATATATCAGTTGAATATCATCTTTTATATTACTTTAAAACTTTTTATATTATAAAATATTTCAGAACAATAGAATAAAAAAATATATAAAATACAAGAAATGTTAATATGATTATCGTAATTATTTGATGATAAATCGGAATAGAGTAGTATATAAAATCCTTTGGTTATAGCGCTAGAGCTATCAACGGAATAAGATTAGTTACTGTGACGCGATTTTATAAAATTTAATTCAAGGGAAGGGATCGAAAATGGATTTAGAGTCTTTAAACCTTTTAAAGACGCAAAATGTCTAACTTCGTTACCGAGAAGAACTCCTAACCGGAACATTAATTTGGGTTTCGAATCTAAGCCAATTATGGTGATTTAATTTCTATGAGATGATACAATAGTTTTCAATATTTATTTCATTCAAAGCCCTCTCAAGTAACTAGCAGAAAAAGTGTAATCAATATTTTCAAGTAATATACCATTTTCTACTAAATAGGTTATATATTGCCTGCCTAAAAAAACGTCTATTGGGCTTTCAAATAATTAATTTAAAAACAATTCTTTGCCCTTACAAAACAACTTTAGGCTTACACATTATACCCACTTTGCCTCATCTTAACTCGTGTAAAAGGACCCGGTTTACAAAAAAAAAACATTATGTTTCACCAGGACAATGCATCTACTCACAAAAATGTTTATATGATGGTGAAATTGAGTAAATTGTGGGAACATTCACCATATTCACCAGACTTGAGCCCTTGTGATTTTCATTTGTTTCCAAATCTCAAAAAAGTCCTTGGCGATGTCCATTTTAAATCGAAAGAGAGTCCATCACATTTTTGGTGGACTTCAGCAAAAGGATTTTTTGGAAAAAACAGTAAAAAATATTGTTTTTAATTATTGATAATATATATATATATATATATATATATATATATATATATATATATATATATATATATATATATATATATATATATAAATATACAAATATATGTGAATGCAAAAAAAAATTTTTTTATAGTCAAATAGTCAAAAATATAGTCAAATTAATATAGATTATTATTTTTTCAAAACAAATATTTATACATACATGGATATTATAATAATAATATTAAAAGTATTAATTCAAGTAAAAGTTACAAATTTAATTCAGTATGATATATTCTGAAATAGGGTACTACACATAACCCAACATTACATGGCGGTAGTAATAGCGAGTTTGTTTCCTCCTCTTTTTCCCTTTGATGTCCCGCTAGTTGCAGTAAACAGCATAGCATCTGGTTGATGAAAAATAATTAAGCCCATGTCGCCCAGTTAATCTTAGAGGTCCAGGTTTATTGGATCGACCACCCTGTATATATAATACATACTTTTATAAAAATATGTGACCCGAAGTATAAGTAGTGAAAGTTACAATAAAAATTCAAAATTCAAAAATTCAAAATTCCCTTATTTCCATTCAATATTATTGAATATGAAGGTGTAAAATAAATGTATATTTCAAAAATAGAATAAAATTCAATAACATCTCGACAATATATAAGTATAAATTCAAATATAATCACCTAAAAAACATATACCGAATTCAGTCCACAAATTATTCGTTTGCATAAATTTTTATCGTCGGGAAAAAAATTACAAGAAAAGCTTTTCAACACCAGCCAGATGGGCTTCACATAATATAATAGCATTTCAGATTTGTTAGGAATCTTTACATCCTGGATGGAATACTACATAATATCTGGCCACTGGACATTACTCAGATATCAATGAGGCTCTATTATTTGATATCAACAGAATTAAGATTATCAAGCGAAATATTATCCTTCTTCTAACATTATATCTGTAGAATATCATCTTTGCTTTCATTTTAAAGACTAATTTTTATAACGTAGGAAATTTTATTTAATTATAAATCTTCAAAAAATATATAAAATACGAACAAATATTAATCTATCGTAATTATTTGATGAAAAATTATTCGTTTTATGGTCTGGATTTACAATGATAAACCTCTATTAGATGTTCCACTAGAGTTAACCGAAAATCTTGCAAGGTCTTTCCTTCTACCATTTTTTTTACACAAAACAAAGGCGTTATTTCCAGAAATATCAAGCAGATGAAATAAAATTTTCTTGTAATACTTTTACTCCTTTTTCGGATTACTGGATAATGTTTAAGGTGTTGATCTAAAAATCTAAATGATCAAGACCTCCCATCGAATCGTTGTAATCAAAAACTATTTTTAGTTTCATAATATTATTGCCATCTTTATCAGTTTTATCAGTCCTAGCTTTCTCGGGATTGCGCACAGTTAATAGTAAGAAAATATGTTTCTTGGCCCGCCATTTGATTATTACCCCTCTTGTTACCCCTCTTGAGTGCAATTACTTCCCCTTTTTGCAGTTTCGTTTTTTATATTCCACTTGGTAGTTCTTTTCTATATTCCCACATGGTTCCATAAATATCTGTTTTATGTGAAATCAGGAAATCGACTAGCTCGGCAGATACATAAAAATTATATGTAGTTATGCAGTAACCTTGAACTAACAGATTATCAACCAATGGCAGGACTACTTGCGAGGTCAAGGACATATTTTTGTATTTATCGTTTAGGATCGTTCCTTGTCCTGTATAAATTAGGAACGAATAAATATAGCCAGATTTCGCTTCACATAGAAGCTACAATTTGATCCCAAAACGTTCACGTTTCAGTGGTAAATATTGCTTCCAACTAAGTCTACCTTTGTGTAACATAAGGGCTCTCAACAAGCCTCTTTCAGGTACGTATAAATTTGAACATTTTAATATATAGACCAAATTTTAGTCAATTTCGGGTTTCAATGAGTTCGAGGACCATAGTCGTCATTACTAGTAAAATGTAAATATTTATTTATCTGCATATATCTTCTCAGGGACATGAAAACATTGGGGTAGGCAATATTTCATTCAAAGACCAATACATTCTCACATTCGGTTTTTTTACAATCCGTTGAAGTACGTTGATAGTCAAAAATACTGCAATATCGTTCTGCGTAACAGTCAGCCAGTTGTTAGATGAAGAACAACCTGACTTATCGAGTTGCGCTCAGCATATCTTTTAGTTTCAATTACTATTATATTTAGTAAATCGTCATCAAAAAGCCTTTTGAAATAGTCTAAAAAATCCAATTCATTTGTTGTGGCGAAATTGCTGCCGGAGATCGCCAAAAAAAAAAAGGAAATCGCGGAGAAGGTACATTGGCTTGATGTACGCTAAGTTTATACCAAGTTCTTACAGAACTAAGATTACTTCCATTTGATGAACTAACATACGATTCTATATCACTATCGTTAATGTCAATCTCGTCTCAACTGCTTTAAGATAATTTTGCGTATTTAAAATCATGGATATTCTCTTCTCAAATCTAATATTTTATTGTAATTTTCCCCAATAAGAAAGCATGTTCTACAGAATGAAATATTTCAGAGAGCTTACAAGTACGATTTTTTTTATATTCACACTTACCTACTCAGCAAAGTAATAAGGTGCCTGCAGAGTTTAGATTTTCGGATAAACATCTGACGATGAATCATAAACCAACATAACAACAACCCGCCATTTAAGGTTATGTGATTTTTCAAAATCTCGACACCCTTCTCATAAATTTGTAGCATTGTTTGAGCCCTAATCGTTGGTGAATCAGAAAGTAAACTAAATATAATATCTACCCGAGATTCTCTCGGGCATGCACAATTTTGCCAGTAACGCATACCCGAGTAACGCTCGGTCCTGGGTGTTTTGAAGTTAAGAAGCATGGGGGAAAATGTTTTGAAATTATAAAAGATTATAGGCTAGAAGCTCTTTGAGTAGTCCCACTAGGCTTACTTATTTTATCAATGCCATTGGTCAAATTGATTGAACCGTTAAACTCTTAGGTACTGCCTTTTGTCTCTTCTGAGATAAGATATTTGGCCCACATCTACTTTATATTTTGCTCACATTTGAGCTGAATTTATGTTCTATCTAAAGAATTTTAAACGATCTGCAAATATACGTTGTTCAAAATACTGTCATTTGCTTTGAATTAACAAAAGTAAACTTAATCACACTTATCCTCATATAATCGACCTATTTGGGAACCTCAGTCGATTTTTCGTCAATGAAGTCGAAATATCCGAACATCAAAACCTCATAATAAATCTAGAAATATGGTATAATTAATTGCAGAAAATGCATATATATATACATATACATATACATATATATATATATATATATATATATATATATATATATATATATATATATATATATATATATATATATATATATATATATACATATATATATATATATATATATATATATATATATATATATATATATATATATATATATATATATATGTGTGTGTGTGTGTGTGTGTGTGTGTGTGTGTGTGTTTCATTCCGGGTGTCGATCCGTTGATTCTGTGAAGAGTCACGACGTTTCGCCAAAATCTCATTTGGCATTTTCAAGTGTTATCCGCTTCGATTGAAGAGTCCAACTGATGCCTGTTCGGACATACGGAAGTAAACATGGACATTCACGTAACAATCAATTTAAAAGCTTCGGGTAGAACAGAGGGGAATGGAAAGGTGTCGCTTGATATTACAAAGCGGGACAGAAAGACCTGCACATGGATCAGAGAACAAACGAAAGTATGTGACATCATTACAAAGGTAAAGAAATTGTAATGGAGGTGGGCAGGTCATCTAGCGAGGCGACGTTATGACAGATGGACCAAAGCAATCCTGGGATGGATCGCTTGATCATAAGCATCGATGACATTATCAAGTAAATTGGACCCGAATGACAGAGGAAGGCTCAGGATCGCGCGAATTGGAAGCATGTTGGGGAGGCCTTCATCCCGCAGTGGATCGACAATCTCTGTATACACTTTTAATACGCAAAGTATACACTTTTACATTCCCATCTGTGCTACCCGAAGCTTTGGAATTGATTGTGATGTAAGTGTCCATGTTTCACTTCCGTATGTCCGAACAGGCAGCACACACTAATCAAAAAATTTCATCTTCAGTCAAAGTGGGAGTTTCTTCTTAAACACTATACTGAACCCGTCAAATACCCGCCAGCCACACTTAACACGCCGTTCTACTTCACCTTCAGCACCATCCATTGAAAACCTTTGCCAAAGATATATGTGGTGGTCTACTACCTCTAAATCGCTTCATGAAATAGATAGTATTCTGTTTTCAGCAAATTTGTCGACCATAACCTGACTCTTTTTCAGGTTTATTTTCAAGCAAGAAATGGTTCTCCCGCCCTTTGCAGCTCTTGTATATGTTTTTGTAGTTCATTTGGGTCTTATAACAAGAGAACGATATCATCTGCAAATCTAAGGTGATTTAAATATGCACCATTTATTTTTATTCTATCCTGTTCCCAATCCAGATTACGGAATACCTTTTCAAGGCAGGTTAAGAAAAGGCAGGTCAAGGCAAATTAGGGTCTGTCTATTTCCTGTTTAAGCAATACATCCATTATGGCTTGTTTTGATATTGAGTCAAATGCTTTTTCATACCTTCCGTTTGTTCTCTTGGTTGTGCGTCATTCAGTGTATTCAATATTCTTCTAGATATTATCTTGGTGAAAACTTTGTACAATACTGGCATGAGGCTTATTTGGCGGTAGTTTTTTAAATCTTCATAATTTCCCTTTTTATAAAGAAGAATCACTGCAGCATTTTTCCATAGGGTGGATGTTTTTGTTCCTTGAGGCATTTTGAGTACAATTTTGCCAGTATTTTATGTAAAATTCGACCGTCAGCTTTTAACATTTCAACTGTTACACTGTCCTTTCATTGAGCCTGTTCATTCTTCATCTTCATCGCTTCTATAGCATTTGTTACTTCATCCATATCCACTATTGTATGTATACAATGTGTCGCATTTAAGATGAAGACACCCCCATATCTCCGTTATTTGAAGGAATACAGATTTGAATGTTTGCACAGTCATACAGGTGAATGGGTCACATTTTTTAAGATACTCCATTGAAATCTCCACTTTAAACACAGCCTACTACGAATTCACAAACAAGGTCAATCCGGAATATTTTGCTTGGCGTTAGAGATATCGAAAAAGGTTATTAGAAAAAGTTATTGAGAATTTTATTTTAACACCGTATACCGAGTTTCATGAAAAAAATCGCATTTTTAATTTTTTCATTATTTTGGTCTATACACAAATATTTTGTCTTTTAAACTTCGAAAGTTATTTTTAAAAACAATTTATTTACGGCAACCTTCTTACAGAGTTTACTACAAGTGAATAAATCGGTTTCGATCTTAAAACTATGGTTTTATACATATAAAATAATTATTGTATGATATATAATACTTTATACAGTGTCAGCGGTTTTATAGGTACGTAACTACCCACTCCTCGAAAGTCTCCTACCTCCTACCCAAGTCTCGAAAAGAATTGAATTGTTTTGACGGCTCCTTGTTTTTGGGGTTTGAACTTTTGTGTATTTTTCTTTCTTCTTTCTTCTTTATTCTTTCTTCAGATGGAGGTAACATTTTTCTTGCACCTTGTATTTTCTTAAAACGATGGAAATTATCACAATTAAACAAGTAATAATTATTATTATAACGAAAAATGATATTGTGTTGGTTATTGCTTCTTCGGCGATTGGCTTTAGGTCATTTGCCATATCCCTTATTTTATATATTTCTTCAAAATTGATTTTCGTTAAGTTTGGTGTGGCATACATTTTTGTTTCCTTCATTTTTCTAAAGATATTTCATGCAGGATGAGAGATTTTCCTTGTTTTATTTCGATGTTATTAAAGTAGGTTTTAGAATTTATTTGTAACTTGCAATTTTTTGGAATTTTAAAGATTTTAGATGCTGATCAGTTTTACATTGAGAGAAATTTTTTTTCTCCGGCTGGTAAGAGTAGAACTTCTTCTTGAGTTACTTGTTCTATGATGGATTCTTCAGTGTTCACTTGGAATGTTCAACATTTTTCCAGATTTCCGGAAGGTAGTGGAATTGTATATTCGTCACGTGAGTGAAGGTCTTCTTGACAAAACTAACTTTCTTCCAGAAGCGGGCAGGTGTCCTTTCCAAACTGGTACGTTCGATCTTCTTGTGCTAAGTAGGGGTATTTAGGTACGATCATAAGATTAAGGATTATTGGGTAAATGTGGTAGAAGATAAAGATTTCAGGTCTAATTATAGGAACATGAATTGTAAATATTATTTTGTTTCTAGAAAATGTTACTTGTGTACCTAAAAGTTGGTAATATGTGAGAATGTTATTAAAATGTGGAATTCCATTACTTTTATAAATGGTTTTCACGTAAGTCATCATTTCGTTTAACTCATGCGTCGATATTATAACATTGTGTAATGCGTTCAGTTTTGCGAACATGATTGCATCTTCAAGATTATCGAGAAAGGTAATAAGATTTTGGCAGTCCAAATTAAGATGTAATGAGATTCCTTGAAAACTACTGATTACTTTTAACTTAACCTTCTCTTTTATTATTGCTTTCTTAAATTTAGGTTTATCTTTTCCTCTAGCTTTAGTGTTTATGTGGACTACTTCTGATTTAAGGAATTCAGGTGGATTATTTTTATCTAGGTTTCTTTTATTTATTATTTTCTCTTTAGTTTTTGCGTTTAGATGCTGGATATTTTTATATAATTGATCAGATTGTTCTTTGTGTTTTTGAACATAGTTTGATATTATTATCTGGTCATTTAGATCGAAAGGGTCGTTGTTATTTATGAGATCTTTTATTATCTCAAACGGGGTATGTTTAGTAACGCTATGAATTGAATTGTTGTATCTGAGAATAGCTCTTTTTATTATTTGGATCGGATTTAATTGTAGGTTTTCCTCTTTTAAGCACCTATAGTGTTTAATCAGGGTGGAATGGAATTTTTCCACGGGTGAATTGGAATTGCTATTTTTCGGTGTTGTATAGTGAAGTTCGATTTTATAGTTTACAAAAGTCTTCAACTTCCTTGTTTTTGAATTCGGTTCCACAATCTGTTGTTATTTTTAAGGGTAAGTCATGATGAGTAATAAAGTTGTTGACCATATCTCGAGAATGTATCGATTAGTGTTAAAAAAAACTTTCAATTGATATTTTGAACGTATCAATGTGGATATGTTCAAAAGGTTTTGATGAAGTAGGTGTTAGATTGAATTTTATTATGGGTGGACTTCTGTCATATTTGTTCTTTTGGCAGATTTCGCAGTTGTTGTAATTTTCAATATCGTCTGTCATCTTGGGCCAATAAAATTTGAGAGCTAATGCATTTTTCATTTCTGTGAATCCTCGATGACATGTTTTTGTTGTATGATACATTTCTAATTTCTCCTTTTGATCGTTGAACGTCATTTAAAAATTTGGAACATTGAATTAAATTAAAAGCAGAAGGGTGGTTATGAAGTTTCTTGCAATCCTTGGTCCTTTGAAATACATGGCATACATCTGTTTCGGGTCGATAAATTTTTTTAAGGGTTTGACTATATGTTCAGTCAGTTTGCGATTAGATATTGTTACGTACATTCGGCCGTTTTTGAATACTTGTTCGTATCTACACTTAATTGTTTCGATGTCTCCACAAGCAAATATAATTTGGTTCTTGTAGGTATTTAATGATCTTCCGGAAATGGGAAGACCAATTATTGCATCTTCTACTAAGGTGTGCACTGTTTCTAAATCATTATCTTTCGGGGGTATTATCTGGATATTAGAGTGTATCTTTAGTTATCTTTAGAGTGTATCTTTAGAGTGTTTTTTGTTTTGGAGCAAGTATCTCTTCGAGACCGTCATTATTTAGTTTCATAAATTCATAATTTCAGCTTTTCCAATTAATTTTGATTGTATACACTCGAAAATATGTTATTTGAAATCGTCGTCATTTAAGTTAGCGTATTTTGTGATTAGAGATTCACATTTCGCAATAAATGTGTTTAGTGTGTTGCTGTTACCGTCATAAGATTTGATGTTCTTTATTTTAGATTTAAAGATGTCCCAATTGATTGATCTGATGTTGCTTTCGCTGTCAATCGAAGATGATGATCTACTATTCATTTGTGATTTATTTCTTCTTACTGTTAAATTGTTAATTCGTTCAGTCAGCTCTTCTATGTTTGTCTTCATAGAATTTCAATTTTATTTTGTTTATTTAATGTTTGATTAATTTGATTGATTTGATTTTTTTTAACCTAATGCCTCCGATAGGTTGTTCCTATAACTATCCTTACTGAAATCCTTAACCATAGGTTTAGAAAGGGCAAGAAGGAAAGTCACTTACGTGTTTTGACGTTTACCAATTCTTCTCCCGGACTCCTGCTTTGTCATCCTGCTCTGCGTTGGGGTTGGGGCTGGTTTTGAAGCACGTACAATTCTGTAGTCAGCTCCACCTTTTTTAAATTATTCTTGTCTTTCGCATTTAAAGGGTTGAAACCACAAATTTTCGATTTATCACACGATGCGTCACTCAAACGAAAATCACGCGATCCTACCGACTGCGCCAATTTTGTCTTTTAAACTTCGAAAGTTCTTTTCAAAAACAATTTATTTACGACTACCTTCTTAAAGAGTTTACTACAAGCGAATGAATCGGTTTGCATCTTAAAACTACGATTTTATACATATAAAATGATTATTGTGTGATATCTAATACTTTATACAGTGTTAGCGATTTTATAGGTACGTAACTCAAAATTAGTACAAGTTTATTTTTTTAAGTTGATAATTAGTGTGCCATGGTGAGTAACAACTTGACACATTGTCATATATTCAAATATTTCAGTAAAATAAATAGCACTTACAAAGAAATTATTATTTTATTATTATAAGAAAACAATTTTTTGTAATTGATAAAATTTAGGAAAAAGTATATAGTATATAACAATTATTTTCATAATACAAATAAGTAACTATCAAATATGATCTCTCACAACTAGTCCTCGGTCTATTTGAATATATTTTTCGATTCTTTTACGATCCTGTTGTAATAATTTTGTGTATAGGTCAAAATAATGACAAAATTAAAAATGCGCATTTTGTCATGAAATTTGATACGTGGAATGGGAATAATATCCTGAACAACTTTTTCTAATAACTTTTTTCGATATATCTAACGCGAAGTAAAATATCGAGAATTGGTCCTGTTTGTGAATTCGTAGTAGACTATTTTTAAAGTTTAGATTTCAGTTGAGTAACTTAGTCTTAAGTCTTAGAAAACGTCACCCATTAATCGGTCTGACTGTGCGAAAATTCAAATTTGTATTCCTTCAAATAGCGAAAAAGTGGGGGTGTCTTCATTTTAAATGTGACACACTGTATATATATATATATATATATATATATATATATATATATATATATATATATATATATATATATATATAAGCATATAAAATATCAATTGAAAATTTGGTAAAATCCATGACTTTTATACGTCGTCAGAAAAAATATACAGGCACATTATATTCAAATAATCTTCATTATTCCCTACATCTATTGATTCAAGAAAGAGATTTTGTAGTTTTGATTTGATAAATTCATCGATTTTGTTGGATACGCCTTTTTTTATGATAAGATGGACGATCTTTAAGGGCATATTACAAAAATAAGTGATTGTCAGGCGTAGACTGAGTCTGGTATAAATCAAATGGGATAGAACTTCCCGCAATTCAGAGATGACGTCTATTGAATATTTTGCAATATATTTTCGGAAGTTGTGAGCCTATTAACCTGCTTGCTGTCCCTGCCAGTAATGGGGCTCTTTTCGTTCTCTGTCCTATATCCTTCATAACCTCCCATCTTCATCGTAAAATGTTTTTGATGAAATGTGTTTATTTCTCTGGGCAAATTTAGGAAAACTAAAAGAAATGACAATCTAATATACTAAATATTATAGCCTAAATATTAAATACAAAGATGTAGCCAGATTGTGTTGCCAGATTTCTTTCAGTAGCTACTAAAACAATATATTTTTATCAAAATTTAAAATACAAAATAAAAAATGTTATGTCACATTTGTTTATTGGAGTAGCCGTTTTAGAATAATTAGCAAAAACAACTAAAATAATCTGAAGTTAGCAGGAACAAAAGAAGCTAACATAGCAGTAGTAGGCTTTGGAAATTAAACAAAAATTGTGTTGTTTGAAAGGAGTCATCATTATTGAGCTATCATTGTGTTATTTAAAAGCTGTTATACTTGAATGTGTATAAAAATAACGTTTTAATTCAGTTGCTAAGATCATTTAAAGTTGTAAAAGTTGAATTAATATTTCATCATGTTGGTAGCTTAAGTCTACGAGCTTAATAATTACTTCATTTTAACTGGATTAATTATATTATTAATTATTAATTATAATATATTAATTATTATTATTAATTATATATGATATTATTTGAAATTAATTTATTATAATTATACTTAACTATTAACAAATTAATTACTTCAAGGGTTAACTTAAGAATGGATAACATTATCAAGTATATTGGACCCCAATGGCAACGGAGAGCTTAGGACCGCGCAAGTTGGAGGTGGATCGACAATATATATATCTACATATATATATATATATATATATATATATATATATATATATATATATATATATATATATATATATATATATATATATATTGTCGATCCACCTCCAATATACCACCACAGATATATATATATATATATATATATATATATATATATATATATATATATATATATATATATATATATATATATATATATATATTATTATTATTATTCACGTATGGGCCCTGGTGGACCACGCGAATTACAATTAGAGGCGTTTGTTGTTGTTAGCCTTCCTTTGAGCCCATACTAATTTCATTCTTTCGCTATGAGCTTTTTTCCTTTCGTCAGACCAAGTTGTTCCAGTCTTCCTACATTTTTCTCTCTGGCCAACCTTCCAAACGTTAATCTTGTGTCTGAAACAACCTCTATCCTGAATTTCACTTTGTGTAATATTTGCTGATCTTAGGTCCTCTTTAATTGCCGCAATCCATTTAATTATTTCTACTTTAGCTCTACTCCTATTTTCATAAAATTCGACTATTTGTCTAGTTAGCCTACTCGGATTCATGCGTTTGATGTGTCCGTAAAACTTAAGTCTTCTTTTTCTCATATCGCTATGTATATCTGTGTATTGTTTGATTTCTTGGTTTTCTCGAAGTCGGTATGTTGTGCTATCCATTTGTTTGGGGCCTAGGATTTTTCTTATGATTTTTCTTTCCTTCTTTTCAATGTCCTCGATGTCCCTCTTTCTATTCAAAATGAGCGTTTCTGCAGCATATAGACATTCTGGCTTAATAACCGTGTTGTAATGTCTCAGTTTTGTGTTTTTAGATAGGCATTTTTTGTTGTAAATATTTTGTATAAGTCTCAATGCCGTTTCCATTTTTTGACATCTACCCTTATTGGCCGCTTTTTCCAACCCATTTTCCATGATTATTTCACCCAAATTTTTGAATTGAGAGACTCGTCTGATGTTACCATATTTTGTTTTTAGAAATGGTGTTCTTAGTCTGTTGCAGGTCATGTATTGTGTCTTTTCAAAGGATATTTGGAGTCCTACCTTCTACCTTTTCTGCTGTTTCTTTTAGGATTTCAATCTGTTTTTGAGCCGTTAATACATCTTCAGCTAAAATTGCTAGATCATCAGCAAATGCCAAACAATCAATTTTGATGTTGGTTCTCCCCAGTTTAATGGGCTGGTCAATATTCAGTGCCGACTTTTTTTCACGCCACTCCTGTATTACTTTTTCTAGAACACAGTTAAATAAGAGTGGCGAGAGTCCATCCCCTTGTCTCACACCAGTTTTAATTTCGAAGGGTTCTGAGATGTCACCCATGAATTTAACTTTTGACCTAGTGTTAGTTAACGTGGCTTTAATAATTGCCAGCGTTTTCAGATCTAGTCCTTGTTCTTTCAAGATTCGGAATAAAGATTCGCGGTCAATAGAATCATATGCTTTTTTGAAATCCACAAATGTACAGACGAGATTTTTATTGTACAGTTTTTGATGTCTTAGAATCAACTTTAGATTCAGGATCTGTTCAGGGCAGGATCTGCCCGGTCGAAAACCTGCCTGATATTCACCAATGTTCGGTTCTAACTGTCGCTGTGCTCTGTCTAGTAGACATTGAGATAGAATCTTGTAACAAACTGGGAGAAGAGATATTCCTCTATAGTTGTTTACATCCGTTCTATCTCCTTTCTTATGTAGTGGATTTATTAGAGCATCTTTCCAGTCTTCCGGAATCCGTTCGGTTCGCCAAACTTCTTGTAGAATTTTGGTTATTTCCTTGATTGTACCTGGACCAGCGGATTTCAAAAGTTCAGCAGTGATTCCATCTTCACCAGAAGCTTTGTTATTTTTAAGCCGCTTGATTTGCCTAAGTATTTCCTCTTCATTCGGTGGTAATGAATCTGGGTATGTTTGTTTAAGGTTTAGTGTTGGTAATTTGTTTAAGGGCTCAGGACAGTTTAGTATTTGTTCAAAATATTTCGCAAGTTCTTTGCAATTGTCTTGGTTATTTAGAGCTAGTTGTCCGTTTTCCTTTTGAAAGCATAAGCTCTGCGGTTGATAGCCGGTTAATTTAGTTTTAAAAGTTTTGTAAAAGTTTCGGGTGTTATTTTTTTGGAAATCTTTTTCTATTTCATTAAGTTGATTGTTTTCATATTTTCTTTTAGTTTGTCTAATTAGCTTCGATGTTTCTTTTCTTACTTCCAAAAAGATATTATAGTTTATTGCTGTTTTTTGACTGTTCCAATCTTTGAATGCTTTACTTCGGCTTAATACTGCTTGCTCGCAAACTTCATCCCACCACGGATGTTTTCTACGTTTTTGTAAAGGGACCAACTTTAAGGCTGTTTTAATAATTTTTTGTTTTAATTCTTGCCAGTTCTGTGCAGGTTGTTTATCAAGCTCTTCTGTTAGGGCTGGTTTAATTTTCGTTGGGTCAAACTTTGGTATTAGCAGCCCCTTTTGAATAAGTTTTCGAGGTTTTAAGCTAAGTTTGATTCTAGTCAAGTAGTGATCCATGTCTATATTTGCTCCTTTCCTGATTGGAACATTCAAAATCTCTTTATAATTGGGGTACGAAATGGCAACATGGTCAATTTGAAATTCACCTATGTACGTGTTTGGGCACCTTCAGGTCTTTTGTTTTGTTATTTTCTTCTTAAAATGGGTTGACATTATTTTTAGATTAAACTGCGAACATAGTTCAACCAATCTTCTACCATTATGGTTAGTCCATTTATGAGCGGGAAAACTGCCGACTGTTTTCCTGTACTTTTTTTCTTTCCCTAGTTGGGCGTTGAAATCACCCAATAGGATTTTTACATGGTTAGAGGGAATTTTAGAGATAGTCTTTTCCAGAATTTCCCAGGACTTATTTACTTTTTCAGGATTAGATTTATTTTCTTCGTTAACTGGGAGGTGTGCATTGATTAATGTATAGTTTTTGTTAGCACACTTGAGGGATAGTGTCATAAGTCGATTATTTACTGGCTGGACATTTGTTATAGAACCAAGAATGTTTCTTGAGACAGCGAAAGCAACACCGAGATGTGGTGTATTTTTGAGTATTCTTTTGTCCGTTTTACTTTTAAAAAGTCTGTAGTTGCCGAATTCCAAGGTGTTATCATCTATCAATCTGGTTTCTTGCAAAGCTAAAATTTGGATTTTTTGCTGATTTAATGTTCGCCCCAATTCGTGTTGTTTTCCTGGACGCAGGAGAGAATTGATATTTACCGTTCCAAAGAAAGTTTTTATTTTCGGTTTCAGACGTTGGCCAGAGGTCTCCGACTCCCTCTGAAAGATTTTGCGTTTAAGCCCGGACGCCCCAGAATCCGAAAGTCCGGTTGTACCAGCAAAGCTGGCAGAGGATTGTCTACCTCCTGGGGTAATTTTGTAATTACTAGAACGCTTCATCTTGTACTTTGAATTAAAGGTTTGAACCATGACGGTTCAGAGGTTAAGACTGGAGGGGTTATTTCCAGAATTTAAATATCAGCCGCACCACTGGTGAACAGACGCTGACCACTCAGCCGCTTGATACAAGTCAGACGCTAAGTGGATTTAGCTTTCTTTTTGCCTTGGTTCGGGGCTGCTTATTTTGGGATATTCGCAGCTGTCCATTAATATCTAATGGAACTTTCACTATCCACCACCCGTGACCCGTCCAGTACCTTAGGCGAGGTATACTGGAATATATATATATATATATATATATATATATATATATATATATATATATATATATATATATATATATATATATATATGTATATATATATATTGTTTGTATTCTTTTTTTTAGTTTTGGATTCGTTCCAATCCAAAACGGTACTGTGTAATTTCCACGTCACTGTTCAGTCTTTTAGCAATTCTTTCTGGACTCGATAACACTTCTATTCAGAGAGCCTAGAAAATTATCGAATTGAACGCAAATAAATACAGAAAAGCAATAACAATTTGAAAGCAAAGTAATGAAATTCGAATATTTAATATCAAACATTATAAAGACATTTATTTTTGACAAAAAATAAACTTCTGATAAACTTTCTACAAAAAATATTTTATTGCTCTGACATATACAGCTTACATTCATATTTTATGCTCAGATTTCTATCAGACAGTATATACAGTTTGCGAATTATTTGATTTGTTCGCGGATATTTCTTTAATTACATTCTAGTTAGCGCTCATATGTGTTAAATTATATTCATAAAAATATCTCCAGGCATTCAGTGCACTTTGAAACAGGGCTGTATTTACACAATCATCATAGCTGAAAATGCATTTAAATGCAACCATGCATATTTCTTACGTAAATGTCTTCAGAAGCCTTTGAATATCGATTTTCCATTATTATGGTTCAAAGATAGCTACGGCAATGTCTTTACGGCTTTTGAACTTAAAAGAACCCGGCGTCTGCTCATTAACGGCTTAAGTGTAAATGGCAATTGTTATGAAGCCATATTCAAAGACGGCAGTTTCTAATAAACATCAAAGCGGCAGCTAACTGAACTGGGATATTGAATTATTGCTAATTTCTTAGTGGAAATCCATTTGAGGAATTTTGATGACATTATTAACTCTTTAACCATTATTATTTGGGGAAATATGAATGAAGAATATATCATATAAATGAAAATGGCATAGAAGTTAAGAACTTTAACATAGTATTAGATTTATGTAGAGTAATACATCTTATAAAATTATTTTTATATATTACGTTAGCAAATAAGTTCATTGGCTAGTCTTACAGTCAGGGGTGATTTTTTAATATGTCCGAACTTCCGATAGGGGTCGCTGTCAAACGAACTGTGAATTTGCACATGTCAAATCATGTCACCCATGAGTCACATATCAATATGGTGTCAAAACTATTGAGTCTAGTCTGTCAAATAATCATGGAACGCTTAATTGGAAGCAACGCTAGCAAATTATTATCAAAATCAGTGTTCTTAGCACCAAACTTATAGAGCATTTTGTGAATTTAATGGTACACATAATCGCCCAACCGAGCGATTTATTCGCCGAATTATCGACAAATTCCGAACGCATTTCACGCTGCTCAATATTAAAACAAAAACAACACAAAAAACTGTGCGTTCCGAAGAAAATATCGCTGCTGTTGCTGGCAGTGTTGATGAAGATCCAAATTTATCAATTAATCGCCGTTGGCAGGAAGTTGGGCTTTGTTATTCGAATACGCGGAAAATTTTGCCTAAATATCTTGGTTCTGTGTCTTACAAGATCTAGCTTGTCCAATAAGTCAAGCCGCAAAACCATGGCATAATTGAATTACAAAATTTAGTTCAGTTACTAAGCTCGTTTTTGGCTAAATAGTTAAGATAATAAAAAAATTGCCGCATTTGGAGTGTATCCATAAAAATGGTTTGGATTGTACGCTGGCGGCATTATTGGGCTGAATTTCTTTAAAAAAAATAAGCTAGAAAGCACGTTTCCCTTAATGACGATCGTTTCAGAGCGATGATGAATGATTATTTAATTCCGAATTTGAATGGTATTGACCATGAGGAGATGTGATTCTTACAACCAACGCAACAGTTAATTCATTGAGGGAACAATTCGGTGAGAAAAATATTTCGAAGAACGGACCGTTTAATGGGCCACCAAGGTTATGTGATTTAACGCTTTTAGGTTACTTTTCTAGAGTTGTGTTAAATCTTTGGTCTATGCCGATAAACCAGCAACTAGTGATGCCTTGGAAGCCAACATAAGTTAGACATTTGCCGACATAAGACCCCAAGGGCTTGAAAAACTGATCGAAAATTGGATTCACATAATGCGCTTTTTCAGAAGTAGCCGCGGACTAGTAATGCCATTGAATGTTATGTCATATAAAATAAATAGTTTCAAGGCATCTAATTTGGTTGTTGTTTCATTTGAATGTATAGTTCGGACGCCCTAAATATATATATATATATATATATATATATATATATATATATATATATATATATATATATATATATATATATATATATATATATATGTATATATATATATATATATATATATATATATATATATATATATATATATATATATATATATAGATACATATATATATACATATATATATATATATATATATATATATATATATATATATATATATATATATATATATATATATATACATATATTTATATATATATATATATATATATATATATATATATATATATATATATATATATATGTATATATATATACATATATATATATATATATATATATATATATATATATATATATATATATATATATATATATATATATATACATATATATATATACATATATATATATATATATATATATATATATATATATATATATATATATATATATATATATATATATATATACATCATCATTCAGCCATTGTCGATCCATCGCAGGATGAAGGCCTACCCAACATGCTTCCAACTCGCGAGGTCCTGAGCCTTCCTCTGGTTAGGTGAATCAAAAAGTAAACTAAATATAGTATCTACCCAAGTCTCTTTCGGGCATGCACAATTTTGCCAGTAACGTATACCCGAGTAACGCTCAGTCCTGGGCGTTATGAGTTTAAGAAGCACAGGGGAAAGTGTATTGAAATTATAAAAGGCTATAGGCTAGAAGCTATTTGAGTAGTTCCACTAGGGGTCAGAGCAATAAAATATTTTTATAGAATATAAAATATAGTTTATTGAATATAAAATATTCAATAGACGTCATCTCTGAATTGCGGGTAGTTCTATCCCATTTGATTTATACCAGACTCAGTCTACGCCTGACAATCACTTATTTTTGTAATATGCCCTTAAAGATCGTCCATCTTATCCTAAAAAAAGGCGTATCCAACAAAATCGATGAATTTATCAAATCAAAACTACAAAATCTCTTTCACGAAGACATGTGAATCAATAGATGTAGGGAATAATGAAGATTATTTGAATATAATGTGCCTGTATATTTTTTCTGGCAAAGTATTCTGGCATTTTCAATTGATATTTTATATGTTCCCATAAGTCTTCAAACAATCCAATAAATAAAATATTTTTAATAGTTTAATTCACGAAAATTCAAATCTTCACATTCATTTCGCTCTAGTCCTTCTATGACGACCAGGCCATTTTTTCGGATCTATGGGACACTTTCTTTGTGGAAAAAAGGCCTACTGAAATATGTATCAAACCTGCACTTGAAGAATATCATACTTCAAAATCACTCTCATTTTGCAAAAAGGGCATAGAAAGTTGGTCAAGAGGATGGGCGAAGATTGCCAATAACGATAGAGATTATATTGTAGAATAAAATTATAACACATCGGTCAATAAGTCCCCGGTCTAACAAATTAAACACATTTTTTTGCAAATTTTTACTTCATTCATCAATATATTCTCCTTGAAGAACAATACAATCATTCTAATATATCTACACCTTTTTTATAGAACGATTTTGCTTTGTCTTCAAAATATCCTTCAGTGTCGGTAAATACCTCTTCATTGAAGCGAAATTTCTTTCGACCGAGCATTTTTTGAGGTCTGAAAACAGGTAATACTCGCTGGGGGCCAGATCTGGAGAATTCGATGGACAGGAAAACAATTCGAAGTGCAATTCATGCAATTTAGCTATTGTCATCAACGATTTGTGCATTGCACGATACGATGCATTGTCTTAGCGAAACAGCACTTTTTTTGTGCATTTGGAACCTTTTTTTGCGATGTAGTCCTTCAAACACACCAATAACGCTATGTAATATTCGCTATTGATGGCGCTTTACTATACGGTTTTGCGTAATAATTTTGCACATTTTTCCAATATTGTCTGGTATAACCACCTCATTTGGACGTCCAGAGCGTTCAGCATCACCGGTGCTTGTACCGCCACGTTTGAAACATACCAATCAATTATGGTTAACTTTCCTGTGGCAGAGTCCGGGTAATGTTTATCAAGCCATTGTTTTTCTTCAACTGTATTTTTCTTGATCAAAAAGCGATACTTAATAAATACACGAATTTTTTTTTTCGTTGTTTTAAAAATATCAAAAGTAGCGTCACTTAAAGCACAACAACTCAGAAACAGTAGACAGATTGTCATGAAATTTTGACACATGACGTTTGAAGGTTGGCACAATCGACCACCGGTAAGGATTTTTTTAAGTGACGCCATCTATATCTGAAACCGGGGACTTATTGACGCATGTGATATTTACTCTTAAATAAAATTACTTTTTGTACTGTGTATCAAAATGGTGTACCCATTACATCCATGTCGATTGCGTGCGAATACAATAACTGTCTAAGATAACATTACTTAAGTCGTGGGATGCCTTTAGAATGACCAGCACAGCACATCGTACTGGTGCATAACTCTGTTCCTCAAACTCGCTAGTCCATATTCATAAATATAGAAGATAGAGTGTCGAATTAGCTCGATGTTTTATGAAAACTTAAATCTACTTCTTTCACACCAATAGCTCTTTCCTTTTCAAATTAAGTTAATCGCTTTAAACGTTGGAAAGCACGAACTAGTATGTCTCGAATCTGCGTGATATATGTATGATATGAATATGCATGTGCATGAATTAACTTCTAATGAACAACAACAATCGTGTCCTTAATATTTATATAATATATGGAATACAGCAAATCAGAACAGAGTAGTCTCTTAAGAAACAAGCCAAGTACGAGTGGGACAAGTGTCATGCTACCATTTTGACTATTTATAACTTTTAAATGAAACAAGACCATTTTTTTTCCACAATATATTTATTTCGACTTTAAGTTAATTTCGACTTTGAAGTTGAAATTACATCAATTAAATGTGAGCATTAGCAGTAATACAACTTTGTGTTCTTTTTAACATAGCTTTCATAACTTTTGTCAGCATATCTAGTGATAATGCAGCGATTTCACCACGGAAACCTTTTTCCTTTTCCTTTTCCCTCAAAAATCTGCATAAAAAATAATCCAGAGCCATCAAATCAGGATTTCTAATGCATTACTGTATGCTATTCGCTTATTATTGTTTCTAGGCAAAAGATCTTGAATAATTTGAATCATATAGGGGAACATATTCAAGCCACTTCCCAAAATTCGGCGCAAATTACGTGAAGAAATTCCCACTTGCACACCAAGGCGTCGAATCGGCGTTTCCGGAGCCTCTTCTACACGGTGCCCTATATGTGGAATATGTGAATCTGTGATGCGGGACCTATATCCCACTGTTCAATGCAGCCAACGATTAGGATATTTTTGCCTAAATTCGCATTAAGTTGCAATTATTTCTTTAAATCAAAATTAGAACAAATTTCAGCCCGTTCTTTTAGCATGTATGCATCCATAACAAAATGGAAGCGTGGCACTTTCCACACCCTTTATAATTTTAAGGACATAAATAGTTTAAATAAGATGACATGAATTTATTAAGAAATTAATCAAATTATTATGGGTAGAAATTTCCTCTATTCCTTATGTGAATAAAATGGTGTACAATTCTCTAATAACACAGGTTCACAAATTTAATCTTTGGTAAAGAGGTAAAAAGGTAACATTGATAAAAGGTTACAACAAACATTGTAAAAGGTACATTGAGAAAAATAGGTATCATACAGCGACAAAAACTTTCCCTTTTTCCTCTTGTATTCAAAACCATCTTTCCTTTGTAAAAACCAATAGTAGTCGCTTAACATTGATACGTTCCATTGCCCTTTGTATCCCTGCATCCATCGCCCTGATGTCTTGTGAAACTTCTTTCCTTGTTCGTCACTTAGTGCATCCAAATTTTCCGGAAAAAATCCAAATGGATGTGTAAAAAATGCATTTTTAAGGACATGTGTCAATCTAAATGTGACTAAAATTTCATTGGCTTTCAAGAGTTTATCTATGAGGTTTTATAGTTTTCATCTTTCTTGTTGCTAAAAAATCCTTTCACTATACTTACTTTTCACTACAATTCCTTGCTGCTTCCAATTAATTTTCATTTAATTTTTCATGAAAACGGAAATCACTGAGAAGCTTCCTTATTTGAGGTCCAATAAATATGCCTTCTTTTAGTTTTGCATGACTTAATTGAGGAAATATTTCTTTTAGGTACTTGAAACCATTATCTTCTTTGCCCATGGTTTCGAAAAAGCTTTTCATTAGTTCAAGCTTATTATGGAGAAGTGGAAGAAGCATTTTTTTTGGATTAACAAGGGGGTATATTTTATGTTTGAAGTACCAGGTTTAAAAGAAGTTCTATGCGACCAATCTTTTTTAGTGTTCTTTTGTAGCCCTTTGTACCAAAGTACTGCTTACCTTTGAATTCCAAAGTCAGGTACAAATAATTTCAAGGACTCCATGATATAAAGGAGAAGCAGGTACTTGAAAATTGGACTTGCTAGGCCATTTCTGTGAAAAGGTGTTTTAATAACAACCTAAATTAAACGCAAAAAGAACATTCTCATCAATGTTACAAAAATCATTTCGAACTCTGTTATTATCGTTTGATTTTCAAAAATGTATATGAGTAAACTAGCATGACCATTACAATAAATTTTGAAGTCGTACTTGTATATTAAAAGATAAGATGGAAATTAGCATAGGTATGTAGTACAAACTAATATGCCGTTTATTCGCAAACCAAATAGATTGTTCTAATAGGGACATGTGAGACAATTAGTCATGATAACGTAATATTAAACTAAATTACGAGTTTGGTCTAACCAACCATTTGGACAATTTGAACGATTCACTGCTAATGAAGTGTCACACGATATAATCGGAAATATCTACGTCATGCGGGATAGATGGAATCCATTATTATGTCACAAATTATTAGAACAAATAACTCATCAAGTTTTAATGGCCTTACAGATACACAAATATTTATTTATACAGAAAATAAGGGAATTAACTTTCGTAAATTAGGTAACGATTTTCCTTTTCCTCGGGAAACAGGTCAAAATTTCAGTTTAATTTAATTAATAACAACGTTTCATCGTTTTATTTATTTGAAATCATCGGAATTCAGTTTTTTGTTGCATTGGCTTCTTAAGGTATTTTTTGGAAATAAAACCTAATATTTTCTAGGTATTTATTCCACACGTTTCAGCATAAATTTGATTTGCTTTCTCACAAAAGTCCAGGAAAGCATTCACATTATTGTCGTTTAATGTCAAAATTGAAATTACTAGCACTAATTTTTCACACTACAACTCATTTTAAACGATTCACGTCATATTAAGAAACACATTATTAATTGCTTAATTAAGTTAAATGTTCAAAATTTCCACCATTTGAGTTTATGAAAGAAAGTCTGGCACAGTTTTAACCAGTTTTTCCAAACACGTTGAAAAATTCCTTTCAAGGTATTAAAAGGCCTATGCTTTCGCCATTCCGGACAGCTTCTCCGTAAATAAAAAGCATATTGTGATATTCGCATATAGAATACACTGAAATAATTTTAGTCGCAATTTTTAAATAATTTTCTTTGGCCTGGTCACATCGATAGTAGCGATGTATAGCATGATTCTAAATTTAAAATAAAACTATTTTAACAATGTTCATTAGTTTATTTGTAGTTTATTCGTTAATAATTGCCGAATATGTTTTTACACGCATTTGCTTCAAATTTAATAATGGCTTTTCGATTGGTGATTTAATAATTTGCATTTTCTTTCTCAGGGGCCCTTATGTGTTTTTGCCCATTGTTAGAACGAACTTTCTTTAAAGCGATGCCAAGAATCGTTGGCTAAATTTACGAAAGCTACAGCCTATCTAATCATGTATTTATCAAAAGAAGCGTAAGAGTAATTCTGTGACATTTCTATAGCTATAATATAAAAATATCATACGCTCTCAGTTTAATATATGTCGTATTTGAAAAAGACACTGCAAAATTTAGATATAAATTTTTGTTTATTTAAAATGAATTTCCATCAAATATCGAAATAATTCATGTGCTTTTAGTACTTATGTGATTATAGACTAACCAATTGCTATTAAATAGCAATCTTGTAATCCAACCAATTTATACCAGCGAAGTTTTAAATTTGTAATACTCTCAGTATAATACGATTTGTCCAACTCTACAAGATAAATAATAACCTTTGGCTTCAGGTTTGGGAGGAAGAAGAAATTGCTAGGAGCCAAATCTAGTGGATTTGGCACATGTGGAAGCTGTTCGAAGCATAGACCACAGAGTTATGATACAATAACTCGAGATATGTAATTATACACATCCATTATAAATGAAGAAAAAAAAATTTTTTTTGGCCAAATGGCGGTAATAGTGAAGAATAATACTCCCCGGTGACCGTCCTACATTTTACAAAATAGTCTATAAGGAACATACCACAAGAATCCTTTTCCTGCAGATAAAACTATTTTCGCTTTCTTCAGATCACTTTCACCTGCTCTCATCCACTGTTTGTATTATTGCTCTCCTCTTCCCTAGCAATGTAATAGTAAATCCATGCTTCATCAGGGTCAATAAGTGAAAACCAAAATTCTCTCAGATAATGAGGATTATTTAAAATATTTAAACAACTAAAATTGCTTATGTACGATGAAAAAAAGAGAGAAAGAAAAAAGAGAGAGAGAGAAAAAAAGAAAGAGAGATTTTCGAAATATTTTTCATATCAGGCACTACCACAAATTCTATGCATTTTCCTTAGATATAGGTTTCAGTGGTATTTATATGTGAGTAACGGAAATTAAGTGTACCACCATTATCGATAGTAAACCAATCTATACCTAGGACTTCCCAGAGTAGACAAAGAGTAACTCCTTGTTTTCAACTAGGGTGCTATTAGGCTGTACCCAACATTGACTTCAGTGATAAAATTGACTTGGCATTGACATGGACAAACTGCTGCATCAGTCGATATGGCGTTACTTCTTTGTTTTATTTTCAGATTCTAAATGTGCGGAACGACATTTAATTTCCACGACGACATCTGAGTACTCGTTATCTGAGTATTACAGTGTGCCAGAAAATTTCAGAAAATGAAAATTGATGAAAACAATATCTTAAAGTTTAGGTTAACATAATATCATTATTATACAATTTTTTATTTTTTCCCAATATTAAGCATTAGCGACAGACAATTTAAAGTAAATTATTAGAGATAAAGATTATTTTTCTTTTTCTTCCAGATATTTGCAAATTTAGTTTGGATTGACGTAATGAAAATTACAAAACATTTTCGCTTCATCCAAAAATTGTGCTAAGTCCATTGATATTTTACAAAAAAAAAATATTTTTTACTTCAATAGAGAATTCGTATAAATTTTATCATGTTCCGGCAAATATTTTAACAATATTTTAAGCAATGTCCTTTCTTGCTTGGGTCAAAAGAATATAGGGCTGGTGATATAGGGCTGATTTTTTTTATCTAATAGATCCTTTATAGTTTTGATTAGCTATATTTTTAACTCATAACTTCTGAAGATAATCTCAGCTTCAACATTATTTCTATAGGTACGTATTGCATTGAAGTCGATTGTATTTGCAGATGCTTTACTTGGAAATGTGGAACTGGACTATATGAAAATGACTAACTGTATTTCTGAAAATCAAAAAATCTTCTTTTTGCAATTGAGTCAAAACAAGTTTGTCCTTAATCGCGTTAAGAGATCTAATCAATGATACAGGGCTATAAATTTCGGAGTACCTAAGTTTTCATTCAATCAGGCTATGGACTGAGTCTACGTATGGGATGTTTCCATGACCAGCTTTGGAAAATATTTGTTCATTGGATATTATTTGTCGCTGATGCTTGATGAAATAATCCATGGAAAATGACATAATGCTATTGCGATTTTGCGGAAGCACAAAACAAGATTATTACGTTAAGATTTTTACGATTATACGATATCACGATTATAATTTTTTATGTCTAGATTATCGTAGACGATATTTCGTCTAGAATTTGTACTAAATTGCAAGCAATATAGCCTGCGGCACGTACCGCCGTCACTTCAAACCATATCTCATAGTAAATATTTTTATTCACCGCGCAGTGCGCTATTAAACTGAGTAAATTTAATATCCGTTTGTAAAAGAAGTTGAACACATTAGCCTGAGGGAGCGTAAAAATATTATGCATATCGAAGGAAATATTCGCAATAGTACCTTTTGCAAGGTTTTTGTCGCCAGCTTTTTCGATTTTACATTGCAGTTTCAGTTTTAAATGGTTATTATATTTTTCTTTTTTAAAATTTTGTTTGAATTAATTGACCATTATATTTTACACTTTCATAAGCAGCTGTCCTTTTTGAGCTTAAAAAAGGAAATTAGCTAATGAAAATTTGGCGGTAGATATTAATTTCTCACGTGACTTAAAGGTGCAGTCTCATAGTATGTGGACTTGGAGTAAAGCAATATTAACACTGTGTTACCGTAAAGTTAGCGTGTTAATGTAAAGTACAGACTAAATTTTCATTGTTCTACATTTTGTTTGAACTTGGTTTCAGTTGCATCTCAGGAATCCTATAGTGCACCTCACGAATTCATATTTTTAAAGAAATAATGACAAATCGACATGACGCACTCCAATACTCGAATTAAAATTATATGTTAAAAACATTCTAGGGTGTAACAAAAGTATTCGAGTTTTTTTCTTTGTTTATAGTTATGGATTATTCTTTATTATAATAAAAGGTTTAACTTCTTAACCAACTTCAACCAACTTCATAACCAACTTCAACTTTTTACTCTGACAAATCAACAATTTTGCTTCAGTACTTAAGTGATTCCACTGCGAAATATTTAGTCGACGGTTTAATTTCATAGGTTAAAATAAATCACAAAGTTGGAGTAATTCTAAGACATTATTTAAAAAAGGCTTCGAAGAGATTGATGCTGCTCGTGAGATTTGCGAAATAGAGGGGGAAGGTCGGCACCTTCCCCCTCTATCCTCCCCTATTAATCTGCACCGTTCAGCTCTGGTGCAAAAAGTTCAGGGAGGGAAAGATGGGTCCTGAAGATAGGCGAAAATCAGATTGCTCACAATCTGTAGATGTCGACGTTTTAAGAGAAGCTGTGATTGGCTGCAGATCCTGAAACATGCACTACGAAATTTTCAGGGGAATTACAGGGTTTCAGGGTTAACCACCATTTGCAATGCAATTTACGAATGATAAAAAAATATAAATAGTGAATACTTATGTACTTTAAAAATTCAAGGTTGTACACAACATTGACTTCAGTGTTAAAATTGATTTGATATTGACATAGACAAAGTACATCTTTACAACTATGCAGTCGACATGGAGTCACTCTATTTTATTTTCGGGTCCAAAATGTGTAGAAACATCTATTCTCCTTCTAAATATTGTTATGTTATTGTAGACATGATACACAGTGCGTCCATTAAATATCAGTAGTTAATATATATCTCAGCAACCAGTAACACTCGTTTATCGACGAGTGGCGTTGTTTCAAAGCTTGAACATTCGTGGAGCTAACGAAATATACTTTATCATAATCGGTTGACATTTGGTCATTTTATTAAGTCTTGTTTACAAGACAAAAAAGTTTGATGTACAAATAAAATCATGGAATAAAGAGCTCTTAAATTTAATGCAAAACTAGGTAAAACTGCGACGGAAACATTCTGGTTGAAGCTGCAATAGTACGGCGATGATTATTTAAGCAGAACAAATGTTTTTCTGTGCCATAAACGTTTTTGGATGACAGATTGTCGCTGAAGGATGACAAATGTGACGGGAGATCAATTTCAGCTCGCACTCCGGAAATGATCGAAAAAGTTCGAGATATTGTAGTAAATATCGACAAAAAAACGATTCGAATCATTCTTCACAAAGATTTGAGTAAAACAAAGGCTTGTGTAAAATTTGTTCCACACGCATTGACAGAGGGGCAGAAATCATTTCGTATAAATCATTCCAGAAAGTCGAAAAACTCACCATAAGCAAAAAAAACTCCTTCAAAAATCAGGACAATGTTCATTGTTCATTCAAGGCATCATCCACAAAGAGTACGTTCCAACTAGTCAAACTCTAGTCAAACTCGGAATTCGTAGCATTCCGCCAGAATATCGTGATTCAGACAGCTGGAATTTGGTGTTTGTTGGTACTTTGTTTGGAGTTGAAAAGGTGTTTTTGAAGACACTCAGCCCATCCCAGCCGCTTCGACGAACGTGGTTTAGAGACTATTCCACAATATGAGCTGGAGCACGCATTTGAATCACTATTGAATCGATGTAAAAAATGTATCGAAGCCAGAGGCAAATACTTCGAATAATAATTTTTAAAAAAATGTCACGTATCTCGTGGCTAAACACATTTCTCCGGACCAGTATTGATACTTAATCAACGCACTTAGACTAGATGAATCGGGATTCATATATCTTAGTTACCGACGAAGCAATTATTCTACAGACGAAATACTGACAAAGCACTTCACTGGCACCCGCCCGCAATTCAACCAATAATTCCAAATAACTTATTTGAATAAAACCCGTCTATTAACGAACGCTTCTTTCACATAATGTAAACACCCTGAGAAACGAGACGAAAGTGTTTTCAATACACAACAATACACATTTCCAAAGCACACAAAGACGAGAAACCATTTAGATTTAAAACGAAGTTAGAAGCATGAAATTAAATGGGGCTGAATCGATGTGTACACTTAATATTTCCAACATTCACTGTTTTAACATTTTAATCATGTTCTGGTCTCCAAACTAACAATTTTGTAATTTGCAAATATACCTTTCTATCATTACTATCAACACCGTGTACCCTATTCGCCTGCTAAATAAAAGATATATTCATAGACATCAAAAGCGTGATGTACATATTTCCAAAACATTAACGATTTGCTTTTACTTGAAAGCCTTTGAACATCAAGCGCAAATAAAAACCGTCGTAGATGAACGTATTTTATTATCTGCTTGATCAAAACAGTTTTAAAACAATAAAGGCACGAGAACTATCCATTTTCAAATACGAAACATATTTAATTCGCGTTTCAGTGCGATAAATTGGCTATCAGCGAATGAATAAAATACATTTGTTGTTTTTTTCAATGAAATAATTTTCTTAGTCGACGTATGTATATATTCCTTTGCAGTAGACATATTTGATGTACTCTTTGGGTAGTAAAAGAGTTAATTTTCTTTTATAATTGAATATATCAAAAAAAATTAAATAAAAGTTAATTATCATTAGTGTATTCCATTTTGTTTTTGTAATTGATAACGACTTTTAAAATCCATGTGTTTATTTGAATAATACAGACTGGAAAATTTTGTTCTAAGTATATATATATATATATATATATATATATATATATATATATATATATATATATATATATATATATATATATATATATATATATATGCCACGCATGTAGCATAGAAAGCATTGAAAATTGTATGCAATATTGGAAGTTATAACACATCGGTCAATCAAGTCACCGGTCTGACATATAGATAGCGTCAATTACGAAAAATCCTAACCAGTGGTCGATTGTGCCAACTTTCAGACATCATGTGTCAAAATTTCTGAGTTGTGCTTTAAGTGACGCTACTTTCAGTTATTTTCAAAACAATGGAAAAAAACAATTCATATGTTGATTAAGCATTGCTTTTTGATGAAGAAAAATATCGTTGAAGCAAAACAATGGGTTGATTACCATCACCTAGACTCTGCCCCAGGAAAATCAACCATAATTGATTGGTATGTTGTATTCAAACATGACTGTACAATACAAGCACCGATGATGCTAAACGCTCTGGACGTCCAAATGAGGTGATTACATGAGACAACATCAAAAAATTTGAAATAAAAATATCATAAAAATATCGAAACGAAGTGTTTACACCATTTGGCATCAACATTTGGGAATGCGTAAATTATAACCGAAATGGGTGCTAATGGGTAAATTACTATCGAAATATTGATGATTCTGAGCAATGTTTGGGGCTGTTTAAACGAAATAAAAAAGGATTTTGTCATGCGGTATGTAACAATGGATGAAACATGGACCCATCAATACACTCCAAATTGAAATCGGCAGTCAACTGAGTGGACAGCAAATGGTGAAAGCCGTCCAAAGCGACTAAAAACACAACCATCGGCAGGCAAAGTTATGGCTTCTGTATCGTTTATCTTGAGAAAGGTAAAACCATCAATAGCGAATGTTACATAGCGTTATTGGTGCGTTTGAAGGACGAAATCGCATAAAAAAGTTCCAAATAAAGAAAAAAAAAAGTGCTGTTTGACCAAGACAATATACCGTATCACACAACAACAAAGCGATAGGCAAATTGCATGAATTACACTTCCAATTGCTTCATCCACCGTATTTTTCAGATCTAACCCCAGCGACTATTTTTTGTTCTTACGCATCAACAAATTAATCGCTGGAAAAAAATAATTTTGCTTTAATGAAGAGGTAATTGCCGAAACTGAAGGATATTTTGAAGGCAAAGAGAAATCGTTCTATGAAAAAGTGTAGAAATGTTAGAAAAGCGTTGAAGAGATTGAATTGCTCTTCAAGGAGAATGTTGATGAATAAATCAAAATTTCAAAAAAAGTGAGTGTTTTATTTATTAGACCGGGGACTAATTGACCGATGGGTTACTACATGCTGCACAGAAATAGTTTTAAAATATTTCTATTGAGAATAAAGATATGGTAATGCACTAAATCCAGTTACAAAACGACGTCAAAAAAAATTAAGTCACGAATATTAAATATTATTTAAAATAAATTATAATTTTTTTTTTTTTAATTCCTGCATTCCAAAGTTTATGAAAAAAATAATGTAACAGTGATTAAGAAAATAAACAGAACATCAATTGAAACAATCACAAAAAGGCTTTAGAAAAAAAAATAATACAAGACAACATATTTACCCTTAAATAACTACCAGAGTGAAGTTTCAAGTTCTATGAGATTTTTTTCATTCAAGTTCCATGAGAAACAGTATATAAAATTGTAGATAAAATAAATATGCACTTAACAATAGCAATATTATCATGCGTCTATATGAAAATATAAAGAGCTACATAAGAATAGATAGTTTCCGAGGAGTTCACAGTTAGCGACGGTTTAAAACAGGGCCGACATTATATAGAAGTTTGGAACTGTGCCTTTGTAGACGACCGATTGGCTAATATATAAAAAAGCTGAAAACAAATTTAGAGATCTGAAAAGTAAAACATTGATAACAAGAAAATTAAAATTTAAACTAAAGTTTTGACGATGCCGAAAGAAAACAGAAAATCTGAACATCGAAATAAATAATGTTCAACTCGAACCCGTTGATTCGTATAAATATTTGGAAGTCCATATCAATAGTAATAGGAACGAAGAAATAAAGATCAGAGAAAGACTTGAGTGTACATTCCGTTGACACCACTCATATCAACGTTAGAAGGTACACGCTGTTCTGGCGGAAAAATATCCAGCTTTGATTATAGTAATTTGATCGTAAAATAGTCCTACAGCTAAATAACGCAAGACCACACACTTCATATCTGATCACCTCAAAAACTAACGAATTGGACTTTGGACTTCTCCCTCACCCAGCCTACAACCCCCTACCAGTCTCGTTCAGTCATATTATTTGTCCATTTTTCACTTTTTGCGGTGAAAAAAATCAAGAATGAACAAGATGTAAAAACTGGCTACGTAGAGTTTATCGCCTCTAAAGATTCATCGTAGTACCGAAGAGAAATAGAATTACTGGCTCAAAGATCGGTTGAGATCATCGAAAACACCCTTTCAGTCGAGGAATAACTTTCAGTGTACAGTTTTTAAACAGTGAATAACCAAGTACCTCAAAAATGAAAATATGTTTGTTACACCCTAGTAATTAGATATATTTCAATAATGAGTTTAAGCCTGATACATCTTTTGAACTTAGTAAGAATATTGCTAATGGCTAAATATTTTTCTGCAAAGGATTTTATTAACCTAGAACATAGTATTCGTATTTAACTGAGTATATAAAAGAAACAAAGCCGACTACTCTATGTAGTTATTTAAAAGATAGTTTTCTCTGTGTAGTTTATTTCTAAAACACTTTTCAGAAAATTAATGAGCGAAATTTGTTAAGATAAAAATTCTTCATTATAAATTTAGAATTCATTATAAATAAACGATAACTCTGGTTTACTAATTACTAGAATTTATATCAAATGTTAAGAAATATTTTGTAATTGTAAAGTGAGGTAGGAAATTTTCATAACGAATCGAAATATATGTATAAACATTTTATGAAACTTTGAATTTCCTGATTTGGGATATCGAAATTGACGTCAAAAAAAGTATGTTTAATCTAAAAATAGGTATGATACCAGCGTTACTATTTATATATCCGGAATAATAAATAAAAATAAATATTTATCATTGAAAATGTATTTGTATATTATATATTATAAATATTTATCATTGAAAATGTATTTTTATTGTTTTTCAAAATATTCTCCGTGATGATAGATCCACTTTTGAATACGTTTGAACCAATTTTCATAGCACTTTTTCCATTCCGGTTGAGGTATCTCCAAAACATGCATTTTGAACGCTTCAATCGTTTCTTCGGGCGTCGAAAATCGTTGATCACGTAGTTAATTCTTTACGGACGGGAACAAAAATGGATGGGTTGCCAAAATCATTGGGTGCCAAATCAGGACTCTACGGCGGATTAAACATCAATTCGATGTTTTAACCGGTCAAATATACTCAATTTTTGTTTGGTCCAATATATGAGAACTCGCGTTGTCATTATGAAAAATGATC
Organism: Cosmopolites sordidus; assembly: GCA_031761425.1. NCBI lineage: Eukaryota > Metazoa > Arthropoda > Insecta > Coleoptera > Curculionidae > Cosmopolites > Cosmopolites sordidus. The sequence goes on from JARFXV010000805.1 coordinate 201,294, forward strand.
CTGAATCGATGGTTGTTGTTTCCTATTTCTTCAAGGACTTCTGACAAACAAATAGTTGTGGACCATTCAGAATTGAATATTTTACGATTCTTTAGGGACACTGTCCGTTTATCCCAAAAAAACAGACGTCCATTTGCTTCGAAGTGCTTTTTGCGCGAACAGCTTTGGTTTGATTTGGCTCATTATGAAAGACCCATACAGTCCATTGCTCTTTACGTTCGATCGCTCTTTACGTTCGATCGATATTTACGTTCAGTTCATATGCATAGATTCAAGACTGATCACCTGTGTAAATGATACCACGATTATATTTTTGCACGCACCACGATTATATTTTTGAATATTTCTTTGCACCAATCGACACGAGCCCTTTTTTTGAGCGATTGTCAAATTATGCGGAATCCAACGCGCCCAAATCTTATCTCGGCTAAATATTCTTGTAAAAATCTTGTGTATGCTTGTCAAACTACCCAGGGACGCCTCAATCTCACGGTATGTCACATAACGATCTGACTTTATCAGTTCACGCGCAGTATCGATGTTTTCAGGCATAACAACCGATTTTGAACGACCTTCGGTAAATTCAGCCGTGAGCAAATGACGGCCACGAATGAATTCACTAAACAAGTGATATACAATAGTTTTAGATGATGCTTCATCGCCAAAAGTCAAAGTGAGTTGATCGATGCACTGTTTTTGAGATAATCCATGTCGAAAGTCGTAGTAAATCATCGCACGAAAATTATTAATTAAGTTAATTCCATTTTTTAACTGAGATGAAATGTTCAAGTCACTAAATAACACAAATAGGCACTATATAATGGTACTATATAACACAATAATGCCAAACTTTAACATATATATGTATCAGATGGCACCTAGCATCACCAATTCCGGATACATAATTGGCAACCCTCGTAGTTATTATAAATCTAAATCCTATTAAAAGCACCATTCAGGCCAATCGGAAAAGATAGACTATTAAATATAACTAAATTAAAGACAAAATGACATTTAACCTAGCACAGAAATCTTATTCGATATTGCTGAATGAATAAATATTGATTAATAAGATTTTAGTCAATATTATGTCTTAGGTATTCGACTATAGGACGGGTATGGGGGAATTCAAAAACCACTTGCCGATATGTGGCAAGTGGTTGGCATGGCACACATTACTTCATGATTTTCGTTAGCAAACCACAATGGTGTAACGCTCCAGCATTAAGCTATAAGCTAACCTGCTGCTGCTGAGTTCACAATTCAACAACTTTTATCATGAAATTAGTAAATTCCTTGACCAGCCAACCTATTCATACAATACTGTTGTTATTTTCTGTTCACTAAATGAATGTTTTCTGAAAGTGCAGTAACTGCGTAATTATTACAGGGTTTTTTAAATCATCATTTATATCAAAATTTCTATATTCAGAAAAGATAAAAAAATATATTACAATTAATCTTTATGATGAAAGGTTTTAATATTACACACACTGTTGAATATAAAAAATACACACCAATAGAGTTTAATTAATACTTTATAGAATGATACAAAAAGTTTTTGAAATTAAGGTAATAATTTTATTAATGCATGGGGTAGTTAAATACAGTAAATATAGGTGATGAATGTTGTATTCATTTATATTTAAACAAACTAAATTATTTAATAGTCCGATTTAATATAAAATCCATATTACTCTCCGTATAATTGCGTGAGAATATATTCAGTTATGAATTATATATTCAAATAAAAGTAAATATAAACAAGTCTAGATTTTTTAATTTCTATTTTATTTTTCAACTTTGACAACCAAAATGAAGTAGATGTAATACTTAGCTAACATCTAGAAGCCAATATTTTTTAAACAAGATTTTGATTACATCGCTGGGTATTTATTACTTAAGCTGCTATGTTGAAATTAAACAAGAATTTAATTGAGAATTTAAACCTTGAGCAAGCTTATTTAGAAAGAAATCGAGTGTTTTATCATAGCTTGTAGCGTTTAAAAATTATCTTGGGCATATCTTGCCTCAAAGCGCACCTGAAAACTCTTGGTTTTTAAATAATTTTTACACTTAACTGAGTCCTTTTTGGAGTAGATAAATCCCTTTTCCTAGTTTAAGAGTTTATTTTTTTTAATTCCGAAGAACTGGATGGAAACCTCATCGAAGTGCCGACAAGACCTATTCGTGACCCACGATCCAACTGCCTCCGGCGAACGGCTGCCGTAGGCCAAACCCATATAAGTAAAAAAAGAGGTTCCAAACTTATGAAGAAAATCCTACTTCATGCTTCACAGGAAGGACAAGAAGATCATGAATAATGTCTTTATTTGGGCCAAATCAAAAGATAAGGTTGACAATCATTTGATACTTTGGGCCGGGCCTATCTAGTGCTTAAATATGAATATATTTTAATATTAAATTGAAAACAAAGCTCCACAGTTACATGTCCTGGAATCCAATTAGCTTTACGATTGTTTTGTGTTCAAGAAGTATGATATTTGTATAAACCAGTAGAGTTTGTGCAGTTCTGGCTTCCTTCTGGTGACGACATATTTCGGCCAGTAGCATCATCATGTAGTATGGTCGGGTAGTTATTAGTTGCAACAAATGGCCACATTCCGCTTCCACTGGTCAATATGACACAAGCCAATTTACTTTTATTTGTTTTAATTTGCGATTTTTCGAACCGAGTTTGAACGCTCTTAAGGGTGTGGCGTGACAGATATAAATCTCTATAAGCTTTAATATCATCAGCAAATGTGACAATAAGGGCATAATCATTTATAATTACAGGTTGTTCGAAAAGTTCGTAAGTTATTCGTATAAGTTCGTATTGTTATTTTTACGCTTGTAAACCAAAATATGTGCTGGATTAATAAAGTTTATTTACATATTGTCAATTCCTACTGTATTGAAAATGTTTACATTTAGATTCGCTTTGATTTGCCTTCAGTTAGTCAAGTTGATTTAAATTGAAAATGTCGGTGGATAACTTACATTTACCTCACATTATGCTTTATAATTTCTAAAAGGGATAAAACGCTATCTACACAAAAAACAAGATTTGTGCTCTTTACGGAGAGTGTTATATTGAGGGGACCACGGTGCAAAAGTGGTTTGGTCGGTTCGCTGGCGGAAATTTTGATCTGTAAAACCGGCATCGCTCTGGTCGGCCTTCATACTCTAAAAATCGGGAATTAAAAACCACAATAGAAAAGATCCACGTACCCTGCTCCGTGAGATAGCAGATATTTTCAATATTGGCAAATCGGGCTTTTTTTGACCGTTTAAAAGAAAATGGGTACGTATGTCAATATGATGTGTAAGTCCATCAGAAACTCGGTGAACGAAATCTGCTGGACCGAAACTCTTCGCACGATGTTTTGCTAAAAAAATGTTCTGAAGCGCATGGTAACTGGTGATGAAAAGTAGATTGTGTACAATAACCTGCAATGAACAAAATCACCAGGGATGCTAGGCTCAGCATTATTGAGTATAACGATAAACAACATTCAGAAGAAAATTATGCTTTGCATTAGGTGGAATTGAAAGGGACCCATACACTTTGAGCTTCTTGCCAAAACCTGCCAAAATTAGTAAAGAGGAAAGGTGTCATGTTTCATCATGGAAATGCATGACCGCACGATCCAATCAGAACCCAGTAAAAATTGTTGGGAGCTTTTCCGCCTCCACCTTACTCACCGGACATCGCACCCTTAGACACCGTCTGTTCCGTTCCCTTCAGAATTATTTAAATGGCAAATCTTCTAAAACGGAAGAAGTGGTGAAAAACAAGCTGGTGATATGTTTTGCTAATAAAGATGTTAGTTTTTGGCAAAAAGACACTATGGACCTACCACTACGTTGGCGAAAAGTTGTAAATAATAATGGTAATGACAAACTAGAGTAACCAAATATTTGCATAAACTATTTGCATTTCTCTAAAAACATTTCTACGAACTTTCCGGACAGCCCGATAAATCGGATGTGTAAAGTAGATACAGCCGGAGACCGCTTCCTTGGGGGACACCAAAACTAATTAAATCTAGTGGTGTTTTGTTACTTCGAATATTTTACAACAATTTTTTAGTTTTGAATTATTTCACTTTATTAAAAACTTCCAGTCATTCAGTCATCGTAATAGTAAGTCAATGAATTTGTTTAATAGTAACATGTTTACATCTAAATTCTCCTCTTAAACATGCTTGATTATTTATGAGAAATAACATTCGGTATTTACATTTCTTGTTTACAATCAACGAGGTTTACAATCAACAGTATTTGCCATAAAAAATCTATGACAATCTACGCTTCTCTTCTTTTTTCCTTCCATGGCATCTACTCCGACAGAGTTATTTTAACTTTTTTTTTACTTCAGGTTCATAATAATGTATGCTGGTTAATGTTATGTTTATTTTCGTTATTAGTGCTAAACTATTGTGCTATTCTTTAAGAAAAAGTTATATATTAAGAAAAAATTATTTATTAAAATTGAAAAAAGGAACAATAATCATATATCACAATTAAAGAAACTTAATAATTTCGTGTTAATTATTAATATTTTCGTCTTGGTTTTCCACATTTATAGGTTACGTGGGTTTCCAGATTAAATAAAGACTCTGTATAATTTATCCTAATAGATCACCAGACTTATATTTGAGAACACCAGACTTATATTTGCATACGTAGACACCAGACATTCGTAAATATGACTACTTTGGTAAAAAAGGTCTCTTACTTTTTTTGGACATCTTTATTTTTACTTTGATAAAAACAGCATTTTAGCATATAAACAAAATTTTTAAAAAATCATTAAATTTGCATTGATTGCATTGATTGCATTGATTGCATTGATTACATTGATTGCATTGTATGGAATATGTAGTGGTCATACGCCGAATATTGCTAGGACATGAAGAACAAACCTTACGCTTTTTTCAACTTAATCAGGCCTTTGTTCTTGCATATCCAATTTTAATATTCTATAGATATTCTGTCGGAGGGCGTGGTAATGTTAGTAAACCTTTTCTTTTTTACAGCAACAGAATTATCAGTGCACTTTTCATTTGTAGCATATAATCTTGGTAATCTAAAGGTGTTCTATTTATCGTTTATCTTGTGAGTATTATGACAATAAACGATATAAGAATTTATTGAAACCATATTTAACATGTCACAAATTACAGCCAGTGGCCATCGCCTTGTTTTGCGACCACAGATTGTATTAGAACATAGCTGGTTAAAAATGTCTGCACCAGCTTTCGTTTTATTGTATGTGTGGACAATGTCAGGTTTGCCTGTAGTTTTGTTTATTATGAGTGCATCATGCATTGTAGATAGTAACATGACTATTTTATTTCTCTCCAAGACGAAACCAATGTTTTGTCTTGGTCAAAGCAAAACATTGATATACTGGTATTTCTCTTCTTTGTTTTTAACATTTCCTGAGAAATGTATCTTTTATTTTTATTATAGTTCCCACTAAAGTAAGATTATAAGGAGCTTTCAGTGGTTCATCTGCTAATTCTACCGAAGCAAACCAATTATCCATGGTAATATTTCTGTTGCCTCCATGGACGGTTTTGGTTAACTCTTTTACATAATGAGAAGCTAATGGTTCACCACCGGTTGGTGTACCTTTGCCTAAGTATGGGCATACATCAATAATGTATTTGGTACTGGAGTTTCAAACCATGACAATTTTGATCCCATATTTCGCGGGCTTGTTCCAAATATAAATTCTGAAACCACATCGTCCGCGAAATGATAAGGGTTGTTCATAATACGTCATAATACGTTCAATTTCTTTAGCTATTTCAGTATCTATAAGTGGCTTTTTACTCAACGTCATTTGAAAAAAATATAACTCAAAAATGTATTTCTTTAAAATTTGCAATAAATGAATATATGTAATGTCTGAATGATTGTGGCATGTTCATATATTTTTTCTCCTTTATTTGGGTTTTTCGCCACTGTCTAAAACTCAAAAAAAAAACAAAAATACCTGTTTTTATTTAAAGAAAGAATCACTGGGTAAAAACAAAAAACCAAACGGAGACAAATTTCTCAATGATTCTTTTTTGTAATAAATTTGCCTAACGAACAAAATTTTAAAGATATAAAAATGTTTACAAACTTTTAACGTTAACGTTTCGGAGGGTAATCTCCCCCGTTTTCAAAACTGAAGTAAAAAATAAATTATATTAATTTGTAATATATAAAGTAACGAGTGAAAGTAATTTCAAGTACATTGGCAACAATGGATTTTCATGACAGTGACATACTAACAATATATATATATATATATATATATATATATATATATATATATATATATATATATATATATATATATATATATATATATATATATATATATATAGGTAATATTTACTGTGTCATTGTTTATTGTACTGATTGTGTATTCAAATATTTAAATGTTTTTAATTGTATTCTTTAGAATCGGGAACCATATTGAATTTAAATCTACCGAAGGCATAGCAATAGAGTTATTTTTATTTAAATTAATTATAGCGGTTTCTTTTAATCTTCTGTATTTTGTTACCGATTCTTTTAATACCGTTTTGGAATTATTCCAATTGATTTTATGACCTGATTCCCATGCGTGTTGACAAATTCTAGATTTATTAAAATCGCCCTTTCTAAGAAGGTTTTTATGCTCTTTTACTCTAACATCTAACGATCTAGATGTCTCACCTATATAGAATTTGCCACATTCGCAGGTTATTATTATTGTTATTAATAACTTGTCTGTTTTGTCTAGTATCAAAATTTTTAAGCGATTTATCTATAAAATTTTTTGGGTAATTGTTTTTTATTAAAATGTCTTTTATGTGATTTGTTTCTTTTTGTAGTGTATCACTGTCGGTACAAACAAGTTTTGCTCTGTCATATAAACTTTTAATTACTCCTATTTTGACCGATTTTGAGTGATTTGAAAAGAAATTGAGATACCTATCTGTGTTTGTCGGTATTCTGTAAACTGTAGTTTTTATTTTGTTGTTTTGTTTTATTATTAAAGTGTCGAGGAATGGCAATTTATTCTCCCTCTCCATCTCTAAAGTAAACTTAATTGTAGGCTCTCGAGAATTTATATGTTGTAAAAAAATATTTAGATCGTCAATGCTATGTTGCCATATAGCAAAAATATCATCAACGTACCTAAGCCATATTAATGGATTTTTAAGAGATTTATTTAATATGTCATTCTCGAGTTCCTCCATAAAAATATTACTCATCAAAGGAGAAAGAGAAGAACCCATTGCCATTCCGAAATTTTATTTTTTAAAAAATACCATACACTATGCTCCAATTATCAATTAAAAGTATTTTGAAATCAACGCAAATTCTATGTTTTACTCAAGAATTAAAAAAAAATGCTCAATTTTAAAAGCCCTTTATGTAGTTTAAGTCGAATATTTGTGATTTACACTAGGAAAGAATGTACAATCCGCAATTTTATTGCGAAAATACTTGTTCTAAGGAAATCGATTTTAGAGGGAACTCATGAAAATGCATCAAAATACTATTAAATGCTTATAAAGTAGCCCTTTTAGTGTAGTTTATGGTCCAGGGGTATTTTTGTTGGGATCGCGTTTAGCGTCAAAGCATTTTTAAAGAACGGCAATAATTGATAAAACAGCAAAAACAGGTAATTATTATAAGCTTTATTATTTTTAAAATATAAATAACCACTATATAACTTTTAAGTTAAAATTAAACTAAAAAGGCAAATATCATTTTTTTTAAATAAAATTGAAAAATAGCCCTTGCTTGAAAATACAGTACGCGTGATTAATTAATAGGTTGTAGAATGTAACTTCACAGATATATGTGTAGACAAAATCATACATTAATCTTGTGTATAGAAAATAGCGACAATATGTCATACAATTTCTCAAAATTTAGTCCAAGAGGGATAGCTCCTAATTAAACGTCATGTTATTCTCCATTGTACACCTTTGTCTCGGAATATTATCTATTAATATAATTTCCCATTTAATAGAGGAAATTTCAGAAATACGGTCGCTTCAAAGCGCATTATATGGAATAAACGGAATGACGTAGAAGGCCGAAAGTGAAGATAACGAATTACAAAATCCCACCCCACATTTAATAACCTATTTTGAGGCGAAGTCGGAATGAGTTCCGAATGGAACATGGAAAACAATATTCAATTTACATTTTGTCAATTATAATTGTTTGGCAGGATTTGATATAGTTTCCAACCGACTATGATGAAACCCTGTTTCTAATTTAATAATTATTTAACACTCTTATATATTCTAAAACACTGAAATTAGGTTTTTCTGTGTTCCCAATCCCAAGATGTTCTTGATTTATTTTATAAAGTTCATGTAGGCTGAGGACAGTTTCTTAGTATTCTCTCCCCAATATGCCCGAAATATACTCTATAAGTGAAAACACGGAAGGTCTAGGTGACCATTGTATATATTTACATAAGCATAAGATGTGGAGGCACATAATGTTAAATTATTAAAACCTACAACAGTATGGTTGGGATAAACTTAAGGCTCAACTATTTCTTCAAAATACTATTATGTTGTCAGGTTGTCTCTATTAAAGATTTTTTTCAGATACTTGCAAGTAGATCCAGTTCTAATCTCCCGTTAGCCACATAATTAATAGTCGATACTCAGCCCCAGTTAGCTATTAGTCTTAAAAATTGATTTTCTACGTAGTTTGTGCGCCATAAAAATCCGATGTCTACTGTTATTCGATTGTGTACATTGTCAAACTACGCTTTACAATATCATAACAATAATTTGATTCCAATAATTTGGCTTCTCCCAAATTCACACAAAATTGCGAAAAATCCAGCGTACTCATGATTCAATCATTATAACATTAAACGTCATCATCAAGAACTAAATTATACACTGAAAAATACACTATAAACTATACATTGAAAAATCCGAAAAAAATACAAAAACCACATAAAACAATTTCTTGGAATAATGTTTTGCACTCATTTACCTGATACATATCCCTGGTAATAAACCATTTTCTTAAACTTATTTAGTTCTACGAGGATAATTGTATTTGCCAAATTGAAATTACATTTGCTTCCAAAGAAACACCCCAAATAAGCACGCGCAAGTTCTTAATTTTCCTTTAGCCTACACGAACTGGGTTATGTTTAGATAGCTAGTAATACTTTAATCATTCGCAAAGGACCCGAGGCGCCTGCAAGCCAATTAACTGACATAATGTGGCGTCGCAGGCGGCCACTTGATTGGAATTCCCCATTTAAAACCCGATTTCAGGATTGTTTTCAATTAACCAGGATCATCGGACCGTATCTAGAAAAGAACTTTCCATTAGGAGGGTTTTAACTTTGGTCCCGTTCAAGAATTAGGCCATTGCTCCGAGATAAACCTAATAAGTATCAAACGTTCCGTCTTGCTTGTACGCCTCACGACCGTTTATACGAAATTGGTTCCAGAACTGTTGAAGGGTGTTCCGACTGAAAGGAACAGAACAACTTTGGATAAGTTAATTAGTCGTAAGGAATGAAAAAAGGTTGAATCATTTTAAATTTGAGTACTGTAAATTCAATTATTTTTATTGGGCAAGAATAATAAAGAGACCTAAAATAAAACATTATATATCAGCTAGGGGTAGATTTTACGAATGTGAAAAAACACACATAGATTATCAAAAAAACAAGCATGATGAATTAGTTGTAGCAATATTTACAAAAGCTAATAAAACTATTCAAGTCACGTCGGTTTCAATTTTGGATATATCCTACTAACGAAAGAGACTCCTTCGTTGACATTTTAAATTAGATAAACAGAAACTATTTACAAACTGCCGGACCAAAACTCAACTAAATAAAATTAACGTTTTTGACAATGACGTATTATGGACGACAATAGGGCTTTTGCAGTACAGTCGCAGTATTTGTGAAAGGATTTGAGTAATATAGTAATCAAGCATTTGTGTAATATATGTACAATATGTATTGAATACAAATAAATATATCAGAAAAATATGAGGACCTTCTAAATTTAAAGAAAACTGGTAGCGTCATCTATTGAAATAATATATAATCTGAAAGTTGTATATTATCTCCTCTATAAAAGAAAACCGCAGTCACTAGAATCGATCAACCATTTGTCAAGTTATAACGCTTAAAGTGAAAGTACCTTTTGGCATCTAGTCACAAAACACGACGGAACAAAGAGCTAATATTAAATTATGTTTTAGCTCGATAAAACTTTTACAAAAACATTTGAATTCATGAAAAAAGTTTATGGTGAAAATTGCTTATCCCGTACACGTATGTTCAAGTGGTATAAGCGATTCCACGACAGTCGTAATGTTTTGAAAGACGACCCAGAACCAGGCGGGCCAAAAAACAAAAATCAGGATGACTTTAATACGATAAATAATTTAATACGACAAAGGACATAATTTAGAAAATGTTAACAAAGGGCTAAAACAAACAAAAAGTCTGTGCTTCGATTTTTGGCAAAAAAGTAAGTATTTGTGCTTCAACATCCTCCATATACGCCTGATTTATATCCGTGTGACTAGTTCCTATTCCCGAAACTCAAACTGGCGTGAAAGGAATGTTTTATAACAGTGCTACCCAAGTTCAAGAAGCCGTAACGAGGGAAATTGAAAAACTTATGCTAGCATGGGTTGAACGCGCTCAGCGGTGTATGTTGAATAAAAATAAATAATTTTGGCAAAATAACTATTTGTTGTATTTGTGTTATTGTGTTATAATTTGAGAGTACAAATTTTCTTGCTGAAATATATAATATTTTTAAACAAAAAGCTTATTCAATCCAATATTTCCTTTAGTTCCTTTTAGTTTTTCTAAACATTCTATAACTTCAGTACCAGTGGCGGCTGGTATATAAGAGCTGCAGAGCTGCAGATCCCTGCAGACCTCCAAAAAAATAAAATTACATATATTTCGGGACATTTAATTGTAGGGATATTTTTACTTGCTTACTAAATCAGGTAAGTTAATATTTCTTATTTTCAATTTTGGTTTGTTAAATATATTTTATAAATCATCTGCTGCTATGCAGAACCTCCATATTTCAAACTCACGAACTGCCACTGGCCAGTACCATTTCTAGAAATGTACTATTTCTAGAGTATACTGTCTTTAAAGAAGCTCCATTTCTGTAGTTGTGTTCAAAAGCTAAGGATTGCTCAAACAGTAAAGAAATCGATGAATGACTCGAATCATATAGACAAAAACTATTCAATTTAAATGACTAAATGCGAGTAACAACTCATTTAACTTTATACTGCTCAAAAATAGTGGTGGAATAATAAGTGTAATGTTATTCGAATATATAAACATATGTAAACATGACCAAAATTTCTCTGGTTATTATGTATTTTTGATTTGACACTAAACTTTTTGATTCGACTTGATGATCGTATTCAACTTGATGATTTTTGATTCGACACATTTATCAAATACAACTCTTGACTCATCACAGTATAAAATATGGCACTCATCTTTATCATCTTATTCCTCATGATGAACTTAAATTAAGGCACTAATTAGCAATTTTTTTACAAGGTATCGTACTTTATACTACAAACAAGTGTATTTAGCACAGAGATTAAAAAAAGTTCAAGTAAGGAGTAACGAAAATCTAAACTTTTTCAAGAATTAAGGTGAAAGAAAAGGATCGCTTTCCAAGTTTAAAACACTGTTAGAAATGCCCCTCCGTGTCTATCTAATGAATTGATCTTTGAAAAATGGGGGAATACGAAATAGCGCTGCTCTTCTTTTTTATTTTATCCATCGTTGCGTAACTTCACTTACCTTTTTTTTGTAGTTATACAACTTCTTGGCGTTTCTTCAAGAAGAATAAATACTTTGTGTGGATATTTATAGGATAAAAAAACTTTTTAGTTTCACGATATAAGCTGGATAAGTTTAAGGGGAGTTTATTCAGGTTATACTCTAGACATTTTAATGTGGACTACGAAATTGAAGAGTGTAATTTTCGTAACAAATGTCTCAAGGTTAGAAATTTAAAAAATCGGATAATTTTTTTTATAATTGAAAAGTATGAAATGATTATATTGGAACCTTTAGTATAAAAAGGTTAACTTGAGATTTTCCACAAAACACCAAATTTTGTGGAGTCTCTCAATTGGTGTTTCGCTAACCATGTTAACAATAATCAAGGAATGTTTGAATTTATGTAATTACATTTAATCATCTGCTGATAATAGTAACATCATTAGCGAAATGTACCTTAAAACATTGTAAGAAATGGATTTGCGATTTTTCAGAAAACCTCTTTAAGTATTAAATCACTTTTTTTAACAATTTTGCATTTTTAAGGTTTCAATTCAACAAAAGAATATTTTTAAAATTATAATTGTCCTTTAAACTGTATCCAGGGTATTTACACTATAAAATTTTAATTTTTGTAAGTGAAAACTGTTATAAAATATAGGGAATAGTTGCCTATTTTGAAGCCACACCTAAATTGAAACACCCAGATATTTTTTACATTTACAAAGTACAAAGCCGATCGAGAATTATTTCCTTCTACCGAATTTTAAAGGAATCGGCAGTCAGCATTCAACACTATGCTCGTGTTTGGGTTTTACGAATGTTTCTTGTAGTTTTTCTACAGTTTTCCTAAAGTGATTTTTTTTATATTAGTACCGGTAAGTATTGTAATATACGTAATTGTAATACATGTAATGTAATATATGTAATATATTGTACGTATTAGGGATACACTTTTAGCAACATTCTCACCCATTTTAAATATTGAATTACTAGTTTTAAATACATGAGGTTAATTGTAAACAAATTGATCCGTGGTTCCCAAATTGAACGCATTTACATTTCAGAAATTGAACCGGTTGAATTTATACTACTTGTTTCAGGCAAACTTTGAAAATGCCAAAGAGAGGTAAATATGGCATTTGGACGGAAGTTAATATGGTCATGGCCATTCGGGCATATAAAGAGGAAGGTGTAGGATTGAACGAATGCGCCCGGCGGTATAACATTAATAACCATTTTAAGACATATTAGATAAACCAATAAACATGCCACTGGAAATGTCAAGAAAATGGGCACTACGTGTGTTTTTTCAAATGAAACTGAAAACGCACTAGATCAGCACATTATTCAATTTGAAGAAATGTCTTGCATTTCAGTTAGCGAAAAAATAGCAACTACGGCATGCATTTAGTAAAGAGAACAAAGCTGCTGGCAAAAAACGGTTTTATGCATTTATGCGCAGACACCTAAACGTATCAATACGTCAGCCAGAATCCATATCACTAGCGCGAGCACGAGGCTTTGAAAAAGGAAAGGTAATGTAATTTTTCGATATTTTAGAGCCACTTGTTGGCAAACACCATATTACCACAAATGCAATATTTAACGTTGATGAATCTAGCTACATGACAATCCAGAAAAAAATGTAAAAGGGTAACTCAAAAAGGTAAGCGCCAAGTGAGTGGAATTGCTAGCAGGTCAAGAGGTTGAAAACAATACAATGGTTTGTTGCTGCAATGCCGCAGGTATTTATATTCCGCCTATGATTATATTTAAATGAAAGAGATTTGCCCCTGAACTTGCACGAGGAACTCCAACAGGAAGAATCGTTGAAATATCTGCCACTGGATACATAAATAGCGACCTTTTCGTTATGTGGCTGAAACATTTTCACCATGTGGTTCAGTCAAGTGCAGATAAGCCGGAATTCTGCTACTAGATGGCGATTCAATACACAGCAAAAACCTTGTAGCTCTAGATTTTGCTGATCGGCGTTTCATTCATCTTTTGCGACTATCTGGTCATATACCCACCGTTTATAGCCGTTAGATGTTGGTTTTTTTTTAACCCATCAAAAACTATTACGCCCAGGAGCAAGATTCGTGGCTACGAGCACACGTTGGATAACCGAAAACAGTTTATATCGTGTCCGAATTATTGAGTAGGGCATATGGAAAATCTGCTACTCTCGGTATTGCGGAAAACGCCTTTAAGGGAGCTGCAATTTGGCCAGGAATCGTAATAGGTTCGAGGACCACTTATTTGCCCCATCAACTTCCGTAACACCTCAGGTTCTTGAAAACCCAGAGAATGGTAATATCTCTTCAGAGCCACCTGCCGAACCTGAGGCTGACACAGAGGATATCTCACTTCACAATCAATCCACCAGTTCTTCTAATGGTACTTCACAGCAAGATGATTCTGCTTGTTCGTCTTTAGGCACGGTTCATTTCAGAAAACTATTTGGAGAAATAACTCAAGAGAAAAGTATTCAAAGTCTAAATGAGCTAGCACCTGTTCCTGAAACAAGTAAAATTGTTCAAAAAACAACGGCTTCTGCGGTATTACTTCTAAATTCTAAACCAAATGAAGGTTGAGCTAGATGCCAGGCATGTTGTAGGTGGTCACATGAAGAGTGTGCCTGTATTGAAGGAAACGAAGAGTTTATTTGCAAAGTACCACTTAGACCGACCAGCTCATAATCCTTAAAAGTTGAAACTAATGTTCCGTAATTCGTTTTTTGTTTTTTACTTGTTTTGAGTTTATATTTTATTTGTTTATTTTTTTATACTACCGAAGCGACGTTTAGTTAAAATAAAACATGTATGTAATGTCTGAATGAGTGTGGCATGTTCATATATTTTTTTCTTTATTTGGGTTTTTCGCCACGATCTAAAACCCAAATAATATTAAAAACATCTGTTCTTATGTAAATAAAGTGATTCTTTATTTACATAAGAACAGATATTTTTAATATTTTTTGAGTTTTAGATCGTGGTGAAAAACCCAAATAAAGAAAAACCACGCAAATTCAACTGCATTTTATTTCAATTAGGTAGCTACTTACTGGTGCAATGGGGAAAAGGTGTTTTTAAAATATGATTCAATTTAGGAATTGGATGGTTCATTTTTGGACACCGGTTTTGTAAATTGAACCGATAGCAGGGATTTAAAAAAAAACAAAGTTGACGCTTAACATGATATGATTAATTTTTTTTTGTAATTATTGAATGATTCTCTACAGTTTAGTGAATAGGTGCCTAATTTATTAATTAAAATATTCGTTCGTACTTGGATATTGCAGCAGATTTTCAAAAAATGGTTCAATATAGGCAACTCTCTCCTACTGGGATAACTAAACATTGTATTTCCACGAAGAACTTATGAGTTTGATTTGACTTATTTTTGATTCAGAAACTGAATGGTGAAGCGATGCCATCTGGTCATAAAGAACAAGATTTATTGTAGAAAATGTTTCAAATGTTTATTTGGTTATTTTTGATGGTAGTGTTATAATTTGTACTGAAGTGAATCTTTTATATATGAAGTGGTTTTCATTTTTCTGTAAAAGATCAAAATCTTTTCTTCATACTAAATTTATTATATAGTATTGGGTTGTCCGGAAAGATCATAGGGATTTTCCAGTAGTTGCTCTGTTAATGGTTGAAAAATTTGTGTTGGATTAGTAATGTTTATATACATATTTTTAATTCATGTGTTATTTATGATATTTACGTTCAGATTCGGTTGGTTCGCTAAAGTTGATTCAAATTGAAAATGTCGCCCGATAACTTGCCTCTTCATTTTGCTTTTTTGTTTCAAAAATGGAAAGAACAATGTCCAAACAAAAAACAACTGTCATTTACGAACAGAATTTTGTTGAGGAGATCGTAGTACAAAAGTGGTTTGGTCAGTTCAGAGACGGAAGTTTTGACTTGGAAGCACTCTGATCGTCCTTCAAGCACTAATGTCCATTCGAGCTTTACGATTGGTGAGATAGCAGATAAGTTAAATATTGGTAAATCGGCCGTTTTTGACCATCTAAACCCTCACGAACTTAATGTGTGAAATCTTCTGGAAGGAATTTGTTTGTGGGATATTTTGCCGAAAAAAAATTTCCGATACTCTGATGAAACTGGTGAAACGAGGATTATGTGCAACTACATACAACAAAAAAAATTGCCAAGGTTAACTGTTTAAAGTACGGTAAAAAACGGCCTTCATGCGAAGAAAATTAACCAAATTGTATTTGGTGGGATTGGAACGGACACATACACTTTGAGCTCTTCCACACAATCAAACCATCAACACTGACATGTACTGTTCAAAAGTTTTCAAATGTTAGTTCGTTATGTTTAGCAGAAGTTTTTCTTCATAATATATAACATTATAATTATAATATAAACTCAATTACTGTAATGGTCATGCCCGTTCGGTTATGAGGTCATGCCCGTTCGTTGAATTGCTACAGTGATATAGGTAAAAACTAAAGATAAAAACAAGAAGAAATGACCTGGTTTAAAAGAATATTTTACGTAGTTTCTTTTTTCCTAAGGTTCTAAAAGGTTGAAAGGTGTAGTCCCTTCGTAGGCAATGAATGCATAGTTATACGGTGACAAATATATAGGGTATTTTTTTAGAGTGTCCGAACTTTAAATTAAAATGAAACATCAACCAAATTAGATGCCTTGAAACTATTTATTTTATGCGAAATAACAGTCAATGGCATTAATGTTTGAAAACAATTTCGGAAAATGACCACCGCGGCGCGGCTACTTCTGACAAAGCGAATTCTGGCAATTGCCGAGCTTTTTTTCAAGCAAATGGGATCTTATGTCCGCAATTGTCCGAGTTATTTTGGCTTTTAAGCCTTGACTTTCAAGTTACTGGTTTATCGGCATAGAACAAATATTTAACATATATCTAAAGAAAATAATCTAAAGGCATTAAATCATATGACTTTGGTGGCCAATTAACAAGTCCGTCCCTCGAAATAATTTTCCCACATAATTGTTCCCTCAATAAATCGATTCT
Organism: Cosmopolites sordidus; assembly: GCA_031761425.1. Classification (NCBI taxonomy): domain Eukaryota; kingdom Metazoa; phylum Arthropoda; class Insecta; order Coleoptera; family Curculionidae; genus Cosmopolites; species Cosmopolites sordidus. The sequence continues at coordinate 218,164 of JARFXV010000805.1, forward strand.
TGCGTTGGCTCTCTGACAAGTGGAGCCTGTTGGAACCACATCTCTTCCAATCGACACCATTTAAATTCGGAATTAAATCCACGTTATCCAACTTCCTGTGAACGATGAATTGATAAATTTAGATCTTCATGAACACTGCCAGCGACACCTGTCATGTTTTCTTCGGAACGTATAGTTTTTTGTCTCGTTTATGTTGTAATATCGAGCAGAATGAAATGCGACCGAAATTGGCTGATAATTCGGCGAATACATTATGAAGTTCAAATTCACGAAGTGCTCTAAAACTTTGGCGCACAGAACACTGCTTTTGATAATAAATTTTAACAATTTACAAGCATTGTTTTGATGTTAAACGTTGCATGATTATTTGCCAGGCTATTGAGACACAGATTTACAGTTTGTTACAGTTACAGTTAGTTTACAGTTAGTACATTTAGAGTTAGTTTGACAGCGACTCCTATCGGAATAAATTGCCACACACTAAAACACACTCCTAGCGGATTCACTAAAAAATTGCTAATTCACTAAATGTTGCTCTTTATAAAGAGCAACAAATAAATCGTAGTTTCATATTGCATATTTTCTGCAATATTTGAAATTAGGTAGATTCTTCAATTTGCTTTTGTTATATATCATTTTGCCGCTCAGAAATAAAACTTAAAAAATATAAACTTAAAATAAAAACTTAAAGTAAGATTCACATCATATAGTGAATTGCTTATTATTTAAAAGCTTCAGATATAAATTTTAGAACATTTCTAAAAAAATAAAAATAATTTTTTTTTGTCAAGAACAAAGAATTCGAATTATTCAAATCATATAATCAACAGACCTATTTTCACTAGTTGTAATGTTTACCGTAGAATTTCTGAAACATAATCTGCTAAATTTGCTAATTTTTACATACAATTAAAAAAACAGCAAAATATAATTTAAATGTGCTTTGAACTGATCTGTTTATTTTAAGCTATCTGAATAAAATCCATTGAACGTTCCTTTTTCCATCGTGTAATTAACAAAATAATTTGCATTTTCTGTTTCAATGATTTATTCGTGTTTCATATATTCCAACATATCGACTGGAAAATAGCTTCCAATTTGATTAAAATTCATATAATTATTGTTTCACATAGCACAATAATTCAATGCAATGCACAATAATACAACAAATGCAATAATAACAATAATATCCTTGGTTAAAGGCAATTATTCCATTTATTACTATTATTAAACAATTTTAACTATATATCAAATATTCATGATAAATTAAAAGTAAAACTATTGGAAAAATAATGATCAAAAAATGACAGCGATATTATTTTTCATCAATTTCAAAATATTCTTATTTTGCAACAATGTATTTTTTGCATCCGGTTGGAATTTTCGAGGCACTTATGTCTCTCCGGATTGGCGATTTCTGATTATTCATTTACATAACCTTCAACGGTCCGATCAAGTGCTAAAAGTCGACGACCATGCTCCACTGCAAGGAGCAGAAATAAATCTCAAACTGCTAAATAATAACTAGACGGCGTAAGATATATTAGTTTAATATATTTTGTTTTAAAAAGTGACTTCACTATTTCAGCTGTTGTTTGAGAGACGGCACTATAATACTGAAAAATGAAATGTTTTTATAAGAAACATTAATGATATCCTGCAAACAAATTATTATATATGAATTAGTCAATTTTATTATCAGTCATTTATTTCACAGCACTGGGTGAATGAATAACTTTATTGGTATTGGCCCAATTTGAAACACTCAGGGGGTAGATTATTTTGTATAGAACTCATAGCATCGTTCGTCACCTATCACAGTACCGTATACTAACTATAGTTAGATTGAATTGAATGAGATATACGCAGCAATTAACTAGAACTTGTTTGACCTTAGGTCGGTAAATTGTACAGAATCCATCGACTATAAAGCTTTTTTACAGCCACATGCTCATGCAATATCTAATCTATTTGTTTCATATTAATGCTTAATATCTTTATCTAAATAAATCTTTATATCTTTTTTTTAGCATCGATGTTTCTTACAATTACAGCTCTGGATGGATTTGTATGACCACGGTTAAACAAAAAAAAACTGTTATTAACTAGAATTCAACTATGCTTTATCGTCAACAGCCGAAAAATATGCGCGATGTCTTGTCGCAATAAATCGTGGCACGAAAATGTTCACGTGATAATTACACTTTTTTGTTTTTTAAAGAGCTGTGTATAAAAATGTCAGATTTTTTCATTAGAGAAGTATCAGCAGAAATTCTAGATTGCAGATTATTTCAAATTCTCCTTCTTTCTAGCTTTGTATTGATGAAGTGCCAATATAAACAAAATATGCAAAAAACGAAATAGAAATTAATGTAACTGCAAGTTATCTAAAAAAGAAACCTCGTTTTAAAAAACCTAACTTATTATTTTATTTTAGCACCTGGTTTACTCTTCCGATCACTGTGATATTAATCATGAGAATATTCATAGCAGTCAAATCGGATAAATAGGATAGGGTTGGGATTAGGCAATGATGGCAGCAGTTGTTATGGACAGGATTCATACCTTAAACCATTTTTGAGGCAGCGGAATAATGGTAGTCAGGGGGTATGATGTCCGGTGAGTAAGGTGGATGGGGCAACACATCCCAATTGAAGCTAAAAGGGTTTAAAAGGCCGATTTTCTTGAAATGCTGCCTTCAGCCGATCTAATTGTGAACAATAAAGCTCGATGTTAATGGTTTGGTTGCGAGCAATAATCTCAAAGTATATGGGTCCTTCCAATCCCACCAACTGAAATGCATCATTTTTTTCGTTCGTTTTTCGTCCTACTTAAAACCGCTAAGCTTGGCAACCGCCATGATTTTTTTTTATTTCACATTGTAAAAATAGGAAAAAATATGATATGGAAAATGAAAACGCCATGGTTCACGGAGGAGCTTAAACAGAAATGCCGTCATAAAAAATGCATATCTTCAGTGTAGGTCAGATGGAGGGTCAATCAGGATAGATGGAGGGTATCGAGAATATGGGAGGATTTGAACAGAAACCCGTGAACTAGTAAAGAATAGATTATTAGGCAGGATGCACAAAAAAGTAAGAATCATACTTCTATGGTCAATAAAAACAGACGTGTAGATTCATAAGACAACAAAGGGGTGAGATAAAAGATTTGATAGAGCATACACATGTAAATAAAGAAAACTGCAATTTTATAAAAGAGAATAGGATACCACAAGGCCACGAATACCAGATATAACAACACATGAAGAAACAACTATAACGGAAGAAAATCTGACAGTAGCTCTGAAAAACTTAAAAATCGTAAATCCCTGATCAAGAGAAGATATCGAATGAGCTACTGAAATATGGAGGACACTTTCTGGTTGAGCAGCTTCAAGCATTCATACGAAGAATCATTAGATCGAATAGAATCCCGCACGAATGAAGAACGGCGATAGTTATACTAATGTACAAGAAAGCAGATAAGAAATATACCAATTGCTAAAGAGGCATAAATCTGCTAAACTGTACATTGAAATTAAGAATAAAAATAATAACAACAAAAATTTACGAAAAAAAATCAACTGGAAGAAGAGCAACCATGGTTTAAAAATATACGCTCGTGCACCGATGCCGTATTCATTGTGATACAGGTGAAAGAAAAGTCCATAGAATACAACATTCAGGCTTACCTGTGTCTAATAAAATAATATATTACAGGAACATCCCGTTAGATCTAATCAAGGCAATAAGATAGTAGAAAGATTTACAAAAGAGATACAGAATCATTCTGTATCTGCCTATTTAATATTGTCATTAATAAAATCATAAAATTAAAACAGAAGAACTGAAAATCATATGATATGCTGATGATGCCATAATAATAGCGGAAACAGAGAACGTCCTGCAAAGGCTGCTTTACGAATTTTATTTAACAGCAAAACAATAAATAATATCTCGACCGAAAAAACCAAAACAGTGGTAATAGTATAGGCCTATTAAGTGCAAGTTGGTGGTTGAAGATATGTCAATAGAACAAATCATAGAGGTTGAGAATCTGGGCATCAAAAGAACTACCGTCTGAAAAATTGTGGTCGAGGTAAAACATCAGGTTAGGAAAAGCGAACAGGACAGCAAGATGTTTCAATGATATATTTAAAAATAAATTCCTTTAGATTATGGCATTTATTTCCTCGATATCAGTGCTTGAACGACGACCAGAGTAACACTGCCCTTTTAAAATAAAAATGAATAATGTGGCGTAAATGCAAGTTATCGACCAACATTTTTATTGTAAATCAACTTAACTAACTGAAGGCAAATCAAAGCGAATCTGAAAGTAAACATTGTAAATGCCACAGAAATTAATAACATGTAAAGTGGATCCTAAAAATATTCAACACCCTATTTGAAAAATCATTCTAGCAGTTCCAATTCACGAAAAAAAAAATTTACCGCTCTTCTTCTTCTTCTTCTTCTTCTTCTGTTCTTTTAACTTCTTATATAACACAGTTCATTGGTTCGCGAAATCATCGGTTTATTTCGAAATTTTAAGAAAAAAACATAAATGTTGTTTTTATACACCTCGAAAAATATTTGGACATACAAGCAAAAATTTAATCTGAATTAAGTGGTAATTAATATAAGTGGTAATCTTCGAATTTTGTTTACTATAAATAGTAATTGTCGGACCGGTGTCAAAGGAACATCTTAAGATGGGTCGTATATCAAATAAAAAAAAAGCATTAATTCTGAAAATAGGCAATTAGTGCAATTTTATTTTGAAAGTGGAAATTCCTACCGAAAAATGCTTCAATTAACTAAATGTACGGTTAGAGATATCGTGCAACGCTACAAAAATGGAGACAGATTTTTTCCGAAGAATAAAACATGCCATTCAAAATTATTAAATGGCATAGACCAACGATTCATTTTAAAAGAAATACATAAAAACCCTAACATTAGTGCACCTAAACTCAAAACAATAGTGGAAAACTGTTCCAAAAGAATAGTCACCGAAACAATACGCCGTAGTATAAGAAAACATGGATATCATGGAGGCGTAGTCCAGAAAAAGCCTTGGTTAAATAAGAAAAATATTAAAACTCGACTGGATTATGCTGAGTACGTTTTGAAGCCTGAAAATTATTGAAACGACGTTATTTTCTGTGATGAGTCATAATTCAACATTTTTTGCTCAGATAAACGTTAAATGGCATGGCGAAGAGTTACTGAAAAGCTTAACACAGAACATCTTTATCCAACTGTTAAACATGGTGAGGGATCGGTAATTGTTTCAACTCAGAGAGTGACAGGGTGACACAAACACCTAACTTGGTGTTTATTGGCAGTATAATGGACAATAATATTTGATTAAATATTTTAAAGCAAAATCTGAGAGTAAGTGCGGCAAACATGAACATTACAAACTCATTTCAATTTTACCAAGACAATGACCCTAAACACTGTATGGATATAGGTGGCGAATAGCTATTATGCAGTTGCCCAAAAGTGATTAAAACGTCGCCTCAGTTATCTGACTTTAATCCCATTGAAAACGTCATTATTTGAAAACTGGTATAAGGAAACATCAAATTACAAATAAAGAAACTTTAACGAATAAGTTTTCGCGGAACGGAATAAAATAGACGTACATTATTATAAAAAAATTGAAGATATCAATGCCAAAACGTTTAGGAAATATGATTAAGTTCAAAGCTGGTCATACCAAATATTAATTATAAATAAATAAGCAAAGAATAATATCTAAAATTTCTATCACTATGTTTACAATTGTATGTATAACAATTATTTCGACATATAGTGCCTTTTTAAGTACAACATAATACATAATAACTATGTTAAATTTGTTTAACATAGTTTGATAATGAATTTCCATCAAGTATCGGCTACCTCAGTTAAATTTACTAATTATAAACTATGTTTCTATACAGTTAATTTTTTTGTTGATATTAATTAATGTCCGAACATTTTTATGTATATTTACTATTCATACATATTTACTATTAATATATTTTTACCATTAATATATATTTATTATAAATATATATATATATATATATATATATATATATATATATATATAATAGTATATATATATATATATATATATATATATATATATATATATATATATATATATATATATATATATATATATATATATATATATATATATATATATATATATAATAGTATATATATATATATATATATATATATATATATATATAATAGTATATATATATATATATATATATATATACTATTAATATATGTTTACTATTAATATATTTTTACTATTAATATATCTTTACTATTAATATATATTTACTATTAATATATATTTATAATTATTTAATACTTAAATTATAGTTGTACAAGAATTGTTTATTATATTCCCTAATAAATTCTTTTTTATTACATTTTTTACTTTCATAAGCACACTTATGTTAATATACTTGTCTAAATATTTTTTGAATCCACTGTAAATGAATATTACTGATCCAACCCAGAGTTTTGTTTACAAACGTCAAAAGAGCAACTAATAGAAAATTACGAACCTACAAACTTTCCCGATAATCCAATAGTACATAGCATCCAACAATCCTCAATGCTATAATACACGATCAATGATATAATATCCAAAATATTTAATTTTTTACATTTTTAACTAGAGCTAGTACAATTTGAAAAACAAAACATTCAATTCCATTGAATTAACTGTAAAAATATACATTTTCATCATAAAAATTACAGAAACTACCACCAAAATAACATGATTTATACCTGACATCACAAGAATTAAACAAGCATATGTGTGAATTAAATAACAACAAACGCGTTTCATATTTATTGCACGAGTAGTACAGTACAAAACCGATTTTTTTGTGTTATTTAAGTTTGTGACTGTTATGGATGAAATAAGAATCATTGAGACGAAAAATAAATTTTGATTTAAGTGGACTAATCTAACTAAAAATTATATTGCTACAAAATATTTATAAACGATAAACTTTCTGGAAGACGGCACACATTAGTATAAATGCTTTTAACAAAATTTACATTATATCATACTTTATTCAGTTTAGAGCACTCAAAACTGCGTAAGTAAAACTTAATATGTTTATTTTCTCAATAGTTTTGTATTATCGTTCAAGAATCGGACATTGCTGGTCTATTAATGCATTGCTGGTCTATTGGTGCTACTACAATAACTTCTTGTCAATGCTAAGATTTTGCTAATGTTTATGGTTAAGGTCTAGGTTTTTACTGTGAACAATCGACATAATTTAATTTAAAAACTGTCCACCAATCAGGTTTCGTAATACGATCAATACTATAGTACCAGTAAAGAGCAAAAACAGTCATTATCAAAAAGATTTGTTTTATTTTAGAAAATTTTATATGCAGATCGTAGTTTTTTAGTAAACAAATGTATGCTTAATAATTGGCAGGCAGTATGGCAAATTATTTCCTTAAAAATTAAATTTATTTTAGTTTTTAAAAACTAAGTTTTAAAAATAATTTTAGTGGGTTACCTGGACAGCTTATCATATTATTTTAAACACCTTAAAACTGATTATTACTTATGAAATACAAACCTAGAAAAGGCATTTTCACTAAAAATTACAATATAATATGTTTTGTTGGAGATTGATCCAACTTGTTGTAACCTTATTTTCTCCTTTGAGAACAAAATTAGAAAATACAGATCACAGCGACGGCAGCTGTTCGCCGGGAACACCGGGAAGCAGGTCCAGGACAGAATGAAGCTGCGATACAAAATGAGCGCCACCCGGTTCGTTAATTTATCTGATATTTAGAAAGGACCCTGGAACCGGGAAGGGGTCTAACTTAAATACAACTTTTTATTAGATTTTACGCATGTATTTCACAAAATAAAACACACTCAAAAAAAAAGGACACAAGGCACATTAAAAAAAAGGAAAACATAAATCTATCAAATCAGGACACAGGAAGGTTTGGTTGTGATCTTTATCAGTATATAAAAGTATGATAAAAATATATTTGAAAAAAAAATGGTAACTGTGATCTTTATCAGTACATGCAAATATAATAAAAATGTGTTTATCTGACCTTATTTCCTTATGTTCTTCTTCTTGCCTATCCCGTACTGGTTGTCCAAAAACCCTGCGTACGACTACAGGCAAACCGTTATCCCTATGCGGGTATCCAGAATCTCGATCTGACTAACCGGTTACTGTGCCATCTGGACCCAAAAAGAGTAAGGTTTCTACAATGGTCGGGCTCTGAAATAGGTGGTCTTTCAATGGCCTGGTCTCTGTTGATCGGATTTTTACTACCGGGTCGTAAAACCCTCTACAAGAATATCAGAAAAATCAACCCAAGCATGACTTGGCCAGCAAACCTACGTACCTTTGACGGAAGGGTAAGGCGTGAAGACGTCCGCTCACCTGGAGGTTTGGAGTTAGACTGTCTTGGCCTTGTCCTAACGATACAGGAGCTCTTTCAGTTAAAATTTTGCCCGAAACAAACCTACCAGTAGCGATCAAGAATTTTTGAACGCTACATTGTATAGATCACTTGTATTTGACCCAGTTAAAATCAGGTCAAATAAAGCTGAAGCACTTCCGAAAGGAATCTTCTTTGAACTGTCACCACTTATAAAGTTTTTCAAATTACAAAATTTTAATTAAGGAAATATAAATCATCAAAATTTCGCACGTAAACAAAACGCGACACGACATTTTGCTAACCAAATAAACATCATCAGATAATAATATTTTTTTCTTTTAGAATTATTTAATACCTTGCGACTGGATTTAAATGAGCTTCAGTAGTCTACAAACAGGCGTTTTCAGTAAAATTCAGTAAAACAGTATCTCTTTCAGTAAAATTTTTGCGTTAAAGATTTCAATGTAAGAATTGCATTAATCTGAAAGAGATATACCACTAAACACCAAATCACTTTTTTAGACTTCTCGATATGCCTTTCGCTAACCATGTTAGCATGATCAGGAGATCATTCAATCTGAGATTGAATACATGGTGTTTAGAGGTAAATCTCCTCGAGTTTGGCGTTTTACACCGAAAAAGTGTTTTCCAGGGAAAAAATTGATAAGAATTCCATTATTTGTTGTGTATACATCAACTCATGATGTGCAAAGAACTAATATTATATCAGCAATGTGTACAGAGTATATTAATAGTGTATCAAAATGTAATATATGGTCTAAATATTTATTTTAGGGTGAAGAAGACTGGACAACTATTTTATGCATACTATCTTTATTATTTTCAAGATAAATTTGATGAAAAAAGTATAATAATAAGTTAAGTTATATGACTAACATCGCCAGCTTGCACCTCAACCAAATGAGTCAGCCCCAGCAGATGATGTCATTACTGACACAGCCCTTAGTTAACATTAATTTTAATATAAATATTGTAAACTGTAAACAGAAATTAATCTTTAGTTAACTGTCAATAGAACCGTTACTCTTTGTACTACCCAAAAACAAAAATAAAGTTTTTAAAAACGCTTCCACGTGATTTCTAACTTTAACTGTTAAACCATTGGTGTTTTTTGCTGTGCGCTTTGCTAATGGCAATATGTCATCGATAAATATTTAAATATACTGTGGACCAAGAAAAGTTTAACATCTAAATTAGATACTTAAACCAAAAATATACTCACTGTACAACATACATATTTAGAACACAAAAATTGATTCACCTTTTGCGAGATTCACCTTTATGTTTGCGTATGCAGTTAGAAAAAATATGGCGATGTATTTTTAACGTGTTGTGAAGTATCGTTTGTATACTGCTAAGCCAATTAGTATTATTTCAGGTCTGTTAAAAGTACAAAAATACCACCAGTTCATACGCTTCGTCGTTTCAGGCAATTTTCCGAATTTAAAAAGTGACGAGCTATTTGTATGAAAGAGTTAAAAATTCTCGTTAAATAACTAGACCACCAAACACTATTTTACCGTTATGACGGCATGGATGAAATTGTTTAGGGATTAGAATTATGCACGAGTGCGAGATTCTCATCCTAGAAGTATCCAAGAACGTAACAAGTAGCACGACAGAATTATTGCTATAATCAACAATCGACATTACTCTTCAAAGTTCAAAGTTCAAAGTTCTATACTACTTATTACCAGCATTGTGTTTGCATTTTAGCATTTTTTTGTTCTCTAGTATTTTTTTGATAAAATTGAATTCAGATTTGATAGGAAAATATTTTTACACAAAAAAAATTGAAATGACTGAATTACCAAAAATTGTTGTATATGTATACAGTGGTTAACAACAATAAAGAGTTATAAAAACATCTGCTGGTTTTAGTTAGTTGTAAATTGAGTTAACCAACTGGAGGCGATCAAACAGAAAAGACCAAAACGACGAATACTGTTCGCGCCGAGGGCAAATATCCAGGTGCTTATTCCATCGCTTCCTCTAATTGCAGGAATAATTTAATTTGCCTCTCGATTCGGCAAAGCGATATAATTTACGTGTTGGTTGCTTGCACAAGAGGAATTTGTTTGGTACGGCTGAGGAAAAGGCCTAGCCACAGTTAGCACAGTAAGAATAAAATAGTAAATACTGAAATTTCCCCAATGTAAGCTTATTGAATAATTAATGTGAGAAATGTTCTGCAAACTTAGAGAAGTTATATTTTTTTATGGAATATTATAGTGGCATATCCTGCTAAGGAAAATTATTAATTTACTCCAACGATCCAGTTACAACTATAATAGAGTTAATTTTTGCCTTGAAAATTACGAAAATATAACGAATGGAGATTTTCTACATAATGTCATGATGAAACACGACACCTATCTTTTTTATAGTTTAGTTACAAGGAAGAAGCTCAAAGTGAATAGGTTTCTTCCAATCCCACCAAAGACAAAACATAATTTTCTTCGGGAGAAGGCTGTCTTTCACAGTACTTAATAGTATCTCAGACCCCGGCAACCCCAATGATTTTTTTTATTGTACCTTGTACTACACAAATGATTTTTTATCACGAGTTACCATTCGCTTCAAAAATGGAGCCTCAGAATTTTATTCAGCAAAAATTCACACAAAGACGTTCGGTCCAACACATTTCGCTCATTCAGTTCGTGAACAAATTTGAACTATTTGCCACGCAAAATTGGCATACAGAGTCAATAAATAATTGTGTTGTGCACGCTGTACGTCCCGCTCCGTCTGTGTGTGCAGTGGGAGGTTTGTAAGTTATGCTTCATTAGGTTATTGCACCGAAAGTTAGAAATAAAGTTATTTATGTTTTTCAGTTTTATACTTATTTGTTTATTTTCTGTAGTTTACAATTTTCTGTTTTGGTACAAATGCTTCATCAATAACGCTATTTTTCTTTTCCTTGGTTAAATTTTTCATTATTATGAATTTAGCACCCTTCTTGAACATAATAATATACTGGAACATGGTTTTACTACAATCAGTTACTCAATAAATAATAAATTAGTAAATAATAAATTTCAACATAGCCATGTCACGTGTCACATGTTAACGCCTCCACACGCACAATTCTTGTGCAACGCAAACTTCTTTGACATTTACGAGAACAGATGGTCCATGTGTGTGTTGTGCAGCGAAAATATTTGTGTATGTCAGAGCGATAACATTGCCATACAAACTCCAAAAAACTACAACACATACAGCCCGCACAACCTTCATTTTTATTGATCTGAACCCAGCTTTAAAATATTTCAAGATTTCTAAAAAAATATCACCAAATTTACCTCAGCAATACTTTACGTGACACCTTTTTGATTATCTATTAAAATTCCATACACATATACACATTCATACATATACTAAACACCGAATTTGTGATGCAAATGTTTATCAACATTGCCATGTTTCTATTCTGCTTGGTCTGCTTTGACAACAACTTTGTGTGATGTGCCTGAACCCAGTTCATTTTTACAAGACCCTCTTGCTAGCTATTAAAAAAATTTCCATTAGAAGGATGTTAAATAATATCAAGAGAGGGTTCTCATAACATCTTGATATAGTATAATTCGAAGCTATCGGACAAATGTTCTGAAACATTAGACTTAAATTCAGTCTTCTTTAAAATAGTATGTTGTAAATTAACTAATGTACTGGGTATCTCTTGGTATCCTGATACTGAATCACCACTGCTTCACACGGATTCTTTTTCTCTTGTTAACCCTTGTCTCCGTTCGGATCGACCTCCAGCAGCCCCTTGTCAGTTTTTGATGTGCAATAGATCTTCAGTATTTATAATTACATGTTTTTGCCATCGTGTATTTCGTCTGCCTTTCTTTCTGTTACCTTCTATGATTCTCCTTAGTATCCGATCAGCAGGCTTTTATTATTATTATTTATATCAGTCGCTTAACGATTTAGAGTTATTTAGTGACTTACCTAAGTGATAATGTTAGACATATCCCATTAAAGTCAAGTATACTGTTTACACGTCCATGCCCGAACGACTACCGCGACCAATTTCATTCTTGTTTCGTGTCCCGCCTGTCTGAGCCGCTGAACCCTCACATAGTTTAACATATTCAAATATTTGTATAATTGCTTAAGCTTGAATTCTCATAGAAATTACTTCAATATAATGTATACTATATCCCAAAAGTTATTGAGAAGGTTCATTATCGATAATAGATCTATAGCTAATTAGTTTCTCCAACTACATTAAACATTCCTTAATTTTATTCTGTATAACTCTTGAGCATTATTATTAATGCTAATAATATGTATGTACGTTTTAGTAGAATTTTAAATGTATTCTGTAAAAAATAACTGAACTTTTTAAATTGAACTTTTTAAATTTAAAGCAAACTACTAACGTCATCTATTGAAACAATATATTAGCTATCGCTTAAAGTGACTGTACCGTTGATCACCTTGCTACAAAAACACGATGGAACAAAGAACTGATTTTAAATTTTGTTTCAAGCTCGGCAAAACATTTACAGAAACATTTGAATTGATGAAAAAAGGTTATGGTTAATAATCGGCTATGATGCGAATTCGACTGGGAGGTGGATAGCGGAGGAATTAAATACGAAGACGCAATTAAATACGAAGACAAATGATTTAAACACACGGAAAGTTTGTGCTCGATTTGTTTCTCACGCCTTAAATGAGGACCAAGAAATTGATCGCATTGAACATTGCAAGGGCCTTATTTTAAACAACCTACCGGAACTTCACATTCATGGAATCAATTGTAACTGGTGATGAGACTTGGTGCTTCAAATACGATCCTCAAACAAAGCACCAGAGTGCTACGTAAAGTGTACGTAAGTCTCCAGGCTCGCCGAAATCGAAGAAATGGCGTTTCCAGAAGTCACGGGAGAAGACAATGTTGATTTGTTTTTACGACTCTAAAGGTATAATTCTTCGGAAATTCGTTCCATAAGGTCAAAATGTCAGTGGTGAATATTATTTGGGTGTGAACGCCGTGAAGTTGGGTTTTGTTGCACGATAATGCACCATCTCACAGAACCGTCGCTGTTCGTGGTTTTTAGGTGAAAAAACAAATCTGTGAGCTTCAACATGCTCCATATTCCCCTGATTTATTTCCGTGTAACTATTTCCTGTTCCCGAAACTCAAATTGGCCATGAAAGAAACGTTTGGCAGTTTTACATAAGTCTAAGCAGCCATAACGAGGTTCATTGAGGCGATTCTGAAAACGACATAATAAATCTGTGCTAGAATTAGTTGAACGTGTCCATCGGGGTATTAATACGGAAGTTAGGTATTTTGAATAAAAAGAAATAATTTTGGCAATATAGTTAATTGTGTAACACTGTGTATACTCCTTTTTATACCTCCTCAGCCAGTATTGTCATAAGTCTCTATAAATAGTTTATATTATCGTGAATTTTCACATCTTTCACTTTGAGAAATTTGCTTCATTAATATTTCATTTGCACAGATGTACAAAATACTTCATAAAAGGTATCTGGAATACAAGATACAACATACTTTTAAGTAATATATTTGAGATATCAGAATAAAGATAATTTTATTTCTTTTCTTTAATTTGTTATCTTTTTATTTATATAAGGTATCGTATACTTATCTATTCATTTATTTATAATTTTTATTATTTTAATGTTAACCACTCATACTCTTAAATATCTATAATTGCTTATAAACTTTAAAAACTAAAATTATTTTTAACTAGTTTCACTTTTTTACGCAGCCTCCTAAGATCTTTATATGTGTATATATATTAAACATTTAAAAGTTACATGTTTAATTGCAAAATATATTTAGTATTTTAATTATGAATTGCTTCTAAATATAAACAAGAGAATAACAAATTATATTAAATGAAAACACCACAGTTAGGTTGGCAAAAACATTTTCATTTTCCGTTTCAACCTTGAACTTATTTTTGACATTATATTTTATGATTAAACTGTTTTTTCTAACTCAATTTATATTTGTATTGTATATTTGTGCTAAATTTACCTTGACATATTTAATTCGTTTTAGTATGTATACACATAAATGATTGGCAGGTTTTGATAATGAAGTAGATATAATTAAGCTAGTTATCCACACATAATTAACTGTTGAAAAACATACGTCGTTTCAATAATGAACTATTAAGACAAGAATAAAAAACGAAAAGTTTATACTAGAACACACCATTAACACATAATTACACTTTCTTAGACAAAAAAACCGACCTTTCAGTTGTTATATTTTACAAATTTTTATTTTACTTTGTCTTTCATTTTTAAGTACAATTAGGGTTGCTAATTAGTCTCTTTGTTATACAAACAACTTCGATGTAATAAAGGGACTAATTTAGCAATCTTAATGTATTTAGACAGGAAGACTTGAAATAATTTGCAGCTTCAGTCTTATTGCCCTTAGGCATTAGTAAAGACGAACCACTTAAGCCTTTTTTAAATATACTATGCTTTTACTTTTAGTTTGTATAAACTACTATGGTCGAAATGTAAGGTGACTTTTGTATTAAAAATTTGTTTTTTAAGTCTTAATCTGACACAAAAGTTTCATGGCATTTCGCTTGTTAAGTTAGAAATTATAACATATTTTGTAATTGTTAAAAATTTTTATCGGCGGGATTTGTTAAAATGAATAAATTTATAGAGCAAAGAATTTGCATAAAATATTACCCAAAAAAACGAGATTTCTGATATATTAAAAATGATGAAAGAGTTACGGTGCTGAAGAGATGAGACATAGACATACAGACATTGGAACATTATTTTAACCAATTCGATCAACTTTGAAGACCATTTTGTTACAAAAAGACTGATTTTTTTTTAAACATCGTTAGATTAAACTTGCTGAAGAGATGCTTTCTTTGGATGATAATATTCTGAAATTTATAATTACTTGTGATGAGATCTATGCATATGACCCAGAAACAGCTCAACAACCAAGCAAATATAACATTAAAGTAGAACCAAAGCTGAAAAAAATACGTCAAAGTTCTTCTTCGTTTTCTTACTTATAATTAGGCATATTGCCTGTTTTTTTTCCTTTTCCCTGAAGAAATCGTCGTTCCATATTTTCGTTAGGCGTTCTATTGATCTTGTTCCATTCAGTGACTTGTCTCTTGCAATAAACACTATCTTGTTGTTTGCCATCCTTCCTGTGTGTTGATCCTATTCGACATTTCTTCCACTGGTTGATGTTTTCTACGTTACGTGTGCGCCTTATACTCTTGCTCCTATCTCTATCTCGGACTGTCTTGTTTGCTACTGTCCTTAAAATTCTTATTTTTGATGATTCCATCATTCTCATTGTTACGCTGGTATCAGGTCTTCTTTCAGCTGGGTAAGTAATTACTCACCGTACTACGCTTTTATATATTCTTGCTTTGGTCTCAACTAAGAGTAATCTATTTCTAAACCTATTATCATTGAGACATCCTGTTATCCTGTTCGCCTTACTAACCTGATGTTTTACCTCTTCCTCGACTTTTCCGACACTAGTTATTTTGATGCCCGCTAGTAGTTTTGATGTTACGTATAGCACCCTTAACAGGTCGTTCTCTGTTTCTGCTATTATTCTGGCATCATCGACGTAGTATATGATTTTCAGCTCTTAGTTACCCATTTTATATCCCCTTTTTGTTTTGACTTTCTTTGGTTTCATCCATGACAATATTAAATTGGAGAGGGATTAAAGAATCTCCCTAGCGTATTCCTAGTTCGTAACTAATTGGCTTTGTATCTCATGCTAATCTTGCTATTACCTTATTGCCTTTGTATATGTCTTGAATTGTTTTGACTAGATCTAACAAAATGTTCCTGTCATATACTAGGCGGATAACGTCTTCTATCTATATTATGCCAAAGGATTTCTTCAAGTTTATCAGGCACAGTTAAGTCGGAATGTTGTAGTACTAGAGACGTTTTCTTCGCTTGTCTCACAATAAATACGGCATCGGTGCATGAACATCCATTTCTAAACCCTTGTTGCTCTTCTTCCAGTTATATTTTTTCATTAATTTTGTTGTGATTATCTTGTTGTTAATTTCAATGTACAATTTAGCATACCTATATATATATATATATATATATATATATATATATATATATATATATATATATATATATATATATATATATATATATATATATATATATATAGTTATTGGGATTTTCCTTTTCTCCTTTCTTGTATATTAATATAACTATCGCCGTTCTCCATTCGTATGTGATTCTATTCGATTTTATTATTATTGGAATAAGTCTTTGAAGCTACTCAACCAGATAGTCCTCTCCATATTTTAATAGCTCATTTGCTATCTCATCTTGACCGGGGAATTTATGATTCTTAAGTTTTCCCAGAGCTTCTATCAAATTTTCTTCCATTATAGTTGTTTCTTCAATTACTATTATATCTGTTATTCGTGGCCTTGTGGTGCCCTCTTCTTTTTTATATAAATACGTAAGATATTGTACCCAGCTTTCTTTATTTACATGTGTATACTCTATCAGTTCTTTTATCTCACTTCTTTGCTTTCTTATGAATCGTCACATCTGTTTTTGCTGACCATAGAAGTCTAACTCTTACTTTTTTTGTACACCCTTCCTAATAATCTGTTTTTTTCTTACTAGTTCATTGGTTTCTGTTCTAGTTCTCTTATATTCTTGATAATCTTCATCTGTCCTGATTTGACCTATACTGAAGATATGTACTTTATGACGGCATGTCTGTTTAATCTCCTCCGTGAACTGTAATAGTATTGTCCACCCACAGTCCTTCCAATTGGTCAAACAGTTAATAAAGGATGTTATTGAAGCAGCATTTATATGAGTCTGTTTGGAAAAATGTCTAAATTTGTAGCAAAACAAATCATGATTTTTGCATCATGTCGACGCACCATCGCACACCTCAATAATTATGCGTCAATTTTTTTCTAAAAATTTAACAAATACAGTCCTATAAGTACCATATTTTCATCAAATATGGCACCTTGTAACTTTTTCCTGTTTCCTCGGTTCCCTTTTCGTTTTGCAGAACAATTCATTTTCCATAATAGCCTTTCAAGAGAGTTCGCTAACCGCTTTGCAGGAAGTACCAGTAGTCAAGTATAAAAATTGTTTCGAAAACTGAAAAAAACTTGGTATGATAAAAATGATTTTCATATAATTTTTGTTTATGAATTGAAATGAAAGTTTTTACTATTTAAACTCTTCTATTCTAACTTATACCCAATTCCCACTTATATCCAATACTTGATATTTACATATTAAAATGTAATTCAATATAATATAGTGTAAGTAGTTAAAATTGTAAGAATGTATTCATGTTTAGAATATTTTTGAGAATACTCTTAAAATATTCGCATAGCCTTCAAAATAATATCACGTTTTCAGTGATATTTCTTATGGTGGTGCATTATATAAAAATTTACTATTTAAAAGTAAATCTACTATAATGGATGACAAAGAAGCTTGAATTGGATTTACAAAAAGGTTAGTAATATAATTGAAATACATCATAATTAATATGAAAAATAAGTTAATTTAATCAATTGTTTATCAATTAAATCATTAGAATTCTGTCTATTATTATTTATCCACCATTTTATAAACTTCATTATTTCACACAGGAACTACGCATGAATCTTATGAATCACTGAAGGTTTTCCCGTTTCTAAACTTAACTTATTTAAGTACTTTTGCGATAAACATTACGCGACATATCTTTTATGAGCCTCTAAAAGTCATTTATCTTTTATGAAATAATTTAACAAAATATGGCGATAATACATGTAATTTAATTCCATTTTCACAGCTCCACAAAAGACACGAAGCTGATGTTAGACAAACATACATCTAAATAAATTATGTGATACCTAATTTTTTTAAGATGCACAATTATTCATAATTCACAAGCATCCTAAAAAAACCTTAAGGAATATAAATATAAAAATGTATTTATTAATAATACATAGTAAACTTATTACTGTTACTTAAATACATCGAAGATGTACGAAATTCGAAAAACTTGTGGCATATTAATCAACATGATCTATAAGCTTAGTTTCTTTCACGAGGCATTTATCATACTGTATAACACCTTACCTAATGAAATGAATAAAAACATAGAAACAGGATAATAACAACAAAAGCCGCTGTTAAATTTTGATGCAATTACATTTTTTAAGAAATAAAATATTGAGCAAATACTCTTCTCTATTATTTGTTATATGGTTTTTTAAATACGATCTCACAATTTTCCACAAATTATCCAGTACGACATAATTACGTAAGTATGTATGGCCCGTATGGCATTGTCAAGTTTTTTTTTAATATGCAATTCAAAACTAAGCTTTAAATTTATTTTTACTTCTTCCAAAAACTTTGCGAGTTTATAAGAAAAAAACTAGATGTCGCTTGGATTTCGATTTTCATAGAATCCTAAAATATTACACATTAAAGTAAAAAAATAATTTGGAGGCTATACCAATAACTTTTTTTTAAATTCAAGTTGCAATACTTTTGGAATTTTTCAAATAAAGAATTAAATAATTAACATAAAAAAACCTGTGGAACCAATAATGCTTTATGGAGGCTGAGGAGATAGCAAAAGACACATCCAATCGGTCATTTTAATTTGGCAAACGATGCACCAAACACCCTATATATTTCTCTGATGCTTTTAGTACGTAATACAAAGCTTTCATTGAGTCCCGGAACCCGCGTGACTTATAAATGCGGACAACCAACAAGTCAAGTTAGTAATGATTAACACGAAATCGCTAATTTTCTTTTAGTTTTTATAAATAATCTTTCTCTTTCAATTATATACACAGTTTAGCTCTAATAAAGAAAATAAATCTAACATTAATCAATCCTACATTATTTTGAACCTAAAGGAAACAAAATAAAACAACTCCATCGGAGCAGATGTCATGGAAGGAAAAAAGAAGAGAAGCGTAAGTCGTTGATTTTTTTATGGAAAATATTGCTGATAAAAAGCAAACAACGAGCATTATTTCTTTTAAATAATCAAACGTGTTTAAGAGTTTTGTTGCTCAGGCGGCATAGAGACTAATAAAAATCTTACACTTTGTTTTATTACACTACATTCAAATCAAGTGGCAGATCTATGGGAAATTTTAATAATAGTTTTGTTGACAAATGATACCACCTTTAAATAATTCAAAATAAAAAAAATGTTTTTAAATTTAAATAAATCACTAGTCACGTGAGTTACATAATTATGTGAAGACTCTGTATATTTATTAGCCATTTAAAAACTATTATAGAGTAGGCAAGCTTACATTTAGATCACTTACTAAGTGCCAATATCAAAATTTCCTTTAAATCACAAAAATATGTTTTATAGCCAGAAATAAAATATTTATAATTTTTTATTGATATGTCTTTATTAACATACCTAAAGATACACTTTAAGAAAATTTTAATATTAATACAACGCATACACTTTTTTTGTAAGAAGTAAGCTAAAAAAATATGGAAATGATCCAAGTCCACTTATCAACTATCAAAACTTTCAAAAACACAGGTAATCTATTGAAGAATCAAAAATAGATGTAAAGGAAGCTCTGTTTTCTTGATCAACACATTTAAGCTATTTTACGAAGGTCTTTTTTCTTACTCTTATTTATTGGTTGAATAGCAACTGAGGTGAAGAGTTCTGCTGACTTTATTTTTCTGTAGTAACACACTTTCAATACACTTCTTTTCTGATGTACGTATAATATGCTTTGAGGCTTTGTCAAAGTTAAAAAAACACGTTCGCCCATATCTAAGACCTTATATGGCCTGGAACATCTTGCAGCAAAAATTACTACAGAAATTATTTTCTACAGTCTGCAGTTTGGAACGTTTTGCTCGTTTTTCAATCGGAGCAAAATATCTGTCTGAGGAAGAAAAACTATGGCCCGAAACTTAAAATGAACGCTTAATGGTGTCAAGATGTCCATTAGCCACTAGGAAAATATATAAGAGGACAAAAATTCGGTTTTTTATTTGTCCTGCGCAGTTGTCGCTTCATACACAAAGATTTCGCTTGTATGTAATATAAGGTGAAATATAACCAGCACTTAGAGCAGGTAAGATACGACTTGGTTACTACCTCTGCCCGATTGTCCTTTATGCCAGTTACACATTATTCCATCAGAATTTTTCGGGACCTCTACACCTCTATCCATACTTCTTAAATTAAACAAATTATAAATTTTGCATGTATCAACTCGTAGTTTTTTTTTAATGAAACTCGTAGTTTTTTTAATGAAAGCTTAGGAAAATCCTTTTTATAGATCATCCTCTAAAATATATGAGTTATGTTACTTTCAGGATATTTTATTTTAAAAGCATTAAATAGCCTATTTATATTGAGATCCGAACTAAAATAATAATTTCTTGATTGGCTGTAATAGCTATCTTCTCTTGTGAAACAGTTGACGTCCTTTAGCATCTGCCTCTCATAGAGGGTATATTTAAACTTTTTCACCCCTCCTCGTTGATCCGTAAAGGTAGCATGCCCTTTCATTTTATGCCTGACAAGTGCTGTAGTCTTTTGAGGACTAATAGCAAATGTCTGCATAAAGGTCTTTTTACATACCTTTTTAATTTTCCTTTTCCGTTTAGAACAACAAAACTTATGGTACATTGGCTTCTGCTTTGTGCTGAGACATCATAAGTACCATGGTGGTGCCCTTGTATCGGTAATATTTGCAATAATCCCATAAGGTAGTTACTTTGCTCATTGAGTCCCAGCTCATTGTACATATATACAAAGAGCTTCACCACATCATATCAACCACATCTTTATAGAATACCTGAAACCAAATTTAATATATCAACATTAAAAAAACGAAAACCCTATATTTTTGATATTTAGGAATTAAAGAAAAACTCCTGTTAATAAAAACAATAAATTATACTAACCTCACTTTTTGGAACAGGTTTTCCAGGTTTTTGTTTCTAGCTTTTTTGTGTGATATAAGCTTTTCCACTCAGCCTAGCCTTACTTTGCATACTTCTTGTTGATTTGGGCACTTTCGCATCATCACTAAATGCACTGGTTTTTTTTTTCGATTTTATAACGTTAATCAGCACAACATTAATCGCTACTAGTCACAACCAACAACATACTAATACAAGACAACACCATTCAGCAGACAGCTTGGCACGTAGATCATTTAACACAGAGTACGTATATATATATATATATATATATATATATATATATATATATATATATATATATATATATATATATATATATATATATATATATATATATATATATATATATATATCATATATATATATATATATATATATATATATATATATATATATATATATATATATATATATGATATATATGATATATATATATATATATATATATATATATATATATATATATATATGATATATATATATATATATATATATATATATATATATATATATATATATATATATATATATATATATATATATATATATATATATATATATCATTTAGCTCGACTACTCTTCAATTAAAGATATAAACAACAACAGTGCCTAAAGCACACCAAACTATTTAAATAGCAATATGTAAGCAAGACGTGGATCTGGATTATTAATCTATTACTTGTAGTATATTTTTTAAATATTGATGTGCAACGCTTAAATATATTCTTTAACGTTAATGACTCACACATTATTAAGTAAAGAGTACGCGTAAGTAGAATTAATTCATAACATCTCTCCTTGATATTTAGATGCTTAGACAAATGCGCATCGCGAGATTTCAATCAATGAATTCGTGCAGAAAATATCTTTCAGTTAATTGATTGCTAATAAAGGTTATATCGATTAAGAAACAAATTAAACTATCCCAATGAAGTAATATATAAATGGTTTTAATGAAAAACCTCCCATCATCTCTCTTAACATTGAAAAAATGTACCACTTTGTCTAAAAATTTTCATTTAGGTATTAATTAATCCCGTTATCTCTTTGCACTTGTTGCATCAGTAACTAAACCAAATATCGAGGGAACATTTCCTAATCCGTCTAAAATTTCGACTGTTTCAATAGGTATTTTATACTAAACTTGAAGAGATTTACCACTAAACACCAAATCACTTTTTGCAGCTTAAATCATCTCCTGATGATGCTAAAATGGATAGCGAAACGTGCGTCGAGCAGTACAAAAAAAAGTGATTTGGTAGTTTAGTTTGTTATCTCTTCAAGTTTAGTGTTTCACACCAAAGGTTCCAATAGAAGAATTGAGGTATTTTATAATCATCTAAGAGCCAAATTTTGAATTTACATTAGGAGTACTGCACTTAAGAACAATCATTATTTAAGCTACCATAACTTCAGTTCTAAATGAACCGTACGACTGAATAGATTTCCTAATATCTTTATTGCTTTTTTTCAACATTGTGCTACAAGGTTATTACAGGTATACAACTATATAAAAAATATTTATTCCACATTTTTATACGCAATTTGAATACATGTTGACATTTGTCATCAAAACCTTACAAACCATCTATACATATAATATACAAGAATTATAAATAAATATAATATGCATTCCATTTTTTGTTGTTTGTTTTAATTGTCATTTATAATTTAATTATAATGTATTAATTTGATAGATAATTTAATTAAAATACATTTGCATAATCCTGTTTATGATATTACCAGACGGTAATAATAATGAGCTATTAATATTAATATTTTGTGGCTTAATTCATTATCGTTAAATTGTTGTGCGATATTCATTAAATTAGGGGTTCTTAAGGAATGTGTATCAGTGACTATCAAAATTGATCTTATGAAATAGCTAACAATCGAGATGTTTAATAAAGCATTATGTTATACTGATCTACGATATATTCTTTGACTTTTCTCACTATTCCGAACATCAAAACTAATTTTTATAATGAATATATAAAGTGAATGATAACAGCAATTTAACATAGGAATATTATTATAACAAAATCAAATTCAACAATAATTTCAATAATATTTTAAACTATAGAAGGAGAAATTTTGTTATACGTTATGGTCTCGAAAAAATGTTTATCCGTTTATGAATATTGATGATATTTAATTGTTATATTTTTATATATAAGTGATGTTTATCCGTTTATGAATATTGATGATATTTAATTGTTATATTTTTATATATAAATGACCAGCTATACTTAAATCTAGCTGGTCATTTAGCAAAAAAAAACCATTTTTTTTTGTTAATTTCTATGCTTTCTAAGAGATTTTTTAAAATTTATTTTCATTATGTAACATTTAATATTTTCATTGGAAGTATGATTTCCTAACATTAACTGGCTAGCATAATTATGCTCGTTGAGCTTCCTCCTTTAATTATTTTTTATGAGATACCATGACTATTATTCGCTTTGAAGTCAACACACACACACACACACACACACACATATATATATATATATATATATATATATATATATATATATATATATATATATATATATATATATATATATATATATATACAAATTGCTTTAATTGACATCCAAATAACATGACGCATGAACTAAACAATCATAACCTTGAAACAGTCAATCGCAATGCTGAAACCTAGTGTGGAGTATAACCGAGACCCACCATTATCGAAAGTGAACGCGCTGGCAGCTCTGCTACAGAACATTCGGTTCTTCGGGTATCCAAGATCCATTGTGTATGATGTCGTCGCGAAGTAAAATGAGTCGGAGAAGCTAACGAAGGTTTTGCAACGCCAACAAGGAAAACTCACTCAAAGGAGCGCGTTGTCAGGACGCCCGATTCAACGCGCTCAGGAGCTGATTTTTGCGGATCCAGGGCAGTCGATCCTAAAATTGTCATCGGTTTTCGGTGTGAGTGAAAAAACTGTACGTCGAATCATCAAGAAGAACCTCCGCTACAAGTCTTATAAAACTAAAGTGAGACAGATGCGTTCCGAAGCTGCCAGGACAAAGAGAGTTGAACGCTGAAACGCGATTCATTAAGAAACAATGCTGCCGAACGCTTTAGGTTTTTTTCTGACAAAAAAATATTTACTTGATGTTACTGGTTGATGCGAAAATCAATCGAAGGAATGATCGCTGGCTCGTACATGACCCCGAAGATGTTCCCCTTGTTTCCAGAACAAACTTTCAGGCAAATGTTCACATGCTAAGTGTTGTGTTTAGTGTCCATTTCTTTAACAAAGGGGAAAATGCCACAAAAAAGTTTATTTGCGTGTTGTTACAAAGGTATTGAAAGCGTGGATGGAAACTGTGTCGTCTGGAAAACCACATGTTTTACAGTAGTACTCGCCCACACAAGTCAAAATTGGTTGTCGAACCACGTCGACCAAAGAATTGTGGCCTCCCAGCAGCCCAGATTTAAATCCTTGGGACTTCTATGTATGAAACATGGTTGAAAAGGTTACCAACAAGTCCAGACATCCAAACGTCGCATCATTGAGAGTCGCTATTAAAGCCGTATTTGCCAATATGGACCGTGACGCATTAAAACGAGTCTGCGGGCGCTTCAGACCAAGAATGGAGGCCGTCATTCAAGAAAGACGAGGATATATTGACTAAACGTGTTCTTTATGACCTTACAGAAAACTTAGATAATTAGATAATGTTTCTAAATCTATTTTCAGAGAGATCACAGACCCACACACACACACACATGCACGCGCACCCTCGCACACCCACGCACACGAACGCACACACACACGCACACCCACATACGCACACCCACGCACACAAACAGTTCAGTTTCGTGCAAAAACAAAATTATAGAAAAAAGATTTTCGTCCCGATTTTTTGCGATATTCTTTGGACTCTAATTCGGTTTTTGGTGACAAAGCGCCATCTAGTAAAAGCGATTCTGGCTAATTAAACATGGACATATAGTCAAATCTCAATTACGAATCTTTAATACTTAACCATTAGTTCGGTCGTAAGTTTACCAACTCTACCATACTAACATAGAAGACCTCTCAAAAGGCCGAGAAGACCATTTCCTAGCCTCAAACTGACGTGATTAAAGGGCGATTTGGATTATAAATTTTTATCTAAAAAATAAGGTGGATTATTTCAAAAATTCGCGCCCTTTTAGTATCGGCACAATACTTGTTTGTTTCCTAACTTTGTGTAACTTTACTTGACATATTAAATTACAAATTATAGTGTTTTTGTAATTGTTAAAGATTTTTGTCAGCGATTTTTTAAAATAGATACATTTTTCGAGCAAAGAATTTGTATTAAATATTGTCTAAAAACGAAAATTCTTGAGCCGTTGCATTAAAAAGGTTACAATAAAAATTTCCGTTGCATAAGAAAGAATTACGGCAATGAAGCTATATCAAAAAACCAAATGTTGACAAGTGGTACTAAATTTGTAAAAATAAAGTGTGTTTTAATTGTCAGACTGAGGACTTGATCGATGTGTTAGCTGTTGATTTCCGTTAATGTGTGCTTATTCTTATGATTGGTAGAAACTTTTACAGTGACCAACCTGAAAGGAAGTAGCCAACAAAAAAAAATCAAACACAAAATAATGAATTGTTTCTTGACATCAGCTAGTATTCAAGATAACTGGAGTTTAAAATAGTATTTAGAATAATCAGATTAAAATAGAAATTAGTTTACATATTTCGGATTTTTTCATTATATGGGTCGTCTTGTTTAACGAAGAAAGTTTTTATAATTTTGTATTAGATAATTTTTTATTTTATAGTTTACTATTCAAGCTATATTACGGTTACCTATCCAGATCTCGACCCCCACCGAGGTCGTTTAAATTCAGTTATCGAGAACTGATTCAACGCGATCCGGTTGTTCCGACACCACATCTCACAGATATTCTATATTTTTGTTAAACTCCTATTGCATCATAAACCTGCAAACTTTATTTTGTCTTTTTTTTAACAAACACCACACAACTTTTATCTAAAATATAGCTTATTAATTGCCATAACAATTTTAAGCATTATTTATTACAGTAGCAAATTGAAATAATCCATTAAATTAATTAAAAAAAAGAAGACCGTTGAGCTATTAAGGAAAAAATATAAAACAAATATTTTCTCTTCCATCAAAACAAACATATTTTTTCCCCATTTATATTCTGTTCTCGCATTTATATTCATATACATACATTTGAAAATACAGTGTCACATTTTGCTTTTGAAAGAGTCTTTATCGATAAAAGATATATTGTTTTAGATATTTTTATTCCAAAATATAAATATGATATAAAATAATATAATAGTCTCCAATTAAGAAAATTAATTAATACACAGTTATTATGGTTAATTACTTATAACGTAAATCTTTAAATAATGGGATTAGAGGCACGTTATCAATTGCAGTTATTTGCCAAACTTAACTTAAAATTAACTAACCAAACTTAGAGCTTACAGTGAATCCTGAAGAACGGTCATCAGCTAATCCTGTTTAACATCGGGTTAATCAATCCTTAAGTTATACTTATATTTTAGTTTATTAAAAAAAAACAATTTATTAAAAATTTTAAAAAAGAAACAAATCGCATCACCGATCATAAATATCATTAATAAATTGAACTCTGGGAATACAACTAGAATAAAAGTTGTTCATCAAACAACAAAAGATATATCAGCATTAAAAAGAATAAGGCAGGGCGATAGCCTCAGTCCATTTCTTTTCAACCTTAAAATGGACGAAATAATGAACAATGAACAAGGGTACAGACTGAGTGACGAACCACTAAGCATGATATGCTGCACAAACAATGGGGTAATTGTAGCAAAAACAGAGATCAACTTACAAAGACAACTGAAGAAATTCCATCAAACTAGTAAAAATATAACATTTTGATTTCCATCGACAAAACAGTGTATAACATTTTCCAAAGAGCCGATAAGATGCAAACTGATGGTAAATGACAAACCTATTGAACAAATAATGAGCTTTCCTTCCTTTGGAACTGGCACATCAAGTAGCAGTGACTTAGTAAATGACCTAAAAGTACAAGTCAACAAAGCCTCCGCAACATCATGTTGCTTAAGAGATGTTATCTAGAAAAATAGCCATTTGCGCATTGAAAGTAAACCTATGATATCGAGACCAAAGATGACACAAACAAAACCAAAATCATTATACGAACAGCAGAAATGCAAACTCTAAGAGCAATAACGGAAAAAACGCTTAGGAATAGAGTAAGAAACAGCGATATAAAAGCAACGTGAAGAGTGGGGTAGAAAGAGATATTGACAGGGCCACGTGAAGAGATCATGTGAAGATCATCATAGGCTGGTTCACATTGCTAAAGAGGGAAAACTAGCAGTATGCAGAGCAGCGACGAAATCACTTAAGAGATGAAAAGTTAGTTGGGCATCTACATCTCACAAAAACTATCAATATCAAACAGCCTTCGAAGTATTGAAAAGATCATTAACTCTTCTTAAAGAATAAGAGGAAAAAGAACAACATAGAATACTTCTCAGAGGGCATCTGTTCTTAATCAGCCTGGTTACCGGAGCTTTAAAAGGGCGAATTTTACAACACATAAAGATGCATACAATGCATAGTCGTATAAAAATGTACAATTATTCCGAACACTAGAACAGAAATAATTCTGAAATGTGGTTAAACAAAGAGCAAGGAAATTTTTATGAATACAAATATGCTTCAATATGCACTATAAAATCAGCTCTTTCGCAGAAGTGCCTAATAAAAGATAATGCCAAAAAATGGCAAAAGTTTAAATTTTATACATTTATTTTCCTCTCGGCAGACCATTATAACCAAAGTTGTATAAAATATTCTAATAAAAATGTTTCTTTTTGTTTGAAATATAGTTGCAGAGGCTGCATTAAAGCACTCTTATGATCGAAATATCTATATTTTCTAGAAATTATAAATAAATCTATATTTTATGCATTTTTAGAGCTGTAATAATATAATAAAATATAAAGTAAATACAAAATAGTATCTTTGGGTTTTCTATTTATGCCTTTAGCATCAATTTAACTGAATAGGGCGTTTTATTGTTTAAGAAAAACAGGCAATTACTCATTATCTGGTTCTTAGCCAATTTAAATATTATACATACGTCTTTTTATATTTTGAAAGTTGACTACCACTATCAGGGAGTACAGAAATATATTAGGATATAGGAATATAACAGGAGTGTTTTAGAAATAGTATAAGAGTATTATAGGAGTCTATTGAAAAAAAAACTTCGTGGACAACGTTTTGAATCAACCAACCGTTAATGTTTAACGGAATGCAATAATTTGATTTTTGAAAATCATCTATACAATGGGCAGCCGCATAATGGCCTGCCACTACAGTGGCCGAGATGGTGGCAGGTTCATCTCTTGCTCTCGGAAGTAAAGGCAAAATATTTTCTTTGGGTTTTCTATTTATTCTTTGACAAAACGCCTTTAGCGTCAATATAAATAAATAGGAGATTTTGTTATCTTGGTTTAAGAAAAACAGATAACTGCTCAATATCTACTACTTATCCAATTTAAAATTTCACGTACGTCAGAATTTCAAAATTGACTACCACTATCGGAGTGTATATGGAAGCGCTAGTAACTAAGGACATATTCAAGACTGATAGAAATATGGAAAGCTGGCATGGAAGTATAAACTAGATGGAGGTAAAATGAGGATACTTGGAAAGGACAGAAAAATACCAAGAAGAAAAATTATTAATAATTTAGCAAGTACTGAACTGAATATACAATTTATAAATTAAACATATTTTCAACATTTCCTATAAATGAACAAAAATTATTTATTACCGTACACTATAGCTGCCCACATCTTGATCCTTAAAATACGATGAACATGCAAGCTTGAGAAAACTGGGGATTATTTCTTTCTCCTCAACGTAACCAATGTCCGATCATCAAGCAATCATAACTCCATATCGCTCCAGGCAGAATCAGGTGCATCACTTCAAACGCTGCGTTCGATGCTCACTTGTGAGAGCAAACCCAAAAATAGAGTCGATAGAGAAAAATTCCTAAAAGACCTTATTCGACCGCCAACTTAATGACCGCTCTGGTAATTTAATCTGAAAGAGAAACTTTCAATATTCTGCGTATTTGCCAGTAAGAATTAAATTTAGGTATAGGCCTTCTAAACTTATATACTAATTTATACAAGATGTGTAAATGAAGTAATGGGACTGGTGGCGTAGCGTTCCATCTGGTAGCATTGTTGAAAAAATTTAAAAAACTCTTGTGTAAGTCTCTTCCTCGTTTAATCAGATCACCAACCGATTATTAGAATGCACAAGATCCCGGATTCTGTGGACATATTCACCATTTCTTGTAGCTAATGGTCTTCCGCTACTACGTTCATTATCATTCGAGTCTCGACCTTCAGAAAATGCCTTAGATCATCTGAAAACCAGAGCCAGTTTTCATAGACCTATTGAAATTTTGCCGAAGTGTTCGTTCCACTGTGCCCAAGTCCGAAACAAAACTTGACCAACCAAAACCCACCGTAGCTCGAAATTGCTGCTACTCACTTTCAAAACGCACTAGAAATATCCGATTGACGAAAAGAATATCTACGGATCATCAAGTAACTCCAAAGGATTTAAACTCGTACTGAAGACGCATCAAGTATTAGCCTACCTCTAAAGGAAAAACCAACACCATTGCCAGATTGAACGCTATGCCACCAGTATCATTATTTTATTTACACACCTCGTATGTATGTATCGCACAACTACTGGATGCAACAGTAGAACTCCGAGTTACCTGAATAAACTACATATTAACCAGATTAAGCACCTTGTTATTATTGTGATAGTTATAATAAAAGAATAAAATCACTATTTAAACGAAATAGCAAGTTTATATAGGATTGTGGACAGGAAATTATTTTCGTAAATTCAATGATCGTTAGGAAAATTTTGTTTTTTGTTTTGTTGTCCTCTTAGGTAGGGTGGAGCGGGGCTGGTTGATCATAGGGGCAAATTGTGCAATCGATATATCTCCAAAAGTAAGCAACCTAGAACAAATGGCGAAAAGAAGAGGGGAGGGTTATGGGAGGCGAATACACAGCGCGACTGTCAATTTCTATCCGGTGCTTCAATAAAATAAGAGAACGCTTTGTTTTTTTTTCAGCGTAAAAATAAATTATTCTTAAACATATAATTTTAAATATAAAAGTGTAATAATAATTCAAAGATTGGAAATATTTCATTTTGTTTGATTTTAATTTTATTTTTCCAGAGATATAATTACAATATTAGTATGTAATAATCATAATAAATAAATATTTGCTTGTTGATTATAATTATTTTGTATTCAGATCATTCTATACAGTCAGCAAGTCCATTTTAGCCATTGCTCAACTAGCCCCAGTAGTGGGGCACGTTGAGCAACTTGGAGCGCTCTCGCATTTCCGACAATAACTTTTAAACTTGTACTTGAATCGTTTTTACACTGCTAGACGTTTTGAAAAAGAGTAAATTACGAACCTAACTGAGTAGAATCCATTAAATCCGATGCATATTCTTAGTTATAGGAGATCAAACGTAAAGTTGCTCAACTAGCCCCGCTCTACCCTATTATTTAAAAATAAAATATATTTTTATACCCATTTATTTCATACTTTTCAGCTAAATTTGGTTTGTTTTTACAAAAAAAAGAAAAAAAAACACAATAATAGCGTTTAGTATCACAACAAAAATTACCAGCACTAATTTTTAACATCATAACACGTTTTAAACTATTCACTTTTTCAGGTCAAAAAGTCCTGGTATATGTTTACTCTTACTGGCTGTAGCTTCTCCGTAAATACGAAGCATAATGTGATATTCGTGTACGGAATATTGTTGATTTTAAATGGATTTTAAATACACAGACTGGCGCACATTAAAATAATTTTTGTCGCCAAAACTATTTGTTATAGGGATAATCTGAATTAGTCAATAAGACCTTACCAGTTTCATTTTTTGGCTGATATATGCTACTCCTTAATTAAAAAAATATATATTTTAACAATGTCCTAAACTAACGGACATTGTTAATATATATATATATATATATATATATATATATATATATATATATATATATATATATATATATATATATATATATATATATATATATATAGTTTATTCGTACAACAATAACGCATTATTATTTGCCAAATATGCTTTTACACAGATTTACTTAAAATGATAATCCCGAGATACAATAATAATTCCTGAGATTATAATTATTTCACCAATGACAGACACGCTAATACAAAATTTGCGATGTAAAAAATTCAGGGTCGCAAGGGAATAAGTGTGCCTTTACACAATATAAAATGTCTTATATTTAAATTGCATATATTTATCTAAAAAATTAAAATTTTAAAATTAGCTATTATAAGTCATCAAATATATAGCACTAAATATTTTCCTAAACGTTAACCTTATTTAATTAATATTTAGATAATATAATATAATTGTATACTCAATTTAGAGGAAGTGACTAAATAACTAATTAGTATTCATACCAAAATCAAGCAAGCCGAAAATCAAATGAAATATCTCTTGGAACCGAAAATTCCAGGAAAATAAATCTATAACTTAGTCAAAAGAATGCAAGGAAAGTTTAACGAATATAAAACTTCTTGAAGATGGAACAATAAAATCAACGTTGTCGAGAAAGTAGATAATAAAATGTGAAGCCAAAAAGTGGAAATGTTCGAGTCAAAAATTCGAACATTTATTCTCCTCTCGGCAAAACGATTACAACTGAAATTGTGTAAAAGATTGTAAAAGATTTGTCTGCGAAATATACTAGCGAAGACTGCATTAAAGTAATTTCCATATGGGAACATAATAGAACTATTCGAGACATATTTTAGAATTTTTAAGATTATACTGTTGCCATAACAAGATGAGTTAAATCGCTAAAATAACTCTCCCATGAATAATAGATATTCATATTAGACCAAACCATAATAAATGCAAACAATTTTCGCTAAGTTTTCTGTTTATATTGTTAGAAAATACCTTCAGTATCAATTTGACTCAATTGAACATTTTGTTTTATTTGTTTAATGTAAAGAGACAATTGTTCAATATTTACTTTTAATTTTAGTTTCTGACAATGCCCTTTCAGGGCTCTGAAATAGAGTTGAATGTTTCTTAAACACGGACTGTTTGCTCCCTTTTTCTCTCGAAACGCCCAAGGGAAACTCGCAAAATAATCTTCCCTTTTCATCACCACATCAGAGCCAATATTCCTTCCCCATAGTCAACTAATTTCATGTTACGAGGGTCGTTTAATAAGTCCTTAGAAAAAGATAAAAAAAATATGTTCAGTAAATTTTTTTTATTTTTCAACATAATCTCCTTTTAGCTCTATACACTTTTCCAAGCGTTTTTCCAACATTTTTAAGTTGTCTTAAAAATACGATTTTGGAAGGTCCTCAAAATAGGCATCTGTTTGGGCGATGACCTCCTCGTTCGATGTGAACCATGGTCCGCTGAGCCATTTTTTTAAGTTCAGAAATAAAAGTCACTGGGGCCAAATCCGGTGAATACGGTGGATGTTGTAATAATTCGAACTTTAATTCCAGGATCTTTTTCTTTTTCAAATAAGGACGGATTTTTCTTGATTTATTCGCTTAACCAATGCAATAACGACGCATAATACTCTCCAGTTATTGTTTTTCCTTTTACCAAGTAATCGGTGTAGATGATTCCGCGTACCTCGCAAAAAACTGTGGCCATAATCTTGCCGGCCGATTTCACTGTATTCGCCTTCAAAAGCCCACTGTTTTGATTGTTTCTTTATTTCTGGAGTATAGCAGTGTATCCATATTTCGTCCACAGTTATGTATCGACGCAAAAAGTCACCAGGATTGAGACGAAAAAGCGCCAAAATAGGCCAGTTCTCCGCTAACCTTTCTGTAATACTATAAAATGAAAGTTGGTATAGTTAACACCAATTTTGTATGTTTTAGGTATCTATGCAAATAAATAGACGGAACGTGCATTATCGCTATATATTGTGTTTTACCATTTCATAAAAGAAAAAATGACTATTGAGGCTCATAAAAAAATATATCGACTATACAGATATGCTACCTTAATAGAACGTGTATATCAATATTGTTTTGTTAAATTTTTATATGGATTTTTTAACATTAGTGATGCATGTCGCCCTGATTATCCAATAGATTAATTCCCACACAAGTGTAAATAACAATTTCCGCATGTTTAAATACATTTCCCGTCGAAATGTTTAGATAGCGTAAAAATTAACCGATACAAACTTTAAAATCTGAATTAATTTTCTTTAAATCGGACTGAAGCACTCACTATATATATATATATATATATATATATATATATATATATATATATATATATATATATATATATATATATATATATATACCTACCCCAAGGCAGACGGTGTTAAGAATCACCGGGTTAGATCAGGTTGCCATTGGGTTTTTGCATTGCTACTTGCCAAAAATCTTGTTAATCAAACTAGATTCAACTGGTTACGTACTTAACACTCGGGGTACGGAGAATAGTCGATGTGGTGGAATTGGATTTCTCATCAATCGAAAGCGGAAAGACATTGTCGTAAACAAGACTGTAACTTTAAACGTATGTCTGACCATATAGCCCAATGCGTTATTCAGCTGAATAAAAAATGTTTAGCGTCAAATCGTCCAGACTTATGCATCAACTATAAATTAGGAGGATGAGGAAGGTGAGCAATTTTACGATGATGTGGCCAAATTTCTAGACAAGGAGAAGTGTAGATACAAAATCCACATGGGCGACTTGCTAGAATAATAATGCTAGAGTTGAAAAATGAAAGTGGTGAGCGAGATAATAGGGGGGACAGATTGGTTGATTTTGCTGAAGGGTAAGAACTATATATTATGAATTCGTTCTATAAAAAAAAGTCAGCAGAAAATGGACATGGAAAAGTCCATCTGGGCTTACAAGCAAAATTGAATACATCATGTCAAACGATAAAACAATATTTTGCAATTTTACTATTCTTACCCATTTTAATGTCGAAAATGACCACCGAATGGTACGAGGAAAGATTAAGACAAACTGTCCAAGAGAGCGCGAAACAATGGTAAGATCAAGGAGTTGATTCTGGGAAGCTGCTGAAGAGGAGCAGCGATTCTGGCATTGTTTTGACGAATCGCTTTGCTGTGTTGCAAGATCCAAGGGAGATCAATATATAGTATCAATATGGCTGCTTGAATAGCAGCTGAAGATAAATGTTCCAAACTGTGAAAAATCTCCAAAGAGAGTATGTTGAACTTTGCAAAACCATGAGAAAAAGTATGCTAGTGGAAACGCGCCGATTCAACGTGCAGCTAATGCAAAAAACTCTAGAAGAAAACAAAGGAATTAACAAAGCTAAACACAAGCTACGGAGAAAAAGGACGCACGCATTTTTGCCTTAATGTGGAAGATGGTTGTCAGAAGATTTTATTCAAACTTATATGGGGATCAACACCAATTAAAGACAGCAGGTCCTACGAAAAAACAAATGCAGAATATACTGTTGAAGAAAGTGACACATGAGACACATGAACTCATGATGATTTAAAGAAGTATAATACAATGTGCCTCCTAAAAGTGGTGTATAAATTTTTCACCACGATAATATCTGAAAGGATATTAAGAAAACTGAATGACGCATAACCAATAGAGCAAGCAGGTCTCAGAAATGGATTCAGTACAATTGTTCACATCCATCTAGAGTCATGACCATATAAATCGGATATGTCGAATGATGTCGACTGATGTCGAATGATGTTGATTGATGGCTGCAATCACATGCAGCTCTATTATGCTGCATCCTGCACAAAACACCAACATGAAGCGCAGCCAAATTTGCTTTGTTTTTGTAATTACTGGTTACTAACACCAACGAAAATAAATCTGAAACATAGTTGAACATAAAACATAGCAAAGAGGTCTTTAAAAATGCAAATAGTCTCGAAAATGTAAGATCAAATCAGCGTTGTCACGGAAATGTCTAATAAAAGATAAAGCCAAAAAACGGAAAAAGTTTAAATTTAGAACATTTATTCTCCTCTCGGCAAAAGCATCACAACTGGAATCGTGTAAAATATACTATGAAAACGGTTTCTTTTTCTTTCGAATGTAGTTGCAGGGACTGCATTAAAGTACTCTTCGGATATAACGGGAATAGAACTTTTGAGATATTAAGTAGAAATTACAAGATTTTATTCATTAAAAACAAAAAAAAATATATTCATTAAATATATATTAATTAATTAAAATTATAAAAATTAAGTAAGTAATATTTTCCGACAAAGTGCACTTTTGGCTTAATGGGTTTATGAACCAACATAGCTGCGGGATTTGGATCCTCATTTGATATAGGAGTTATCGCTTCATCCACTGAAAGTCACTGGTGGCTTCGGACCGAAGGTGTGATAGAACATTATTTATTTGAAGACAATCATGAAAATCATGTTACTACTACTGGTAACCGCTGTAGAAATGTGGTAATAGAATATCTTTGAACTGAACAAATAAATATGCATATAAACGTTTTATTTCAACAAGAAACGAGCGCTGCGTCACACATCTCCTCAGACAATCGATTTACTGCAAAAAAAGTTTCCTATACGCGCTATTTTGCGAAGTGGTAATATCAATTGGCCTGGAACTTGTATTATCATTTGTGAGATTATATTAAACTTTTGGGTTACAGAAATAAATCTCAAACAATTCTTGAACTTAAACGAAATATTCAAGCCACCACTGAAAATATTCAACGATGTATGTGAGAAAAAGTCATCGAAAATTGCATATATATATATATATATATATATATATATATATATATATATATATATATATATATATATATATATATATATATAACGAGTGATATTTTTAGTGTATCCGAACTTCTGATAAACAAACTGTGAGTTTGCGCGCCTCTAGTATCAAAATTATTCAGTACAGTCTGACAAATCATGGAATTTATAACATCAGACTATAACATCATTTGTCGTGCTTGTCGAACACTTATAGAGCACTTCCTGATTTTAATGGTGCACGCAATCGCCCAACCGAGCGATGTATTCGCCGAATTATGGATAGATTTCAAACGTATTTCACGTTGCTCGATATTAAAACAAAAACAAGAAAAAAAATATGCGTTCCGAAGAAATTATCGCCGCTGTAGCTGGCAGTGTTGAGAAATATCCAATTTTCAATTTTTTTATCCAATCAATTCGTCACCGTTCGCAGAAAATTTGGTTCTGTTTATTCGAATTTTGTTCACAGCGTCTAAGCTTATTTTTAGCTAAAGGTTACGCTAATAAACAAAATTGCCGTATTTGAAGTAAAAATAATCCGAAAATGATCCAAGACTTACCGTTGTATCCAGAAAAAAGCGCCATATGACACGGATTGTATGCCGGTGGCATCAGTGGACCGTATTTATAAAAAAATCAAGCTCGAAAGCACGTTACCATTAATGGGGATCGTTACAGAGCGCCGATTAATGATTATTTAATTACGAATTTGAATGGTATTGATCTGGAGGAGATGTAACTCTAACAGAACGGTTCCACATATCATACAGTCAACGCAACAATCGATTTATTGAGGGAACATTTCGATGAGAAAATTATTTCGAAGAACGCACCTATTAATGGGCACCAAGATCACGTGACTTAACGCCCTTATATCATTTTATTTGGGGTTATGTTAAATCTTTGGTCTATGCCGATAAACTAGCAATTATTGACGCCTTGAAAGCCAACATAACTCGAACAATTGCTGCCACAATTTCTTGATAAAGTGGTCGGAAATTGGATTGACAGAATGAGCTTTGTCGGAAGTAGCCACGGCGGAGATTTGTCCGAAATTATTTTCAAACATTAATGCAACTGAATATTATTTCACATAAAATAAATAGCCTCACGTTGTTGTTTTATTTGAATTCATAGTTCGTACGCACTAAACAAGCATCATATAGTTCCAAATACTTCTAATCTAAGTAATAAATTGAATAATTACTAATTACATAATAATTTCTTAATTATTTGAGTATTAAAGATTAATTAAATTATAAGACTTCAATGGATCAATTAAAAGAAGAAACTCAAGTCATAAATTAATATTAAATATTT
This sequence comes from Cosmopolites sordidus, assembly GCA_031761425.1. NCBI lineage: Eukaryota > Metazoa > Arthropoda > Insecta > Coleoptera > Curculionidae > Cosmopolites > Cosmopolites sordidus. Next base: position 255,863 of record JARFXV010000805.1, read on the forward strand.
ACTCTTCCCAGGTTAACTCATAATATTTATTTTTTAAGCAGATATAATTTATAATGAATGCATTAAAAATTTAAAAAATGTAATATTTCACTAGACTAAAAAACTATATTTCATAATAACTACCTAAAAATTACTATTTATCATCATTTAAAAAAGAATAAAGCCCGAACGTATATGTTCCTTTTCTTTTGGGTTATCAGTAATAGTCGCAATAAAAAAGGATCCTCTATATAATATATCAGAATACAGCACACATCTTATCTTTCAAATAATATATTCCTGTTGAAACTGTCGGTTTCGAGCACCATTTTGTTTCCCCAAGTTATTCTTTAAAATATGATTTGCATGTGATGTGTAAATATAACTAGAGGGAAATATATATATATATATATATATATATATATATATATATATATATATATATATATATATATATATATATATATATATTATTTGTATATATATATATATATATATATATATATATATATATATATATATATATATATATATATATATATATATATATATATATATATATATGTATATATATATATATATATATATATTATATATTGTTTAGTTGGTGATTGATTATAATTTCTTATAGTTAATTGTTTTTGTTGCAGGAAACGTCTTCGTGATTGCAGCCATTCTTCTAGAAAGAAATCTCCAGAATGTAGCCAATTATCTTATATTGTCCCTAGCAGTTGCAGACCTTCTAGTGGCATGTTTAGTGATGCCTTTAGGTGCTGTGTATGAAGTCAGTCAAGAGTGGTCTCTTGGTCCTGAACTTTGTGACATGTGGACATCCAGTGACGTTTTGTGTTGTACAGCATCTATACTTCATCTCGTAGCAATTGCTCTTGACAGGTAAGTGTAACTAAAACTTATTATATGCAATGGCAAATTATTCACATATGGATGACAAATATTTTTGACCGTTCGCATAGATTGTGATAACAGGATTAAACTGATTGTTTTTATCTATATTTTCCATATTTTCTAATTAACCTGCAATTATAAACGAATATATTCATTCCCTTCCTAATGTAAAATATTGAGCAAGAAAATGCGGATATTTTTTAATGAAATACACATTATTGGAGTTTAAGTTTCAGCAAATGATCGTAAACCAGTCAGTTTAGAATGTTCAGTTCAGAGTGCAGTGTCTTCAGGTTTTGTTATTTATTTGGCTCTCAATGTAAGTTCTTGCTTATCAACTGTATTTTCAATCATCATTAAGTTCACCAAGGACAGGGTTGTTCTCCCTATGTACATGTTAGTCATATCAAGTCATGTATTATTTTTATTTGAAAATTCCATTAACACTCCACCCGCTTTCTAAAGAATGAACATGAAATATCAAAAATATAACTCATATCACTCTTATAAAGAATGTCCCGATAGGTACTACGGATTTAAATTTAGATCCGTTTTTAGCAATTTAACTATAAGTCGTTTTGCGACGGAAGAACGAACAGAATTAGAAATAATGCAGAATTTTGCAATAAAATTATGTTTTCCCACGAAGGGGAAATCACGAACTGAAAATCCTCGAGTGATTGCAAAAAAAAAACTTTACATCCTCTTCGAGTAACAGTGTGGTGTACATTGTGAGTTACAGGGCCAATTTTTTAAAGTAAAGTTTTATAATTAGAGACGCAACAGCAACTGAGATGACTATTTATGGATTGGACCTACAGCTTAACGTGGGTTCCGAACCACGGTCATCGGCTACCGAAATAATCCCCGGTTAGCATCCCCCTCAGGTTATCAACCCTTGATTTTGTGCTAACCATAAGTATCATAGTCCGCTACGAAATTCATCACGCACAGCTGTGCTCCATAGCTCCAGTTAAAAGTAATTCAAATATCGAATTTCCCGCATGTTTTATTCGTTTGAATACGAGAACGTTGATTTTGGTGGTAGTTAAGTTGTTTATTAGATGATTTAGGAAGAACGGAGACACATTCCTTAACCTGAAAGACGGTGTTGTTTATATTGTGGCGGCGACAGTGTAGCCAAGATGTTAAATGCTGCACATGACTGTGAAATTTGTAAGGATAATTTTATTGTAAACCACAAATCAGTAAAATACGCGTATTATAGAAAACGATTTCACAATATGTGTATTAAGATGAAAGATTCTGTTTCAAAGACTGTTGTTGACTATAAGAATGGTCTTTGGTTATGTGATGTTTGCATGGGGATTGTGAATAATAACTTAAATATGGCTAAAAATAGAGCAGATCGAACTTAAGATGGATGCAGTTAACAAGATTAACGGATTTAAAAATAAAAAAAAGTTCTAATAATGGTATAGAGGAGACATGGACTCCGACTTCTAGTTATGCCGGGGCATTACAGAGCGGAGTCGTGGTGGTGAAACCGAGGACAGCGTGTGAGCGTCAGGAGACAAAGAGAATTGTCAGGCAGCAAGTTGATCCGGCGGGGCTAGGTGTTAGAACCCTAGAATAAAGACTGTAGATTTAGAGGAGCAATATAGCGAAGATGGGCTTAAGTTAAACAGAAGAAGTTAAAAATGTAAAATAGTGATATTATAACAGCAGAAAGTCGAATAAAAATAATTGTTTTAAAGAAAATGGTCAAGTCTTATATTGCTCATTATACGCACATTTAAACGAATAATGAAGGAGAGTAAGAATAGATTATTTCTTGGATGCAGATCATGCAGATGATTCGAGCACATAAGCCTTGTCCGATGTTTCAATTGTAACCGATATCATCATACAACTAAAGAGTGTAAAAATTCAAAGTGCTGTGGGAGATGTGGATGTAATAACCATGATACTAAAAATTACAACACGGGCAGGTTGGAGTGTATAAAATGTAGACTGTACAACGACAAATTTCAATTGCACCTTGATACAAGTTGATACAAGTCATGGATCATATGGTATTAAGTGCCCAACATATCTGAAGTATTTAGAGAAAGCGAAGATTACTGATCATTACTGATGAAGTTACTGATGTTCCTGAGTAAGAACAACAGAGTGAAGGGTTGATTTCTGGAACCCCGAACATGTCGGGACTAGTGATAATCGATTAAAACGTATCATTGAAAAATAAGACGTTGCAAATAGAATGTCAATTGAAAAGAATGAAATGTAGATTGCAGGTATTCCTCTTTAGGAATCAAGAGGAATACCTGCATTCCTCTTTAACGAGCATTAGCTGAAAAAGCTAATATGTAAATATTGTAAATATGTAAATACGAAGCTCCATATGTAAATATTGAGAGATACAGGCTCATTTCTTTATATAGGAGAGAAGTAATGAAACATGGAGGTGTGTATATATTCTGATGTGAAGATGGAACTTTCAAAAATGAAATGGTAGTTTGTGGTTTCAGTGTGGAGAGTGTATTGGAGTTGGCTGCTGCATTGTCTGCGTGTATCGTCGGGGAGATGGTTCTTACGATGTCTTTTTGGATGTCATTGAACGGGTGCTCGAGTATCTGCATATACATAACTCTAAATATGGTATTATTGTTGTGGGCGATTTTAATTTAATTTAATTATATTAATAAGCATAACTGTCGTGCAAAGAGACTCTTAGATATATTTTATAGCTATAATTTATGTCAATCGATTTTTGAAGCAATTCGTGAAGCTAGTGAATCTGCTAGTTTGAGAGATAATATATTTTCTAAAACATGCTTGAGGGTATCTGGTTATGTTTGGAACCTCGCACTCTCTGACCATTATACACAGATAGTTATGATTCATGAATTGTGCAGTAATAAACAGCAACTAAATTATGTATATAAACGAGTTTATCCAGAGAGTAAGGTTTTGTCCTATAAGAACGAAATTGCAAATATGGATTGGTATAGAGTATATGATTCTAGAACAAGTAATGAAGCATATAATCCATTTATTACACCAGTTTTAAATTTGTTTAATGTTATATTTGTTTTAAAAACGTTTCCACATACTAAAACCACTAATTGTTGGATCACGAGAGGTATACGAGTGTCTTGCGATCATTAACATGTAATTGGGAAAGCTTAAAAAATGTTCAATAAAGAATTTATATCTAGGTCTGAGAATAAAATTGCTACTACTTGGAAATTGGTAAATAAATAACAGATGAGAGTAAGCAAAATAAGAGTGTATTGGAGTGTTTTGCTTCGAAATACAGTGATCTTATTAAGACCGTTAATAGTCTAAATAATTATTTTGTGGGTTCATGTTCAGACATGAGTCCGATTACAGCCTGCAATGCTTCTTCAATTTCCTCTGTGGCTCAGACAATATATTTAGCACAATATATTTAGCCTTATGCCAATATATATTTGCAATATATATTGGCATAAGGTTTGGGAATTAATAAGGAAATTAAAGAATAAAAAATCAGTCGGCGATGACAATCTTCCAACACAAATAATTAAAGAGATTGCATACTATATGTCTAGGCCGTTATCTTTTATTGTGTTTGTTACCTCTGTTTTTCCAGTGATGCGTATCCTGATTTATTGAAAAATGCTTTTATAAAACCAATATACAAAAAGGGTAAATCAGATGAAGAAAAACTACAGACCCATAGCTTTACTAAACAACGTTAATAAAATATTAGAGAAGGCATTTTATAAAAGATTGATAGGATTTTTAGAAAAATACTATATAATTAGCGATAACCTAAATGGCTTCAGAAAAGGAAAATCAACAACTAGGGCAATTTTTCAGGCAATCACGTATATATCCAATTTATTAAATTGTAAAAGAACCACGATGACAATGAGCATTGATTTGTCTAAAGCTTTTGATAGTGTTAACCATGAAGTACTGTATACCAAATTGAGTAACTATGGCCTAAGAGGCAATGCTTTAAAAGTGATCGTAAAAACTGAACTAAATCGTATTTGAAAAATCATACACAACAGATATTAATAACGGATACTGATGGCATGGCCTTTCTCTCAGAGAGGATACTGGTTACCAAGACAAGCTCTTGATCGTATATTTTCTCCTCACGACCTCTTCTTGAATGTATCAAAAACACACTACATTATTACTGAAAATCGCAAAAGTAATGACCTCAATTTTGTTCACAACAACAATGTGTTTAAAATGACAGAATGTGCCTCAGTACTTGGATTAGTGATCGACCGAAGATTGGATTGGAAGGTCCATATTGAAAAACTTGCGTTGGATATATAATGATATTCATATACCTTTAGGGTTATTTCCAAAAATGTAGGAATAGATGCAGCAATTTCGCCGTATCACGCATTCGTTCGGTCTAGGATAGGATACGGATTGATTTTTTGGGGAAACTCATCTGATATGTATAGAATATTTCAGGTTCAAAAAAGATGTATTCGAGCAATTATCAAATTGAATTATAATGACAGTTGTAGGCAAATCTTTGTTAAAAAAAGGATTTTGTCTTTGGTAAGTAGTATATTCATGATTATTTTAAGTTTGTATATAACAAGGAATTTTTTAAGTCATCCAAAATGAACATGAGTATACAACACGACATAAGTCAGATCTTTTATATATAAATATACAACAGTTTTTCTCTAAATTTCGGTTAAAGTTCAAAATTGCAGCAAATAAAAGTCTAAAGAAATACTTGTTTAAGAAAGCGTATTACTCATTAACTCATTTTTTTAGTGATATAAACATATTTAATATAGCTAAATAAAACATTTGTATATTTTATATTAGAATAGTATTCATTATTAGTGGTACAATGTTATTGATTAATTGATTGTTTGAGTTTATTTCCTTTTTTGTTACCTTTTGTAGGAATTATTTATTATGTTTATTATATTTGTTATTTTATGTTCACAATGTTCCGTGCAAATATGGCAGCTACAAACATATACTTAATTGGGACAAATAAATCTTTATCTATATATCTATCTATCTCGTAAAGCCTACCGACTGGCGAGTGACCAACGTAGAATACCTCTCAGAATGCATCCGGCCTTACCCAGTCTCGAACTGGCGCGACTGAGGTGATTCCTTGTCAGATTATACACTTTTACCTAGAAACATTCACAAACATTTTGTAAAAGTTAGACACTGTGGTTAACGTAGCTCCTCATTTTTGTAAGAAAACGACGATGGTAAAACAATAAATGTGAATGGCTCAAAAACTGTTTATACCCCACTTGGATAATATACACCTTAAAAATATGTTATTTCAACAAGATGGTGCCACGAGTCATTCGGCCAGGGAAACTTTGAATTTGTTACGGACAAGTTTTCCTGATCGTGTCATTTCTCGAAATGGTGATATTAAGTGGCTTGCAGGATCATGCTATCTAACGCCCCTCGAGTTCAAGTGAACTTCCACAACGATAAAGTCTATTCTAACAATCCACAGACAATTAATGACCTGAAACAAAACATGCGACAAGTTATTGATGAAATTGAACGGCAATTGTGCTAAATTGTATGACAATTTTACGCTAATTTTAAGAATAATGATTTGTAGAAACAACGGATGGCGACATTTGAAACTAAAGACAGTTTTTCACAAATATTTCCAAAATCGTTTCCAATAAAATTATGTAATTTGGTGAGTGTTGTAAACTTTGGGCGCCGAATTGAACTGTGTATTTCCAAGGTAATATGCTCAATGCTATTCGCTCAATTTTTTTGTACGTATTTTTTTTAATTTTCATTTATGATTATGAAATCCCTGACGAAGTCCTGAAGTTGCTTCTGGTATTTACAGGGGTTACTAGTTAGTTACTATAGACTTTATCCTTTAATACCACCAGACGAAAAAATCAAGAGGAGTCAAATCCGGTGAACAGGGTGGCCATTGTCCGGGTCCTAACCGGCCGATCCATCGTTCGGGAAAAGTATTTTTAATTTTTATTTGGAATCGGTATATAGCATTCCTCACAAAATGTTTAAAAGCGAATTACTCGAAAACGGTGCACATTGAAGTGACTCATTGAGGTCATCTCATTAAGGTGAACTAAGAGTACTTCTTTTAGGGAAAAGTCAGGGATTTCATAATGTTAAATAAAAATTAAAAAAATACGTATAAAAAGAATGGCCAATTATTATCTTAGACCCATTATTATGTTACCCCCTGATTGAATTTTTTAAATTTGAAATACACAGTTCGTTTCGGCGCCTAATGCCATTTGTGAAAAACCGTCTTCAGTATGCACCATTTGGGGAGCATACTAATTTATATTGAAAAGTACAATTATTTTTAGCCATAGGATATGCTGGTAAAAGTTAGCCCTTACAATTCGGGACACCCTATATAAAGGTTAAATCAAAAACTTGATAGTCATGAAATGAAATACCAAATTATACGTCCAAATATAAAAGAATGTCCATTTTTTTAATCTATACAAAAATATGGTGATTTGTTTTAATGATTATGTTGGGGACTTATTATTTATTATGTATATATTATTTTAGTTTAATTAATAGCAATTATTCTGATCTTTCAACATCTAAAAGATTTTCCAGACGTATAAAATTTGATACAAAAAATATACATTTTTAAAATATATATGAGGTAATTGGACACGCTGTGATTAAGGGATTAGGCGAAAAGGGATCGAAAAAAACAACATGGGGTTTCTGCATGTTTGCAATTTGCGGTTTGTATTTACACTATCGCAGTTGTAGAAGCGTGTCGTGTTTTTCATTTACCGATAGTACAAATAATAGAAATACCAATTAATTAGATGTATTAAGTGTGTATTTATTCGTCCTAATTTAATGTGTCTCTTTCAAAATAATTAATAATAATTCTCTATCACACTTACTCCAAAGTTTTGCCCAGTTTTTGAGAATTTATTTCGAGAGTTAGAGTTAATTGGACTTTTGTTATTTCCTCGAAAGCAACCAACTAATTCTCGTGAATAGCTTCTCCCACGAAGTGGTTTCTTTAATTAATAGAACAGGAAATAGGCACATTATACCATATCTGATCAATATGGTTCTTGTGATGTTTATTTGATTCATACCGAAAAATTAACGAACACTTACATAGGTCAACAAATTTACAAATTAAACTTTTTTTAAAATATAAAATGTGTTAAATCTGTACAAAGACATTACTGAGGATTATGTGAATATATTACGTGATTATGTGAATATATTATGTGATTATGTGAATATATATTACGTGAGATGTCATACAGCGAGAAAAACTTTCACTGTTTCCTCTTTTGATGTAGCATCATGTGTAGCATCATCTCTTTTTAAAAACCAGCAGTAGTCGCCCAGTAAATGGGTTCCACCGTCCCTAGTATCTTGCTTTCATCGTTCTGGTGTCCTGGTAAAACTTTTCTCATTATTCGTCGCATACAGCATCCAAATTTTCCGGAAAAAAACCAAATAGTAGTGTAAAAATTATTACCTAGTATTTCATAGGCTTTCAAGAGTTTATCCATGAGGTTTTAATAGTTTTCAACTTTCTTGCTGCCCAGAAATCCTTTCACTACACTTACAAAATACTTCCAAGCTGCCAATTAATCATTGAATTTTTCTTGAAAACGGAAATCACCTAGAGGCTTCCTTAATTGGGATCCAATAAATATGCCCTCTTTTAGTTCTGCATCACTTAATTGAGCAAATATTTATTTTAGGTATTTGAAACCATTACCTTCTTTGTCCATGGCTATGCCAAAGTTTTTCACTGGTCCAAGTTTATTATGAAGAGCTGTAAGGAGCACCTTTTTTTAGGTTAACAAGAGGGCATATTTTATGTCTGAAGTACCAGGTTCAAAAGAAGATAGGAGATAAGGCCAATATTTCTTACTGTAATGTTCTTTTCACAATTTGAGAGGGGCTGCATCGTAGGTCTAAGAGAGGCCGGATTATCTTTTTGGAAAATTGGAAGAAGAATGAATAGAGCTGTTCACACTTTGTTAAGAAATTGGCGAATAGAGACCAATTTACTGCCTTGTCCAATAGAGACAAGGCAGTAAATTGATCCTATCATCCGCAATAGAGCATGTATCCATCCACAAACGTTGGAGGCACTACGGGGTAAAATTCAAGTAGCATAGGACACTATACCTCAAGAGGAAACTGACCACCTAATTAGACCAATGCCTAGGCCTCTCCATGAATGTATACAAAGTGGAGGTCGATCCATTACTGATTTTAGCTCCCTAACTCAAAATAATTATATCTTCAAATTTTAATCAGTTGTACTGTTTAAAAAATAACAATAAATTATTAAAATAGTCAATAAAATTTTATCATTATTTCTTGGTGTTGCTTTTTCTTTTGAAGTGACAGTACCTTTATTTACCTCGCCACAAAAACAGCATGGGAGGTAATATTAAATTGTGTTTCAAGCTTGGTAAAACTTTCATAGGGACATTTAAATTGATCAACAAATTTTATGGTGATGATTGCTTATCTAGTACACGTGTGATCGAGTAGAACAGGATGACTCATAGGAAAAGCATGTTTTTGAACGGCTAGTATATATATTTGTAAAGGACAGTTCAGGTAGTGTAATTTTAGACATGGCACCGTGGACTTTGGATCGTCGTGTATTTGTCATTGAGCAGTTTTTTAGAAACAGTGATTCTGTATATAACGTGCAATGTATTTTCCAGCGACAATTGCGGATAGAAACACAATACTCCGATGGGTTGAAGCATTTGGAACTACTGCATCTGTCATGAAGAGGAAACCACCTGACCTTCCTCGTGTCGTTCGGACATCAGACAATGTTAAAACAGTGACAAGGGCGGTTCCTGCTAGACCTCAGCTTTGCATTAGGCGCCAAGCTTCAGCTCTGGGTATGTTCCGTCGATCGCTACAACGCATTCTGCACAACGTCTTGAAATTTCACCCCTACAAAATAATGATGATGCAACAGCTGATCAAATGGAATTTTGCACAGCGCAAAGAGCTTTGTAAGTGATGAGTGACCATGCACATTTTCATTTAAGGGGTGAAATTCCTTATGCTGCACGATCCATAGAAGATAGAAATAATAGATCAGTATGAAATAATCATAAACAATGTGCTTGAAACGGCTGCTGTAATAGCACCAGCATAAAAAAAAAGAAAAAAGTATCAAACATTAAAAAATCTCCAATGAGACCAATCCAATGAGGAATGCAGGGAGTCTTCAATACGTTGAACTTTGCAAAACTATATGGAAACGTATTCGAGACGAAACGCGTCGGTTCAACATCCAGCTAGTTCAAAAAACTCTAGAAGAAAACAAAGGAATACACAAAGCAAAACACAAGCTGAGATATAAAAGGACACAAACATTTGCCTTAATGCGCGAGGATGGTAGAGTGTGCAGGGAACGTACGGAAATGTTAGAGGCTATCAGAAGATTATATTCAAAGTTATATGAAGATTAGAACCAGTCAACTAAAGTAATGCCCACAGAAGAGCAAATGTCAGATATCCAATTGGATGAAGTAACAAATGCTATAGAAGCGATGAACAATGGAAAGGCTCCAGGAAAGGACAGTGTAACGGTTGAAATGTTGAAAGCTGGCGGTCGATTATATACTATATAACATGTGTGTAGTTTAACAAAATAAAATATAATTTATTATAAAACTGATATTTATAAAAAAAATATATAATATTAGGTTCTCAACTTTATTCTCGTCTTTATCCCTACTTTATTACTACTTACTACTACGACTTTACAATTATTTATTATATGCTTACTAAAAAAGTTATATAAACTTAGTCGTAATCTTAAACGTAATCTTTCTCACTTCCTATAGACTTTATCAACTATTAGTTTAAAAAAAAGAACTTGATTGTTTTGATGTGATTAAGTCATTGAGGCTATGTCTCAAGAATACGCCGATTGCTATAATATTACCGAACCCAACTCCGTGATCATTTCCAGAGTCCTTTTTGTTCTATGTGACCGGAGGATGTGATGGAGGATGTGACCGCAGTTCTTCCATTGACTTCTTCCGTTGCCAGTTTAAGACCTTCATTCGCCCAGACAATATCAACATTAATCAGTTGCTGCTGATAAGTGCCAGCAGTGACCGTTTGGCCAAATTGGAGAGACTCAATGTATGACGCCCATCTGATCACACTGTGAATATTTACTGGTGCGATACTGATTGACCGCGCCCAAGGATTTACATACGGTAATAGCCTTTTTATATTATCGTAAAGGGCCCTCTTTTCGTTACAAGTCAATCTTAAGCAGGAAGTTCCTTTATTGAATTTGGTGAACAATTATACAACAATATCTAACAGCTGAGTAATAAAGGTAATCGCTTTGTCTGCCCTTATTCTCAGTCATCAGTTCATAGTAGACCCATCAACTCTCTTTTTTCATTTTCCCTAGCTTATGTAAATGTTTGGTTTAAAAAACGTGTGATGTTTTCCGAGTTCGTGTCCAAACTGCCATAAGGATTTTCTTTCCACAGTGCTTAAACTTCTTCATTCTCCACATTTTGTGGCTATCCCGGGCATTAGGAATAATTGAAATCACACTATCCAGTTCATAACTGCTGGAATCACTCATATATACAGTTCGAAACCGCATTATCTCCCAAAACCTCATAAAAAGCCCCAGTTGAAGGGCGAAAAAAAGGCAGTGCCACAAACGTTCCTTTTCGAACGATCTCGCTTCCACAACTAATTTTATAAGTAACTAAATTATATATAGGGTGAATCTCTTAGTGCATCCGAACTTTAAATTCAAATAAAACAACAACTAAATTAGATGCCTTGAAACTATTTAGTTTATATGAAATATCATTTTAATTAAATTTTTTCTCTTAGTAAAACCAATTTAAAAAATATTGGCTACTGCGACGGCAGCCGTTCGTCGGAGGCACCAGGGAAAAGGTCCTGGACGGAATGAAGCGGCCTGTCAAAAGGGCGCCACCCAGTTCGTTAAATTATCTTATGTTGTAGAAGATCATTGAACTGGAAAGTGGTCTATCTTTAAAAAAACTATTGACTTAATTTTATACTTTTAATACACGTAAGCACACAAATAAAAACACAAACTATATAAAAAGGTAGAAAAAATAAAACTATAAAAAAAAACACGAAGGTTTAGGGACTGTGATTCACCAAATCTTGCCGTGCAAAATCAAAAAAACTGAACAAGTTCCTCTGACTTACACGAGCTCCTCTCTAGTTCTCTAGTAACTATAAATTGGATGGTACTAAGTCTACTCAAACAATATTTGAGCAAGTAAAGATAACTTAAAAGTAATCAAATAGGATCAATTAAAACATGCAAAATGTACAATAATAAATCAGATCGAACGGCAAATTGTCTATTTCCTGATGGTAATTAGAGAAGTAGCCTATTTAAAAAATGAAACATGAAACATTAACTCTATATGAAAATATATTAACTGGCCTTATTTTTCTATTGTTCCGCCGCTTACCTATCCAGTACTGAGACATCAAAATTCAGTGAGTAAGCCTACGATCAATTCGGTGTCCCTATTACCTATTAGACGGTCCCCAAAAAGGTCTGGAACGTGATTGATCAAAGTGGCCCCAAAAAAGAGTCTGGTTTCAGTAATGATCGGGCTCCGAAATAATTTGTTCTTCAAGAGCCTGGTCCCTGATTGACCGGATTCTCTAATGTCCGGATCGTAAAACCCTCTACAAGAATATCAGAAAAAATAAGGCTAAGCATGGCTTGGCCGGCTAACCTACATACCTCTGTAGGACGGGTAAGGCGCTCAGACGTTCGATCACCTCGAGATTTCGAGTTAGACTGTCTTGGCCCTGTCCTGAACGATACAGGTGCGCTTTTAAATACAATTCGCCCAAAATGGTCTTACCAGTAGCGGCTGATAATTTGTAAACGCTACAACAATTAATGGCATTAATGTTTGAAAAGAATTTGGGACAAATGTCCACCGCGGCTACAAAAAGCATTCTGTCAATCCAATTTTGGACCACTTTTTAGATCTAATGTGATCTATGATGATCTAATTTGATTTTAATGATAATGAAATCAAATTAGATCATCATCAGATTATTACCATTCAAATTCGGAATCCAATAATCTACGTAATCGAATAACAATGCCCCCCCTTTCTGCGAACAGCTAAGAATTGATAAATTTAGATCTTCATCAACACTGCCAGCAACAGCGGCGATATTTTCTTCGGAACGATCACTCAATCTCAAAACAGGCCATAATGGATGCATTATTTAGCCAGAGTGTAGACAAAGCATATGTAAACCTATTGAAATCGATATATAATGAAGCTACAGTGACCATTCACCTTGATGATCATAAAGTTAGAATTAATATAGAGCGAAATGTAAAACAGAGTCATGCAATATCACCTATTCTTTTCTCGGCCTGCCTTGAAGTAGTATGCTAATAAGTAATCTGGATTGGGAACAGGATGGAATAAAGATCAATGGTACAAACTTAAACCATCTTAGATTTACAGATGAGACCCAGAGGAACTGCAAGGGCGCATAAAAGAGCTGTAAAGGACTGGCAGACCATTTGGCTTAAACAAAAACCTGAAAAAGAGTAAGGTTAAGTTCAATAAATTGCCAAGGACAGAAGAATTTCAGTTTTCGGAACTTATTTGGAGAATGTGGACCACTTTTTTTATATTTTTTTTTCTTAGGTGCTTGACCGGAAATGAGCCCCACCTATCCCTTCAACTGGATGGCATATGTTTCGTCTTTCGATGTACAGACTCTTCAGTGCACCAACATATACCATATCATCAAGAACAGGGAGACCCTATACACAGCCAACAACCCATGTTTTTGCCGGCTTCGCGTCGGATGGCGTATATATGTAACGTTAGAGTTTCTTGAACTGCGTCCAATGAGATAACAGTAGCTAGGTGTTATCATACAACCAACCGTTGGGTTCCACAATCTCATGTGAAATACACAACACCTGCGTCTCCGCCGAAATTAACATTTTTTTGGGTCCTTGGCCGGGAACGAGCATATATATATATATATATATATATATATATATATTTATGCTCGAAGAATATATTGTCGGCGTCCTGATTCATATGGTAAACTTATTTTTGATTTTTCAGAAAATAATTTTATTTTTGAAAAACTTTTGTTTAACGAACATTTAATTTTGACATTATAAAATCGAGTTAAATATACAAGAATACTTTTGAAAACTTCAGATAGAGACTCCTAATTGTTGAGAACATTAAAGCAGTGGCAGCTCGTTAGGGACGGCATTGGGGCGCCCTCAAAAACCGTTCCTCCCACAAAAAAATTAGAAGAGTTACTTTTTATGATCAAAGGACTTTTATTTTCAAAAATTTGACAGGATGTTTCAAAAAACATCAATTTACTATTTTTATATTTATGAAAATGACACCACTGTTTATCTTTTTACACCAACGTTTATTTTTTCAGCAATACCACCAAATTATGTCTGGTAATGACTTGCAATACACGTGTATGTTTGAACTCTTTATTTCCAACTGTTTGCACGAAATTGTATTAATTAATATACCATAATATACCAATATTATTAAGAAATTTAAAATTTTATTTTTGAACTTTGTAGAGCCGTACCTTTGTAATTAGACCTACCGAAAAATTAATTAAAAATATGTCATCATTTTCATTACATTTCCGCTGTAGGTTTGACGGGTCTCAATGCTGTTCTCACTTGCTGATTTTTGTTGGTCTCATCCTCTAAGGATTTTTCGTATAACAAAATATGGATGTCTTTCAAATGTAAGCGAAATATGAACCCGAATCTCAAAGGAATTGATGTTCTATATGATTGAACATGGGGATATAGAGAACAATATAAATTTAATTATACCATAACTGTTTTGCTAATGAAATACTTAAATATACTGTAAAAAAACAAAATATTACGTGGTATTTAATTATACATAAGATAAAAATTTATAAAGAAGTCAACTTATAAACATAAAACTTTTTAGAGTAGCGTCTTTTTATCGCTAGATAGAAACTTTGTCCAATAATTTTTACCACTTGTAACTAAACCTGCTTTTAATTCTCTTTCTTTGTTAAAAACAATCAAATTCCTCCATCATTGATAACTTTAATGCAGTGGCGGCTCGTGAGTTTTTAAAGTGGGAGGATGTAGAAGAAAATAGTGCTGCTGATTTTTTTCCTTTCCCCTTCCTGGTTTTACTCCTAAGCCCTATACAGGAGGTGAACCAGGAAAATGAGTTAAAGGAAAGAAACTGAACGGAAATAAAATAAAAAAAAAGTTTACAGTGATAAATGCTGGAGGGGAGGCGCCCCAATGCCCTCCCTAACGAGCTGCCACTGCATTAATGTTCTCAACAATTAGGAGTCTCTGTCTAAAGTTTTCAAAAGTATCCTTGTATATTTAACTCGATTTTATAATGTCAAAATTAAGTGTTCGTTAAACAAAAGTTTTTTAAAAATAAAATTATTTTCTGAAAAATCAAAAATTAGTTTAGCATATGAATCAGGGCGCCGACAATATACATATCACGGGCGTAGCCAAGGAGCGGGGGGGGGGGGGGGGATTTGAGGGATCAAATGGTTTTAGATTTAGCGCAGAGGAACGAAATTAATTTAACCATTTCATTTACAGTTAAGAGCTTTATAAATATGTCGTAATTTTTCCGATGAATATATAGATATTAAATTTCATGTAAGTATATTTTTGTTGTTTTATTTACTTCAAACTAACCCCCCCCCCCCCCCCCCCCCCCAAATTAAATCCATTGCTACGCCCGTGATACATATAAAACAACTTTGTTGTCTTCGAGATGCGTGTTTTGTTGCGATAAAAAATATATTTATTATATTTTATTTATGTTCCATATTGTTCAGCTAAACTCTTTATTGCCTTGTTTAAAAATCAAAAAGTCTCAATCAGGTAAAAATATGGATTATTAAACAAGTATTACATTCTCCTTTCCTCCTTTTTTCTATCATACATTCCAAATCTAGCAGTATATCCATTATTTTTTTATATATCGGCGATTAATTGTGATAATTTCAATTATAACAACGGTTTTTTTTTATTTGAACGTGCATACATGTAAAAGCTCAATATAGTCATTAGATATGAATTATTAGGAACGATTATTTCTCAGGTTCCGAATATATATATATATATATATATATATATATATATATATATATATATATATATATATATATATATATATATATATATATATATATATATATATATATATAGTATTAGATTTTCTTGGACTGCGTCCAATGAGACAACAGTAGCTGAGTGTCATCACACACCCAACCGTTGGGTTCCACAATCTCATGTGGAACACACAACAACCTGCGTTTCCGCCTAAATGAACATTTTTGTTGGTTGCTTGACCGGGAAGGATCCCCACCTATCCCTTCAAGTGGATGACATATGTTTCGTCTCTCGAGGTTCAGACTCATCAGGGCGCCGACATACACCATACCATCAAGAATAGGGAGACCCTATCCACAGCCAACAACCCATGTTTTCGCCGACTTCCCGTTGGATGGCGTATATATGTAGTATTAGATTTTCTTGGACTGCGTCCAGTGAGACAGCAGTAGCTGAGTGTCATCACACACCCAACCGTTGGGTTCCACAATCTCATGTGGAACACACAACAACCTGCGTCTCCGCCTGATGAGTCTGAACCTCGAGAGACGAAACATATGTCATCCAGTTGAAGGGATAGGTGGGGCTCCTTCCCGGTCAAGCAACCAACAAAAATGTTCATTTAGGTGGAGACGCAGGTTGTTGTGTGTTCCACAATCTCATGTGGAACCCAACGGTTGGGTGTGTGATGACACTCAGCTACTGTTGTCTCATTGGACGCAGTCCAAGGAAATCTAATACTACATACATACGCCATCCGACGGGAAGTCGGCGAAAACATGGGTTGTTGGCTGTGAATAGGGTCTCCCTATTCTTGATGGTATGGTGTATGTCGGCGCCCTGATGAATCTGAACCTCGAGAGACGAAACATATGTCATCCAGTTGAAGGGATAGGGATATATATACATATATATATATATATATATATATATATATATATATATATATATATATATATATATATATAAAATTACAACGAAATTTGGCCATCGAGATCATTCAACTTTAGATTACATTTTTGAGGTTCTGTTAAAGGGGACGTATATAAGAATAATTTGGCCAACAAGCGACGTACATCATCCGAACTACCATTGCCAATAATTATATAATTGTGTGAAAACAGAATCGTAAATATTAAGGAAAAAGTGAACTTTAATTTCAAGATGAGGTATTCTAATAAATTTTCGAACTTAACTTTTACAAATATCGATACCTCTATGAGAGTACACTTTTATGCAATGGCAACTGCATAACTGCAACGTTGTAAAGACGTTTCAAAAATCGAATAAATATTCCCCTGTGATATGTTGGTCCCCTCGAGGAATAATAATACTTTGTCCATGTTATTGTATGCAGATTACGTCTTCGTACCATTTTGAATTGAGTTTCGACCGAGCTTGAATCGACTAAACTAACCGTAAATATGTATATGTGTACATACGAAATATACAATGGAATGCGCAATACTGTTTACTTGTTTTAGCGTAAAACTTAAAACATGCCGATAAAAGTTTTCATTAGTTTCTCAGACGACTTAGCACTCTATTTCAATTTTACTGCGGTTGGTCTGGGAAATAAACATTCCATTCCACGATACACTTTGAATTGTTGTATACAGGTTTAAGGAGGTGCGAGCGAATCTACTGGAAAAAACGAGTTTCCTAGTCTGACTTGAAATTCGGTAATTGTGACAAAGGATAAGTAATTGAACTAAGCTCAAAATTTGAAAATTATTCAGTTCTAGTTTTCTAGAAAAATTATATTTTGAATTTTTCTATTTTTTCACTATTAATTTTCCAACTTTATAGAACAAAATATATCACAAGATATAGTTTAATATTTGCAGAATGCTATTATATATGAATAATATCGGGTTACCGATATAGTTATTTAAATAATTGATGTCAAACTTTTTTTTCAACTTTTGATTACTAATAACCAAACACTCAACGAAAGGTCTGGCAATCAGCTGAGCTCAGCGCAACCAGCTGAAAAAAAAAAATAGTTAAAAAGAGAGATTACTATGCATGACATTTCTGAATGTGAGGATAAAAATTATTTTTCTTATAGAATTTAGCTTTGTATAATTTTTAGTGCATAATTTT
This sequence comes from Cosmopolites sordidus, assembly GCA_031761425.1. Lineage (NCBI taxonomy): Eukaryota > Metazoa > Arthropoda > Insecta > Coleoptera > Curculionidae > Cosmopolites > Cosmopolites sordidus. The sequence continues at coordinate 274,035 of JARFXV010000805.1, forward strand.
TAACATAAATGTTCCTTCTTGTAGCGACAAAGTTCTCAAACATATACACAATATTCACTGACATTTTATCAGCATTTATAATTATTCTGGAGAGAAATTGAGCTCTCTTAGAGTCTAAATCAGACCATTTCAAAATTTTTTGAAATGGTCGACGATTCTTTACATTATTTTAAACAAAAAGTTTCCTTAAAACATGTATACAAAATGCAACTATTTCCTCGAAAAACATGTCAGAACTTTTAAAAATATTCAACAACTGGCAAGGTTGCACCGTAATGTTTATTTCAGTATTGTGAATTCAGTTTCTTATTTGAGTCGGTATTTTTTGAAAATAAAATGTAATATTTTTATAGTCATTTATTGTATACGATTCAGCATAATTTATTCTATATATTTCACCTAGGGCATTACCAGATTTTTTCTTAGTGACTTATTTTAACTTAGTGACCGTTATTTATTGTAGTATTTATAAGGGAAGGACTTCCAAAACGATTCAGGGAGCGTTTTTGTTTTGAGAGAGAGAGAGAGAGTTTGATTTGGGGAAACTATTTGAGTTATCTGTCACAAAATCTCGTCATTCAAACGAGGGTGATGGTGATAAATTAACAGCACCAATTGATAATTACCATTGTATAATTGTTCTTGAGAGAACCTAAACTCCTTATGAGTCTAAATCAGAACATTTCAAAATGTATATGGTCGTTTAATGTCAAAATTGAAATTACTAGCACTAATTTCGTTTTAAACACACCATAACGTGTTTTAAACGATTTTCGTCACATTAAGAAACACATGATTAATAATTGTATTAAATTACATGTTTAAAATGTCTCCCATTTGAATCTATGTAAACATGGCACCGATTTAACCAGTTTTTATCAAACAAGCTGAAAAAATGCTGCCATATTTCTAATCTGGCAAATAGAAACAAAAATTCTTTCTTCTTAATACGAGCTTCTCCGTATATAAGAAGAATATCGTTATATTGATGTACATAATACATTTTTGATTTTAAATGGATCTTACATATATGAACTGACATCCACTAAAACAATTTTTGTCGCCATTTAAAAATAATATTTTTTTCTTTCGTGGGAATGTTGCTGTGAATGTGTTGAATTCTAACTAAAAAAAAAAATTAACAATGTTTACTAATTTATTTGTAGTGTATTAGCTAGAAAATCATGAAATTAGAAAAAAAAAATTGTGAAAAAAATTTTTGGAGAACCAACGCTATTAATATTGAAGTATTATGCGTATTAGTATTATTAGTATTATAAGAGAAAATTTATTTTGACATTTTACCACGACATTAGTCCCAATATGTACTGTCAACAACTAGTCTGAATGATTAACAAATTCTTCTTGATATTTAGTCACACAAGAATGACCCTTTTTTTAAGTTGTTCAAGAATTACAAGGTAAAAATGCTGGTTTATGGCTTAACTTTGACGCACATATTTCTTATGAACAATCCCCTATCAAAAAAACAAATCAGCATTCTATGTATCTTTGATTTGCTCATTCTGACTTTTTTGGTCGTGGCGACATTAGGGTGTACCATTTCTGACCCTGGCGCTTCAATTTTAGGTCGTATTTAAAAATACAAAAACTCGCTACCAATAATGACACGTTCCAAAAAATGAGGGTCGTTTTTAATCCGCCCGAAAAAAATCAAGACATGTTCCCTCATATTGTTCTTTAAGTCAAATTCAATTTTTCTTCAATGATTCTGACTATCAACCGACAATCAAAATACACAAGATCCCGGATTCTGTGGATATTTTTATCATTTCTTACAGATGAAGGCCTTTCGCTGTGCGGTTTATCTTCAATCGAGTTCCAGCTTTCTGAGAATACTTCAAACCACTTGGAAACCTGGCCCTTAATAAAATAGTTTTTCCGGTATTTTGTCTATTGGAGTTTTGCAAATGTTTCTGTCGCACGGTGGCAAAGTCTGAAATAAAATTTAATAGCTCACCGTTGCTCGAAATTGTTCTCACGTATATTTGCTTTAATGATGAAACTAGATTTTATTTAGGTGATTATAATGTGCACAGATGCTTTTTGGGTAAAATAAATTTAACTTTCACGTTAGAATGGAATTCAGCTATTACTCCAGGAAATATCGTATGAGGGCTATATGCTTAAAAAGCAGATAAATCCTAGTAACCATTAGAGAAAGTTTAAATACTATAACATGATACCTGATTAAATACACCTCGTCAAACACTGTAGTTTTTAACGAATAAAATATAGAAAGAGCTCTTGATCGTTTTCTCCGGTCACCAGCAGCTTTAACATAACTTGAAGCATTCAACGTTGTACAATGCGCCGGAGATACCTACAACCTAATTCGGTATATGTCTTGCAGAATTACAGAGTATAATATTAACGGTGTTATGACCCACTTATAATAAATTGTTTTTGCATCAAGTATAAAACAGTCTCCTTTTGAATTCAATGAAATTATTAGAGTTTAAAATGTTCTACATCAACCATATAGTTCAAACATTGCATCGATACACTATCATAAATTTCCTTTTTATTAATTCACTTCAGGTGACGCTATCAAACAACGCAGGATTCCGGAAAGGTTGTATTGCACTAGATCAGAAATTTGTTGAAAATAGAATCATAAAATTTTCAATAAAGTGGCAAAATATTATCGAACAAAATATTTAAAACGTTGCAGAATAGTAATAATTTCATGTTATAAATAATTTTCTTTTATTTTGTGGTAAAAATGAAAAGGCCTTTGTCTCCCGCTCTATAAAAACTTCTCTTGTAACACGAAAATTTCAAAATTACTGAAGATCAAATAATTTACTTTTATTGCGGTTAAGCACACTATATTACCTTGTTAGAGGTTTATATAACATCAAATGAATGTAAAACTGTAATGTTTCCTTTATGCTAAAACAACCTTCTAATGCAGCAAATTTCGAGAACATTATAATGATATAAGGAGAGTTTTCCGAAGAGTTTTAACATAGTAAAGCAATAAAATTAGTAACTGACGTAACTACATTACCTTAATAATTGCATATAAACTTTAGTAGTGCTCGAATTGTTGATGTCGTATAAAGAGACATTGTTTGTGTTCGTAGTATACGTAAATTGTTCAGTAATGTTCGAATATGAATTCAGATAATTTCAGATATTTTTAAGTAAAAATTTGGTTTTTTTTGGCCAAATCGATTTATTTTTCAACATTGTTTGCTTTTAGCTGAATACACTTCGTCCAACGACTTTATAATTTTTTTTGTCCTTCCAAAAATTACATATCGAAATCTGCAACATAGTCCTATATTTCGGCAATAATATATTCATTTGATGAAAATTCCTTGCCATCCAATCATTTCTTCATTTTTGTCGAAGGGGGTTTGTCAAATGAAGTCAAAGGGGGTCAGGTCCGAAAAATAAGAAGGATCCGATTTTTTTTTTTCATGGTCTGTCTGTCGGCGACTAGCAGTGTGGCGTGCTCCCTTCTTCATTAGTACCTACTACCATGGGTCTATTCTGCTTCTACGTCCATGTCTATTTCTGCTTCTAAGTCGACGCCTATATCAATTTCTATTGTTACCTCGACGTCCATTTCTACGTCTACGTCTGTGTCAGCTCCTGCTTCTGCATCTGTTACTTCTACCACTGCAAGCCCGTTGTAAGAGCCGCACCACCAAGGCTTCCGCAGCAACTTACCGCCTGCCGTACACCGCCAGCAATGGTGATTTAACGCCGATCGCTGTACCACTGCCGTACCTTTGGTCCGAACAGAGCGTCCGATACCCGCAAGCTGCTGCCCTCAGATAAGTATCTAGATATTAGGTATATATCTATCGTGGTTGGTATTAGCCGCAACTGGCACCCAACTTCCATTAAATACCCTTCAGGCCTGTGCCTGAATGGCATATAGTATTCATAGTATATGAATATTATATTCATTTAGATATTTGTCTCGTGATATATTCTTTTATTTATTATGGTTAAGAATTTTTTATTCTAGTAATTGTATTTAGCTGTTACATTAATATATAGTATAATTATTCCAGCAACAGTTGTTTATATGTAAGACCTAAAGCCTTACTCGCACACCCCGCCCCGACATTAAGGGTTAGTCAGGCAGAGTGGAACGTTACACGTACGATTTAAAAAATGGCTCAATTAGCAGCGCAAATTGGCCCACTTCACAGTTGCAATGGTGGGTGAATGTATGAATGCTTTGTCGTTCCGAAACAGCACATTTTTCTTCGCCAAATGACGGCGTCTTTTAATAACTCTTCGTTAAATTTGACGTTAATTTGGATGCAGCCTAATATTGTAATGTGATCATTTTCCGCTTTTCAGAATAGTCGATGTACGAGTGCCTTGTAAATCCAAGAAAACACTGTGAACTTCCGGTCATCTTAGCCTTCTTCAGGGAAGGTTCGCGGTAAAAAGCCCACTGTTTTGACTCATCCTTTGCTTCTAATATATTGAATCTAAGTTTCATCAACCTGAGTCCAGACATTGTCGTTACACTATCATTTATTTCCTTCTTAATAATAATGCTTGCAATATAAAAGGTTCACTTCAAACGACGTTATCACAATTTTGAAAAAAGTTAATATTAAATTTGTCTACAAACCAAATAGTAAATTGAGAGAAGTCCTGGGTAATCCAAAAGATAAAGGATATTAAGAAGAAATTGGTTGTCAAGTTTGTGATCGAACGTATAATGGGAAAAGTAAAATATCTATATTAACCAGATATATGGAACACATACTCACATTAGATATGGGATAAATGAAAACTCTTGTGTTTCCTACATGAACTCGGACATGGACCTAATATAGACATTAGTCATTTAAGATTTGTTAAAAGTGTAAATAATAAGAGGGCTTTGGATGCAAACGGAAACATTCAAATAGAAAAATGTAAGAAAACACTGATCGGGATAAATGACCGAATCCGTTGTGCCAAATTATTCAATTTACGGTTGTCGTATAAGTAGAACGTAGATTAGGTTTAGAATTAGATTAAATCATCTCCTGATGATGTTAACATGGTTAGCGAAACGCGCGTCGAGAAGTTTGAAAAAGTGTTTCGTCATTTAGTGCTAAATCTCTTCTAGTTTAGTGTTTCACACCGAAGGTGTGAGAAGTGATAAAAGGATTGATTGATAGGAATGACAGCGAACGAATCTGATGCAAAAGTATGCACGAAACAAGGCATGTCAAATAACATCAAAATTAGAAAAAAAACTAGACAAGGAGACGCGTTATCGGCACTATTATTCATTATAGCGCTGGATAACATAATAAAGAATATCGAAAATATAAGAACCCTAAATAAACACGCAATACAGAAAATGGTATATGCGACTGATGATGCAATAATCATTACATAGTAGAGATAACTACAGTATATAATAGAAACAATCGACTGCGAGTCTAAGGAAAACGGCTTTAAAATAAGTAAGCAGAAAATCAAATAAATGTACTGCAGTAAAAAAGATAAAACTGCAGTAAAAAAGATAAAACTGCAGTAAAAAAGTTACAAATTCGAAGAGAAAACAAGTAAATACCTGGGATTCGTAATTGATAGGAAAATGAAGAACTTGACATAGACGAAAAAATACAGAACTGACATATTTATTCAATTATATAACATTTTATGGAAACAAAAAATTTCGGAGACAGAAGATTTGGCATAAGGAATAAACTAGGAATATACAAAACAATAATAAAAACCAATAGTAACATATGTCGCAGAAATTTTAACACCCAAAAGCAAAAGAGGAAAACAAACTAAATATTATTGAAAGCTAAATAATAAGAATAATAATGGCAACAAATAAAGTGGGAACAACGACTTTAGAAACGGGATAAACTTTGAGCTCGTCAAGCTGTTGGGAAAGGAAAAGATCTTGAGGACCGGTCGCGTTGGTGCGGCGGTAAGAGCAGCGCAGTGGCAGGCACTGCTTTGCCGAATCTGCGCTGGAGCGGTAGCTGGTGCGATTCCAGCGCTCGGATGGTTATTTTTCTTTCTTCTGTCCGTTTATCTTTCCTAAATGTTTGTGATTGTTTCTAGGCAAGAGTGTAAAATCCGACTACGAATTACCCCTCAATCACGCCAGTTAAAGGCTGGGTAAGGCCGGATGCCTTCTGAGAAGTGTTCTACGTTGGTCACTCGCCAGTCGGTAGGTTTCCTGATAGACTTATGGGTAGGTACATAACCAAGGGTTTATAGCCCGAGGGGGGTGCTGGCCTGGGTTTGTCGGAAGCTGATGACCGTGGTTCGGAACCCACGTTAAGCTGTAGGTCCAGTCGCTAAATAGCCTAGTTGCTGATGCGCCTCTAACCCTAACACTTTACCTTTTTTGAGGACAATTAAAGCACAAGGAATAAGATGGACATTACACATGTAATAGGAGCAAAGAAAGTAGGAACAATGAGTTCATAAGTTTTTTGAACAGACCTGGTACTTACCCGAGGTTAGATGGACCACGAACGGTCTCGCACCTGTCGCGGCTGTTTACCACAGGATGGTAGTGCTGCATGTGATTGTAACCACCATTCGACATGGCCGAACATAGAAATATCATGCCTGGCCTTCGCAGATGACCTAGCCATACTCGCAGGCAATGAAAAAAGGCAACTAAACAGATCGAAGTCCTCAAGGAATGTGCAGAGAAAGTTGGCCTACAAATCTCCTTTCAAAAAACCGAATTCTTCTGCTCAAAATTAGAAGTCCAAAATTTGAACACCAAATATGGCAAAATAAATAGGGTCACTCACTTCAAATACCTGGGCGAGATACTCGAACTCACAGGAGGAGAGAAGATAGCACAGAAGACTCGATTACAGAAGATGAAGAGGGCATACGGCAAGACACACAATATCTACAATAAGAAATGCCTATCTACACACGCAAAAATAAGACACTACAACACAGTAATCAAACCAGAAGTACTATACGCAAGCGAGATACTTACACTTCATACAAAAAGCGGCATAGAAAATATACTAAAAGAAGAACGCAAAATTATGAGGAAAATTATCGGCCCAAAACTGACAGAGGAAGGATACAGACTACATTCTCGAAAGACCACAGAGAGAATTTCCAACGCAGCGGCGGACATAAGAAAAAGATGGTTGAAATTCCATAGAGATATCAGTAGACTCCCATATAAAACTCATCATCAGAATTCTCACGTACATACAACGAGTCAAGTCAACAGTACCATGGATCGCACAAGTCAGAGCTGATCTGGGAAAGGCACAAATGGGTCCGATAGAGATTGTGGATCGAAGAACTTACAGAAACAAAATACATATGTGGAACGTTGCATCAGAGAGCGAAATTTCGAGGAGATCGGGAACAAAGTGGACGGAGGAGAGAAAGAGAATCCACGGAGAAGGAAGAGAGAGGATATATATATATATATATATATATATATATATATATATATATATATATATATATATATATATCAAGTTTAACATTTCGACCCATTTGCGTCAAAATTCCCTAAAGCTTCTTTAAATGGATCTATTCTTAATTAAAAATTTTAAATCAATATATTATTTGTTTATACATCATCCTGACAAAAACGTTAAAACAAAACAAAAACATACCATACACTATTCTTGTCATGATCAGCTGAAACTTTAATTCCGGAAATTGCAAACACATTGAGAGTTACGACAATATCAAAGCAATTCCCATAATAAACCTTTCTAGCGTTCAGCTGGTGTTCTGCAGTAATTTTTTATGGTTAATAGCAGCTGGGTGAAGTGTAGTTCATCAGTGCCTGCATACAATGTTCTAACTCTGTAAAGCCGTTGAACTTTATAAACTTAATTCTTATAATTATTAATAAAATATAGTATTCAGAAATCGTTCTTGCTATTTTGAAAAAATCAATATTATTTTTATTCCTCCTCGACCCCTACAGATTATTTTATGTTATGTTATGCTTTTATTTAATACTAACACCTAAAAGTACTAGAAACTACTAGAAAAGATACTCAACTATAACTGTTTTTTTAATTGTTAAGAATTATTTAAAATATATACAAAATTTAACGCTGGACCCCATTTTTATCCTGAGCTAGTTAAAGACATTCCAACATTTACATCTTTAAGATGCTTATTTCGCCTTCTCCATACATTTACTCTGGTTTGTTACATAAAAGGTTTTTCAAATTGAGCGATTTTTTTATTTCTTGAATAAAACACAGATGGCAGTGTAAATTTGCCTAGGTCTAGTCTCATTTCAGAAATGTAATGTATGACATTTATAAAAATGGAGTCGTACACCATACAGCAACACGTTAAAATTAAAATTAGGCGTTTAGTGAAACTGTTTTTAGAAAATTACGTGATATTTACCGTTTACACAATCGTTCATCTGAAAACACTATCAATTGAATTGTTCAAAAATATCAAGAAACTGGTTCGATGGAAGATAAAAAACAGCAATATATAGTCGTAGTGGTTGTTCACAAAAGAGCATATTGATTTGGTACGTGAAAGTGTTACTGTAGACTCAGAAATTTCCATTAGTCGACATGAGTTCACAACAATTTGGACTCAGGGAATCCACGCATGGCGTATTTTGCGAAAGGATTTAGCTCTCAAGGCATATAAGATTAAAATGAAACAGGAACTAAAGCAAGAATCATTCAAAATATCGTGCATTTGTCAATTGGATCAACGAATAAACAGATGATTTTTCTCAGAGAATCATCTTTTCAGATGAAGCTGGTCACGAAGCTGGGTCAGATGATTGGTGGCTATGTTAATAAAAAAAAAATGCAGCATTTGGGGTGAGGAAAATTCACGATTGATTAACGAGAAACTTTTACATCCTAAACGAGTCACTGTTTATGGTCACTGTATTATGGATAAGAAGGGTAATTTGACTGTTTTTCTTTCACCATGCTGCTGGTGAAGCTAGCTGTAAAAGTGGAGGGCGTTAGATATCGGTAGATAGTAACTGGTTTTTTGTGGCCTGAATTGAGTAATATTGATCTGGAGGATATATGGCTCCAACAGGATGGCGCAATTGATTTATTGAGAGAAAAAATTCCTAGACAAGTTATTGTAAAAAACGGTGGTGTTAATTGCCCATCAAGATAATGTGATTTGACACCATTGAACTATAAGAGCAATCCATAATCGATTCTTAAACTAAAGAATAAAATTATTGGAGACGTTGGGGATGTAGGACCACGGTTATGCCAAAATGTCATCCAAAATTTTGCGAAATAGTGGACGTGTGTGGAGATGCAAGAGGTGGACATTTGGCAGATATTGTATTACGTGTTTAAATGTCATTCGCTATGCTTTAATTATCAATAACGAATGTTTTGAAATCAACGCAAATCCTGTGTTTTATTCAAGAATTAAAAAACCACTCAATTTAACAGACCCTTTACATACAGTTATTCATTTTAGTACTAGCAGTTCTTGTTTTTCCTGTGGTACTGCAGCCCGCCAGTGATCCTCCATTTGGATCGATCTCCTTTCAATTTTTGATGTGCAATAGTTCTTCCACATCTTTTCTCATATAGTCCTTCCACCGTGCCTTTCGTCTACCTCTCTTTCTGTTACCTCTAATTCGTTCCTCCATATTTTTTCTTAGTATTCGATTTCCTTGCTTTTTCGCCAAGTGTCCCACCTATCTGAGTCGCTAAACCCTCACATAGTTTACAATATCCAGATCTTTATATAATTTCTTGAGTACGAGGTTACACCTGATCCTCCAATATTTAGAGCACGAAAAATTAATTCCAAGAGACCACTAGTACTTTTCTTTCAAATACTGCAAGCATATTATCTGTTTTTTTTGTAAAAGTCTACGTCTCGCAGCAATAAGTATTACTGGCCGAAGGAGTGTTTTATAAGTCTTAACTTTCTTGGTCCTTTGTATAAATTTGGATCTTAGTACTATCAATATCTAAAATAAAGGAAAAATCAAATTATGTTGCTTTCTCTATTATTTGATGTATAATGATCTATTGTTAAGCTCTCCCTTCTAAACCCTGCCTGATATTCGTCTATTCCTTCTTCAAAGCATGGCACTATTCTCCGTTTTGCTATGCTTGCTAGAACTTTATAGGTTGTGCGAATGCATTTCAGTCTATCTCATTTCGTATGAATCGAGCATATTACCGCCTGCGACCACTCTGCAGACATTTACTCGTTATTCCAGATGTTTACTATTCACTGATAAATGGACTCCAATATACTAATCCTTTGTATTAAGTTTAGTCCCTATATCGAGGCCATGAGATTTCTTTTATATAATATTTTTTAAACTAACAAATTATAGTTTTGTCCTAAGCTACCGTTTAATAAATACATTCTCCTCATACAAAAACCAATGTTATTTTTAGATTATTAACTTAAATTCAAAAATCTCCAATTACGGATTAATTTAATATTTAATTAATCTCACAGTAAAACATATGTCGCGATATTAAACGAAATTAAGTAAGCCTTTCTACATATACAGTATGTCGAAAAACTAACGGAACTTAAATTTAAAGAAAACTACTAGCGCCATCTATTCAATCAACGGATTGTCAAGTTATAAGGTTTAAAGTGACAGTACGTTTTGTCACCTCGTCACAAAAACACGATGGAACAAAGACCAAATATTAAATTTTGTTTCAAGCTCAGTAAAACTATTACCTTTTTAATGGAGAAACATTTGAATTGATGAAAAAAGTTATGGTAATGATTGTTTGGTAATGATTGTTTATCCCGTACACATGTGTTAGAGGGGTGTAAACCATTCCAAGACGGTCGTCATGCTTTGGAAAACCGCCCAAAGCCAGGCCAGCCAAAAAAAAAAAATTGTTGTGAGTTGGTAGAAAAAGAGTGTGAAATAATCTTATACGATGTGAATTAAACGATATGATTCACGATTTTAACAAAGGATTTAAACAAGAAGAAAGTCCGGAATTGATTGGTTCCACACGCCTTAAACGAGGTCCATCATTGTTCGTAAATTTTTGGCGAAAAAACAAATCTGTGCTTCAACATTCTCCGTATTCGCCTGATTTATCTCCGTGTAGCTAATTTCTGTTCTTAAAACTCAAACTGGACATGAAAGGACCGTTTTATGACAGTATTACACTTCATCAGTCCATTGAGTCGATTCCGAAAAACGACATAAACCATCTATGCTAGCACTGGTTAAACGTGCCGGTGTAGTGATTCGACAGGGATGCGTTTGAATAAAAAGAAATAATTTTGGCATCTTAAGTAATTGTTTTTTTATATATAAAAAGTTTCGTTTTCCGACATACTTTGTAAGAATCTTTTATAAAATTCCAAAAATGTTCCAAAACATTTTTCCAAATTCCATTTTATATTGATTCCATTTTATTGCATTGAACACTTTAAAATGGTTATTTTTGAATGAATGTTATATGACATAACTACATACGGTGTTGATAGTGTCCGTTAAAATTATATTATTTATTATTCCCGGCCGTAAAGAACAAGTACTTAAATACAGAGATATTTATTTAAATATCATCGGCAAAAACAAAACCAATTCATACTAGATTATTTTACAGACATTAATAGTATTCTGTCCAAGAATATAAAAGGAAAATAACATATCTGACTGATATGGACTTTGACAGCAATTAAATTGAAAAAGACCGGCTATATCGCAACCGCTATCCATTAAAAGTCTGACAAGACACTCGAAAGCGGTAGTGATGTAAGTTCTGCTGCAGTTTTATTAAATTTCTATACAAATCGATAATGTTAAAGTGTCTGATAAAGATGCAGTTCAGAGCATCTCTTTAAAAGGGTAACGGTTTTCTTTACATGATCAGAATAACTTTTTGGTGCATTGTACGGCCAGCCTAATTTTAAAATTATTATCAAAGATCAACCAAACCTCATAAAACTGAAATATGTACTACATTTTATATTAAACTCGAAAAGATTTACAACTAAACACCAAATCACTTTTTTGAGCTTCTCGACGCACGTGTCATTCCTGATGATGCTAACATAGTTAGCGAAACGTGCGTCGTGAAGTTCAAAAGAGTGATTTGGGTTTTAGTGGTAAATCTCTTCGAGTTTAGTGTTTCATGCCAAAGGTTCCAATACAACAATTGATACATTTTATATATTGAAATATATAATGTACAGTAACCCTCCCAGATTAAGTAATTCATTCCGTTAACCTTTACGTAAATTGAAGTTTAGGTAAGTCGAATTTATAAATAAATAAATAAATAAAATAAAATATTAATCATCAGCCTGTGTTCATCCACTGCAGGATAAAGGCCTCTTCAGCATGCTTCCATTTTTCGCGATCCTGAGCTTTCCTCTGCCATTCGGGTCCAATATGCTTAACAATGTCAATTCTGATGTCTCTAACAAATTGAGGACAAGCATGTACACATAACCTGACTCCTTTTCGGGTTTATTTTTAAGCCAAATGGTTCTCCAAATGGCTCTTGTATGTGACTTTGAGACTCCTCTGAGTCTTGTAATAGGAAAATGATACCATCTGCGAATCTAAAATGGCTTAAATATGCACAAATATGAATCTTTATACCATCCTGTTCCTAATACTGATTACGGAATACTTCTTCAAGGCAGGCTAAGAAAAAAATAGGCGACATTGGGTCACCCTGGCGAACACCTAGCTCTACATTATTTCCAACTTCTAGATCATCAATCATTATGACGTGCTTTAAGATTGAGTCAAATGCTTTTTCGTAATCGATAAAAACCAAGCACAGTGGCATGGTCTATTCGTTGTTCCTTTCTGTGGCCTGCTGCAACCTGGATGCGATCCACTGTACTGAATCCATTTACTAAATCCTGCTTGCTCTCTTGATTGTGAGTCATTCAGTTTTCTTAATACACTTTTAGATATTATCTTGATGAAAACTTTGTACATTACTGTTAGGAGACTTATTGAACGGTAGTTATTTAAATTTTGTTGTGCTTATATAAAAGAATTACTTCTGACTTCTGCATTACTCCATAGGTTCGGTACTTTTTGTTCTTTGAGGTACTTTGAGAATAATTTTGCCAGTGTTTTATGTAAAGGCTGGCCATCAGATTTTAGAATTTCAACAGTTACACTGTCCTTTCCTGGAGCCTTGCCGTTTTTCTCGGCTGAGGCTACTTTCGTCCAAATTCCAATTATTTTCAGACTTCAAGTCACTCAGTGTCTTCATCAAAGTATTCATATATGATAAGAGGGTCGCAAGCTTTTTTCGCTTTCGAGAGCTCTTGGTTTTTTCAGATTTTTTTGAACGTAGTTTTGCGTAATTTGTAAAATTTACCTATTGTATAGGGCGCTTCTTGAGTAGATAAAACACCGATACCAATGGGTTTCGGTTTTCTTAATTGAGTAACTAAAATATTACAGAGATGACGGCACTAATTCATAGCAACATATTTAAGGCCATTACACATTTTTGTATTTACATCACTCGATCTTGTTTCTACTTAAAAATAGGGTTTAGAGTAACCAAGAGTATTTTGTATGGCATTGTTAGTTATAAAAAAGTTTATATCAACAGCACAAATAATATGCTGTGCTTGTATGAGATATATTAAGAATTGTAGCCAACCAGCGCAGTGATTGCAATTGCTTGACAATAGTCTTGGAATTAATGGAATCGATATTGTACATGTAATCGAAGCAGGATGCATTATTAATTTCAAACACACTTTTGGCATCATCATAAAAAAACATATAAATGAGTGGTTAGGAGAACAATGCCGACTTAAAGTTTTCCGAAGATTTATCGTCGTATAAGGTTATTTGGAGTGAAACCTATAATAATTCTGATTAGTGCACATTAACTGCAACCATTACAGTATTGTAGAGAACAATAACATTAGAAAAGGTCATCTCAAGTCATCTTCATTGATGAATCCTGATTCAGTCTGGGATTGAAAAAATGTCAGACAACACACTTGGAGAAAGAATTTGACATTGAACGACATAATGATATGGCGTACTACTCGTTAAGTAGCAGTAGAACGTAGTAGAAAGTAGTAGAACTAGTTAGGTGTATTACCTTCTCCTTATCGCCTTGCCTATTACCGGAGTTTTCTTGAACAATTTTGAAAAGACCCATGTCAATCTAATGCCCTGGTTAGTCAGATTTACTGACCTTTCGCGCACAGAATATGTTTGAAACATGACAGGAAGAACACTAAAAAATATGTCTATGTTATTTGCTTTAGTGTCTAATGCATTCACTCCCTATAGTCAGGAATACGATACATCACAAAGAAATCTAGCATCGTATTAAATTAATGACGAGGTATGCTAAAACGTACATAGATAACTGGAGCTCACGGACACAGTAACAAAATTAATCAAAAATATTTAAAAATCCTTAATATTTTTTTTCAAATTTTATTCATTTATTTTAAAGTTTGCTCTATTTATCACAAAATTTTTTAAAATCGAACACCCCCTATATGCAGTTTGTATGTCATCTAATAGAGAAAGCTTTACTCTTGATTACATAAATAAAATTGGTCGATAACATTAAAACACCGTCTAAATCGATTATTTCAATTTAACTAAACTATTTCCGATAAAAAAAAAATACTTCACGACATTACCTAAAAATCAGTTTTAGCAATTGGAAAATTTTTTGAGTCAGCAATTTTTATCGAACGAATTAAGGATTGCAGTCTTAAACGACCATTTTCCAAACCTTGCAGAAAGCCACTTCAGAGGTTGAATAGTAATTTTACAGAATTAGTATGTTATGTTGGATTGTAAAATACTGTAGATTAAATCGATTTTATTTTCATATTATTTGATTATAAGATGAACAGGATAATTTTTAAATAAAATTCTAAATAATATTTATGAATTAAAAATGTCTACATTTTTATTTTCATGTGCATAGAATTGATTTCAATACATAGTGCAATAATTTTAAGCTTACTTGTATCATAACTAAATCTAACAATATTATTATAGCACAATAGCTGCACTTGAACCACCAAAACTGATTTCCTAATCTCAAATAAACTAATAACATGATCTTAGTTAATTGTATACTGCCTATTTGATGTATTCTGAAGCATAATTTTATGAAATAGTGTACAGAATATAATCCTATATTATATATTAATTACGAGGATATAATAAAAAGTCAGATATTTTCCCGATAGATGGCGGGTGCGATCGCAAAGGTTATTGCATTTATGAAAAGTAACTTTCTTTTTAGTAATATTCCATGAATATTAAGCTGATATGACGTTTAGCTTTGTTTCGATAGTTTTCAAAAGTAAATAAGTTCCATATTTTTACTATCATGGAAAAAGTTCGCGTGTTAACTTAAAACAATCACGCTATTAGAAGAAAAGTTGAAAAAATATTATGATCAAAACAACACGAGTGACGCTCCGTGCTCAGATTGCTACGTTGAGGTTACTACTTAGGAAATGGTCATCAAAATTCATGATGCCATATTGGTCGATCTAGAATGAAGACTAGGGAGATTAGACATGATAAAGTAGTGTTGTGTATATAGTGATAGTTAATGGGTTGTATTGAGTTGTATGGATGATACGTGATGAGTTGTATTGATAGTGAAACTGGTATTCATCATTACACACCAGAGATAAAGGAACAATCAAATCAGTGAGTGAGTTACCTGGCGAATGTGCAAAAAAAGTCGAAGATACTTTCTTCGACCAGAAAGCTCATGGCCACTCTTTTATAAGATTATTGGAAAATATGGTCGTTTGGAAAATACTTATTATTCTGCATTATTGATCAAATATGAAGAAAAATTGTTGAAAAAAATGCCCTCAATTAACGCAGGAAAAATTAGGTGCACAATTGTCAATACGACAATGCATCCACCCATTGTTCGCAGTTGCAACACGAAAATTGGGCAATTTGCGCTTCAAATTGATTAAATGTCCACCCTATTCTCCGGACTTAGCTTCTAACTTGTTTATTTTTCCCAACATGATAAAATTTGACTGGTTGTAAAGAAATTTAACGAATCAAATGAAACAGAGGATTATTTAATAAAGTTCGCAAGTCCTACTTTTAATAATCCGGTAATTTATATTTTATCTTAAAGAACAGATAATGACACTGTGTTAATGCCATTTATATGTCCCAATAATGTAATTTAATTGTCCCAGTTTCATCTGGTGGGATGCATTCAAGAGATCCATTTTTTGATTAATCTTTCACACATATTGCGTGGTATATTTTCAACGGTGGCCTAAATGTTTCATTTAAGGTCAGGAATTGTTCGAGATTTATTTATACATATATATATATATATATATATATATATATATATATATATATATATATATATATATTCGCCTAATTTAGAATAAAGTCCTATTACTCCTTTAACCTAAAAACTGCACCAAACAGAGTCTTTCTGAGGATGAAGAGGTAACTCCTGAATCACTAAATCCTTTAGTTAGTTTAGTTTTTTCCCAAATAAATTAATCCAGAAGTGTATTTCGTCAGAAAAGATAATTATTTCTCCAAACTGCACCTTCCAACTTGCGGTTAAATCGTGTACTTTCCATGGTGAATTGACATAATGTACTGAACACAGCAGTCTGTGAGTAACATTTACTTTTCAAACACAGTTACACTCTTATTGGAAAACTATTTTAATGTACTCTCTGATCCTCAAAACATCTTTTTTCTCCTTCCTCACAACTCTAGAAGCAGCAGCAATATTTAATCACCTCGATTTTTCAGACTTAAATCTGCTTATGTCATATTCATCCAGTGCATTTTCAAATTGCCTTACAAACAGCTACCCTCACGAGGTCTACGCCAATGAAGGGACACTAGTAACTAGTTGGGATCCCATCCCCTCGATGCCAATAATAGATAAGGTTTCTTATCATCTTAGATGAGCCGCCGTCCAAGCTGACGCAGGGCGAGCTGTACTTTACTTATTTCTGATGTCAACGCCTTTTGCTAGGACTTTGCAAGATAATGTTGAGCGAACACCAGTTTTAGTTGTGTGCGTCGTAATGTGAGTCTCACACCCACAGGATATGCAATACAGTGAATATATTTTCCCAGTATATAATACATAAATTCTCCATTCTATTTCGATTATATTTCTTAAGAATAAAAATACTTTCTTAGCAATAAACGTAAATAGCAGTAAACATTGGTTAAATTAAATCCTTTTATTTAGAACTGTCGTTTTACTTATTCAAAATTCATTGGACCATTATTGCTAACTATCCGCTGCAGCAAATTGCAAATCGGCTGAACATTAAACCGAAACAAAACCTTTTTAACAATGAGTTTTTAGCCTTTATAGCCGTTTAGCTGATATTCGACAATAATTGTATGTTTTGTAAAAGCCGGCCTTAATACGAACCCATATGCTTCCGCTGTGCTCGTACAATACTGGAAGTCAATAAAATCATTGACCTGTTTATTCGGTTGTTTACAGCTTGTGCTCCGGGAATATAGAAAAATTGGTATACTGCTTTGATTTTATCGATATTTGTCAGAATTAAATAAAATGATAGAACAAAACAAGAATACTATTTTCAGTTCTTCCTGATGTTCAATATATTCCTGAATAGTTTTTCCACCAACAAGGTTAAGAAAAATCACAATACCATATATAGCATCCCAATTTATTTTGTAGAAAATCGATATAGAAACATAGAGCAACTCCTTCAAATGACTACTATTAAACCAGGTATTAATTGGCACTATTTAATAATTAATGTGGTTCTTAATTGTACATCCAACATAATTCGAAATATTTTATGTAAGGTTTATCAAGTTCATATGTTAAGCAAGCCCGTATCATCAGCCCGTGTCGATCCACGGCAGGATGAAGGCCTCTTCAGCATGTTTCCAACTTTCACGGTCCTAGGCTTTCCTCTGCCAATCTGGTCCAATATACTTAACGATGTCATCAATCCATCGTGCTTTCGGTCTTCTTCGGGGATGTTTGCGAACAAGCGGTATCCACTGCAGGATTGCCTTAGTCCATCTGTCATCTCATCGCCTCGCTATATGGTCTGTTAATCTCCATATCAATCTCTTTACTCTTCCAATGATGTGATCCATGCGCAGGACTTTCTGTCTCGTCTTGTAATACCAAGCATACATCTATCCATTCCCCTCTGTACTACCCGAAGTTTTTGAATTGATTGGGATGTCAGTGTCCAGGTTTCACTCCCGTATGTCATAACGGGTAGAACGCACTGATCGAAGGCTTTTCTTTCAGGCAATGTGGGAGTCTTAAACACAATGTTGAGCCTGCCAAATGCCTGCTAGCCACATTTAACATGCCGTTCCACTTCCCGGGCGGTATTCCCCTCCATTGAAATCCTCTGCCCAAGATATATAAAGCTGTCCACAATCCCCAAATCCCTTCCTAAAATTGAAATTCTTCTGTCCTGAGTGAAGTTATTGAACATTACCTGACTCTCTTTCAGGTTTATTTTCAAGCCAAATGGCTCGCCAGCCCTTTGCAGTTCTTGTATGCGTCTTTGCAGCTTCTCTGGGTCTTGTGAAAGAAGAACGATCTCATCTGCAAATCTAAGATGGTTTAAGTTTGCAGCATTGATCCTTACACTATCCTGTTCCCAATCCAGTTCACGGAATACTTCTTCAAGGCCAACTGAGAAAAGAATAGGCGATATTGCCTCACCCTGCCGTATACCTCGTTCTACATTAATTCCCACTTCAAGATCATCAAGGTGAATTGTTGCTGTAGCTCCATCATATATCGATCCTAATAGGTTTACATATGCTTTATCTACCCCTTAGCTAAGCAGTGTATCCATTATTGCATGCTTTGAGATGGAGTCAAATGCTTTTTCGTAGTCGATAAAAGCCAAGCACAGTGGCATGGTGTATTCGTTGTGCCTTTCTATGGCCTGCTGTACAACCTGCATGTGATCCATTGTACTGAATCCACTTCTGCATCCTACTTGTTCTCTTGGTTGTGTGTCATTCAATTGTTTTAATATTCTTTTAGAAATTATCTTACTGAAAACTTTGTACATTACTGATAGGAGGCTTATTGGACGGTAGTTCTTTAAATCTTCCAGTGCTCCCTTTTTATGTAAAAGGATCACTACTGCATGTTTCCATAAGTCAGGTACTTGTGGTCAGGTACTTTTGAGTATAATTTTGCCAGTGTTTTATGTAACGTCCGACCACCAGCTTTTAGCATTTCGACAGTTGCACTGTCCTTCCCTTGAGCCTTGCCGTTTTTCATCGATTCTATAGCATTTGCTACTTCCTCCACTAAAATATCTGGCATTTGTTCTTCCGTGGGTATTGTTGTCTTTGATTGGTTCTGATCTTCATATAACTGGGAATAAAATTTTCTAACAACCTCTAACATTTGCGTACGCGCCCTGCATATTGTGCTGTCCTCGCGCCTTAAGGCATATATTTGCGTTCTTGTGTTTCTCAGCTTCTGTTTAGCCTCGTTAATTCCTTTGTTTTCTTCCAGGGTTTTATGCACTAGCTGCATGTTGAATCAGCGCGTGTCCTCTCTGATACGTTTTCTTATAGTTTTCCAGAGCTCAGTGTACTCGCTCCTGCCAAAAGGACTACCTGCATTTCTCATTGTCCGCCGTTTCTTCATTAAATCAATGGTCTCACTGGAGATTTTTGTCTGTTTGGGACATTTTTCTTCGGGTGCTATTGAAGCAGCCGTTTGAAGCACATTGTTGGTGATTTCTTCATATTGAACCGATAGATCCAGTTCCTCCGGATCTTGTAACACAGTAAACTGGTTTGACAAAGCAATCTCAAAATCGCTTCCTCTCTCCAGCGGTTTCCCAGAATTCACCTTGCCCTTCTTTGATCTTACCATTCTTTCGCGTTCTCTTCGACAGTTAATCCTAACTTTTGCTCATACCATTCGGTGGTCACTTCCAACATTAAAATTGTTAAGGACAGTAAAATTGGTAAATATTGTTTTATCGTTGGTCATGATGTTATCAATTTCACTTGTGAGCCCAGATGAACTTTTCCATGTCCATTTTCTGGTGATATTTTTCTAATAGAACGAATTCATAATATATATTTCTTGTCCTTCAGCAAAATCAACCAATCTGTCACCTCTATTATCTCGCTCACCAGTTCCATATGGGCCAGTTGCATTTTCGTCAGTTCTTGTTGTTCCAATTCTGGCATTAAAATCACCCATTAGGATTTTGTATCTACATTTTCCTTGTATAAAAGCTGGGCCACATCATCATAAAATTCCTCAATTTCCTCATCCGTATGGCTTATAGTTTGTGCATACGCTTAGGCGATTTGAAGCCTAAACTTTTTGTTCAGCTGAATGGCGCATTGGGCTAGTCGATCAGATGTACTTTCAAATTTTACTACACTGGCCTTCAGCTTTCGATTGATGAGGAATCAAATCCCGCCACATCGGCCATTTTCCGTACCTCGTGTGTAAAATACGTGTCCAGTGGGTTCCAGTTTGATTAACTTTTCGCCCTTTCTTCATGTTTCACAAAGCCCAATAATATCCCAATGTATGTTGTCAAGTTCGATTAACAATTTTGCAATCGGAATTCTATTTTCATAGTCCGTATATTTAGCGTTGCAATGTTAAAAGTCCAATGGCAGCCTGATCTAACCCGGTGATTCTTAGCACCCTCTGCCTTGGGACAGGTCTTCCCGCTGCCGTAGGTGGTTGCCCCTTTGCCTCCGGGAAATGAGGGCCGTGTTTGAGGTTGTACTGTCATATTGAAACTTATTGAAATACCATGTTGAAGGTATGGACCGTAATCTGCTATCTGCTGGTCCAATGCGGGTTGGCAGATTTTGGATTATGTTAGTCTGAGGTCTCTTCCTTGACATGTCCGCCAGGGGTGACCCTCCCAGGAGCATAGACTCCAGACGGCATAGCTCAAAACTTCATTGCCCTACTCAAACCCCTTTACCACGCAAAGGTCTGATCCACAGAGGGGATATATATATATATATATATATATATATATATATATATATATATATATATATATATATATATATATATATATATATATGGGCTGCAGCAACAAACAATAAACCTGTTGACGCGCACCGCTTAGATGTAGATGATAATAACGTGGAGCTATTCCTATAATTTCAACATAACCGCATTTTAAAAAGTGGAAAACTTTCAAAAACTTATTGCTCTCACTTTAAAGTTCTTTAACGAAACATAAATTCTTCCATAAAGCATATCATATCAAAGCCTAGAAAATTTGCGTCAGCCCCCAGAAACTCTTTATCTTAGGATTTTAGGATGTTATATCGTAAAGAAAAAGATGTCCTTATTGAATCGATGTCATGGCGTGTTGGAGAATGTGTAAATAGTCAAAGTATCCTAACCCATTGTTTAGCATTTCTTAACAACTTGATTATTAACTAACTTTACTATTAAAATCCTCTTCTAATAGTTGTAATTTCTGTTTATTAGGTATGTTTAATTGGGTGAACAAATGAAATCAACCGTTACATATTCGTTGATTTTCTTTTTAGAAGCAAGTTTCTACAAGTGTAATGCAACATCTTCAATGTATATTAAATTTATATTTAGATTTACTACAATTACTTTACTTAATTATTTTTAGAATTTTTGATTAACGCATCGATCAATAAGCTCCGGTCTGACAAATATATGGTGTCATCTTCGAAAAATCCAGTGGTCGATTGTATCAACCTTCAAACGTCATGTGTCAAAATTTCATGACAACATGTCTACTAGTCTCTGAGTTGTTGTACTTTAAGTGACGCTACTTTTGTTATTTGCGAAAAAAAAATTAAAAAATGTTATGTGTTGATTAAGCATTGCTTTATGATGAAGAAAAATACCGTTGAAGTAAAACAGTGGTTTGATAAACATGCCAGGTCTCTGCCTCAGAAAAATCAACCATAATTGATTGGCATGCTGAATTCAAACGTGGCCGTACAAACACCGATGATGCTGAACGCTCTGGACGTCCAAACGAGTTGGTTATACTAGCCAACATTAGAAAAATTCACAAAATTATTCCGCAGAGCCGTAAAATAAAGCTGCAAGATATGCCTGATTTCATAAAGATTTCATAAAGCATATTTACACCATTTTACATGAACATTTGGAAATGCGTAAATTACTACCATAATGGGTACCGCTTTTGCTCACAGCGGACCAAAAAAACTACGAATTGATGATTCTAAGCAATGTTTGCAGCCGTATAAGCGAAATAAAAGGGATTTTTACATGCGGCATGTGACGGCTTTCTTCTCCAAGATCACTTAGAAATACTACTTAGAAAATCTACTTAGAAGTTAGAGATATTTTAGTTACAGTTTGATATTCACAAACTGATTAGCATGAGATGTTATAGAGTGAAATATTATATAAGAAACCACAATAGTTTATGGCAAAATGAATGAGACGGATCGCCTGCAAAACTAAATTTGCAAGCATTTCAAAATAAATAAGCCAAAAAATTATCATGAACATGCTTTAAACTATAGAAATGAAATTGTGGTGAATCACTTTAAGATAGTGCATACAAAGTCAATCGACAAATATAGGCTTAAGAAAGAAAACAGACATATTTGTAGAGTATGCCACCGCTCCGATGATAGTTACACATATCGTTAAAATACAGTACATACGATAAAAAATACCAAATATATATTCAATCTAGTTTTCAGCTAAAATAGTACTTAAGTGAGATCCTAAATAAAAGTATAGTTAACTTATCAAACTTTCTAAAACAGACAACTTTGACAAATCATGAAAAATTACAAGTGGGCTCGAGGAGAATGATTTAAAAATATTTCAAAAAAGGTTTTTTTCCATGCTTCACATAGTAATTGCTTATTTCTTCAGCCGCCTCGAAAGTCCAGCAAGAATCTCCCGAGACCTGTTTCTGGCATTAAGCCGATATCAGACAGGCTCATGGTTTGCCTGAGTTTCATACATACCTGCTACCTATAGAGGACATAAGCGGATCACGGACGACATGGAATTGAGCCGCATAGAATTGCAGACTTTATGCGGAAAATTGATCCGGTAACCCTGTGATGATTTCTTCAGCAATTTTCGGAACGTTCAGTTTGAGCCCCGCTGCTGACAGCCTAAGGTCAGAAGCCGGCCTCGGCAGATAATTGCTGACGGTTGGGAACGACTGAATAAATGAGCAGTTATTATTTTGAGTACAGAAAAAAAAACCTTGTTTTTTGAGTATTTTTGATAAGTTTTTTGAGTACTTTGATCAGAATTGATAAGAATGCGAGGAATACAATGTGAACGGACTCTATTGTATTAGGACCTACTGTTTCTTCACCATGTCATATGATTCTGACAATATTAAATATTATTCATAATCAAATAAAATAAATATTATAAAATATATTGTAGATAAGTTTCTAAATCCTCTAATGGCGTAGTCAATATATATTCGAATGTTTCATCATTTCCAAAGCATTTTTTGGGCTTAATTAGAACTGCTGGAACTGTTGGAACTAAAACTACAGTTACACTTACAACTTTACAATTATTCAAGCTATTATAAAACTAAAATTAGCCAAAACTCCAGGGCTAAACGGAATCACTGTAGAAATGCTGAAATATATGGAAGCAATGGCAAGGGAACAATTTTTGTCACTACTAAACGATATCATAATAGAAAAGAAAGTGCCAAAAGACCGCAATATGGATATAATATTTTCCTTGTAAAAAAAGAATGTAAAAACTACAGGGGAATCACAATAACAAATATACTTAGAAAAATATCTACCAGAATTGGTTGAGATTAGAAGCAATATTAGAGGAATCACAGCATGTTTTTAGAAAGGGTAGAGGCACACAAGATTTTAGATTTATAATTAGATAACCAGGAGAAAAACTGTTAAAAAAGAAACCGAAATCCCCATTTGTTTTATTGACCTTAATAAAAGCATTTCATAGAATAAAAAGAAGGGATGGCCGGAAAAGTCTAAAGAAAAGAGAAGAATAGGGAATAATAGAAATTATCAAGGCTTTAACAACAACAACAACAACAAAAAACAAACAGTAAAGTAAGAAGGCATAACGATGAATCCACAGAATTTGACACAGGAATAGGCCTAAGACAAGGCTGTGTACTGAGTATACTGTTATTTTCAGTAATTATTGACGATTTTGTAAAGAATAGCAAGCAAAATTCAAAAATATAAAAATAGATTCTGTAGAACATAACTTAGCGATATATAACAAAAAGCTAACAAAAGTAAGCATGGGAATAAATATCGACAAAAGCAAAACATTGGTAATTGCAGGTATACAAAAACATTAAATTGTACTCGATGAGAAGGTAATGGAGCAAGTCAAAAACTATAAGTATTTAGGTACAACAATGGAAGATAATGGAAAAATGGACAGTGAAATGAACGAAAAAATGGGAAATCAGGCAAACTATGCAAGCGGCAGAAAAACGATGAATCCATTGGATTAAGGTTAGAAAATTAGCATGGCATGAAATACCATCATGCTGAAATGTAAATTGTACACCTAACGGTAGAACGGAATTTTAGATTAAATAAATTAATAAATAAAACTGTTAGAACTTTACAATAAAATGTATTATACACAATATATTATCCATTGTTGTCGACAACTCGCTTCCATCTATTGGGTAATATTCCGATGGTTAAATATAGCGCATGAGAGATTATTTCGTAGTCATGTTTTGTTTATAGATTATTGGTTTATGTATTCTTTGTTTATGCATAATCTCTTTTGTGTTTTTTAGTCTTGGATTAAATATATTTTATATCACCAAAATGTGAAGTAACGATACCGAAAAATCTGGATTGAGTGCGGTGAATACTCATGAAACATAATAACTCTTACATACTGAAAAACCTGGATTTTTTAGTCATTCTTGAAATGTTATTTGACGAAACGTATTATAATTTCGTGGTCCTCAATGAAGCTAGATGTTCTAAAAAGGCCACTAACGACATCAATATATAAAAACAAAATTGCTTTTCAACCGACCTAATCGTCTGTATAAAACGCTTTTAAAAACAAGAAGTCATAAGCCTCGAGTCGAATTGCTATAAATAAAAAAACATTTCTATTTTCGTATTTTGTGTCGTTCGCACAAAAATCTAAAAAAAAACTGGATCAAAAAATTATAGACTGAATATTACCAGAAATTTTTGTTTAATGGGTTGATGCCATAATTTATAACATTTTTTTTTAGATAAATTGTAGAAAAATTCTGTTTTTCTAAAAATTATGTATAAAATGTGTTTTTCTGTTCGATGACCTTTCCCCATCTCTCCGGTAGTTGGATAATCCCGAGAAGTTCTGATGTTTCGTGATAAATAACTGATTCTGGTAATTTTTCAAGTAAGTAATATTTTACCATCTAAACTATTGTGCAGCAACCTAAATATATGGTAACCGGAAGGCGCAAATTCAGAAGAGTACAGTGGATGGACCAAAATATCACAGTCAAGTTGAAAACATCTTTTCCGAAATGCCAAAAACACGTGTAGGCTAGCTCTTCTGATCTACAACTTCTGATCAATAGGTCACTTAAATTCACTTACTTGTGAATGGAATTTTTGCGAATTAATGGTATAGTTTTTAGATAATAGCTCATTATAAACGATTCCCTTCCTGTCCCAGGAACTGCACGGCATAACTTTCTTCAGATGTAAGCTAGCTTTTGCGCTGGGTGATATTGCATTTCAGCGCTAACACCATTATATCTGACGCTTAACATTACTATAGACAATCTATTTTTTCTCACCTGTAACCATTCGCTTTAGAAATTGATCGATTTTGTTGCGTTTCAATAAAGAATCACTATTAGAAATTCGATCTATCAACTTTATATCCATTAAATCATACAGTGCCCATACATCCACCTTGATAGCCATTCTAAGTTAACGTAATCGTAACCTAGATACTGTTTACTCGTTGATTCCAAGAATTTCTCCGATCTCTCGAGTTGCTATCTGGAAAGAATTTTTTATTAGCACGAATGGTACATCGCTAAGATTAAAATTGTTTTCAGGAAACTTTTTATCCATTTAGGGTATGTGGAATCTTCAACAGCATCCGTATATAGCACATATCTTATTTTGGATCTATAATACATTATTGTCTTTTCGGAAATAAGAAGCATAATTGCATTTGGAAATAAGAAGCATGTTAAGAATGGTCATTATTTTTTTCTCATTTTTAATGTTTAACAAAATTTAAAAACACAATCAAATAACAATATTTTCCGAAGTACTAGCTAAAATTCCTAAGTTAAGCCACCTTAAAACTTTACACGTGTGAAATAGATTACATTTTGGTATTGTAATACAATATCGTCTAGCGCCAAAAACGAGACGAACTGCTGCATATATTGATATAATATTGGACATTTGAATTTTGCAAAAAAAATTTAAATACCCAGAAACGTTAGAATGTTTTCTAACCTATCGAATAAATATGAAGCAAAACAAAATTTATTATATTTCCATTTCTATTTTAACTATTATATTCATTTGCACAAGTTGACATGATTTTTGTAACATTCATTAAAATGCTCTTTTTGCGTTTCATTTAGGTATTTATTAAAACACCTTTTTACAGGATGTCCCATTTTCAAGTAACTGCTTCTCCATTATATCATGATATCATTAAAACTATGTGTACCTGACTGATCTGAACAATGTAGGAATTATCCTACGCCCGTAGAGCGAATATTTCCACAGTATTTTACGAACTTTTATGAGCAATTTTATTGTTTTCTCTAGTTTAATTTGTTTCTATCTCGTTTGCAGCACAGTCAATTGTTTAAGTCGATTTTATATAAAAGTCACAAGCTAGATCTATATCCGAGGAAGTAAAAAACCCTATCTTTTATATTTTACCAGCCAAATTAAATATCAAGATAAAAGTTAGGCTCATTATGTTTGTTGGTTGAGTTGTCATGTAAATTTAGTGCAGTGGATGCATTCAGGGCCGCGCCGACCCTCGGCAGTGCCTGTGTGCGAAGCCTATGAAACGCCTCTTTTTTTTTATCATCGTGTTTCGACATCAATATTATTTTTAGCTTTCAAATTTTGACTGAAATATGTTATGTATATATGTATGCGCTTGCTACTGCAACTGGCATAGTTAGCAAAATTTGTAATGCTATGGAGATATTAGTGCGTACAGCTGTCAAATTGTTCAAATATATAAAATCGAGAATTTTCACCACATCATTTTTTGAAAAAAGACTAACATGACATACAAATCATCGTCGTTAATATACAAAGAATCAATTGCTGAAAGTTTTTCAAACGATTACAGTTATTTCTTAATCGACTTTGATCTTGGTCATCACTCAGTTTAAATAAAAAATTAAACGCGTCGTGATTATTCAACAAATTAAATCTTTCCTCTGCAAAGGATACCGCTTGATCTAATGTATAAAAAACGCATTAATTTTAAAATAGGTTTTTGGATCATTTATAGTGTGGCCTTCGTGTTCATAATCAAAACTGTTTGGAGTTTTACGACGTCTTAGGGGTTTGGATATGGATGTTTTAATTTTTCGGCAATTTTCATGGCATCATTTACAATTTTCTCAAAATTTTCGTCGGTTCTAATTTCTATCAAAAACTTCTTTAATTCCGTTAAAGCACCTAAAGCTACTTGCATATTCATGTCGATGGACTGTAGAATTTTGCTCACATTTTTTTTTTGTTAATACTAGATGCCTTACATTTAGTGAACAAATAAATGAAAAGGTACATATTTTTTCGGCTAGACATTTTCAAATGATGTATCATCTGATATCTCGTATATGGCATCATAAATTTCTGGTAAAATTGTAAACAGCGGTTTTATAGCATCTATTCTGCTTGACCATCTTGTTTCGGACAATGGTTTTAAGGTTAGATCTATGATACATGTTTTTAATAAATCCGATATTTTGGTAAAGAGCGAAAAATATTTATTTAATTCTTGTACAATACTAAAAAATCCAGTCGTGTGATAATTGAGGTTGGCGGCGTCGTTTAATATTAAATTTAAACTATGGCTAGCGCACGGTACCTAGAAAGCGCGAGAATTTAAATTTTGAAGACCATTGTTTTTACCACGCATATTTGATCCATTATCACAGCCCTGTTCCCTTAAATTGTTTATGTCCAAATTAATTTTGTCTAGTAATTCTATTATAAATAAAGTTAAGGCAGCACCAGTTGTATCGATAATTGGACAGAAAGCTAGAAAATGCTCTCTTATTTCAAATCTTAATATGATAAATCTTATAATGATACTAATTTGCTCTACGTGTGAAATGTCTGGAGTACAGTCCAGTATTATTGAAAAATATTTATTAATTCGACATAAATTCAAAATAAATTTTTGAATTCGGTTACTCAGTATATAAATTATTTCGTTTTGAATTGAAAGATAAGCCGGCATATTCTTGAAATCTGAATCATTCGTTACGCGCCGTATATTTTCAGTCATCGAAGGATCGAATTTTCCCAGCATTTCGATACATTTTAGAAAATTACCATTGGTACAGTCTTATACTACTCTAATACTACATCTCAAACACTACAACTACTACACACTACAACACAACTACAACTCAAATACTACTCAAATAACACTACAACTCAAATACTACTCAAATACTACATCAAAGTAGTGTTTGAAACTTCTGGCCAGTCCCGGGTCATCTACACCGGGTCATCTACTACCGGGTCGGTGACAATGGCGTATCGAGCACAGGTACAGACGTAACTTCAGCGGCATCATCTTAAATTACAAACAGACAAACAAATACTTCAATATTGCTCATATAATAGTATGTATAATTATATATGTATACATATATATATATATATATATATATATATATATATATATATATATATATATATATATATATATATATATATATATATTATCGGTTGCTAGTTATAAAACCAGCGGTTACTTGAATAAAATAAAAGTAGCCTGAGTTAATCTCTATCAAGTCAGCTATCCGCCAGTGTAAGCCCCGTCAAAATCGGTGCAGACGTTACGAAGATTAAGAAACAGATAGACAGACAAAAATTTTTAAAAAATATTTTGTTATACCTAAGTATTCCTTCATAATGCATTTAGTGAAAAGCTGTTATTTGGACATTACAAACAGACACTTTTATTTATTTGTATAGCTTTTCCTTATTAGATTCTGGTAACCAGATAATTTCCTTTTTTTATCTTGATCACTATCACTCATCATGAAAACACGTTAAAAGAATCAGTAAGACACAAACTAAGTATTGTTATTAATGCTGGAAAGTACACTTATTTATATTATAATAGATAGCGTGAAAAATTCCGTGTGCACCTTGCACTCACTTTCGATAAAATGTTTGTTTGATTATTTTGGCTCTCTCGCTCGTTAAAATCGGGGAATCCCCGGTGAACCCACCCCGCTCGCGTTACATCGCAACGGGTTGCGTTCATAAACTTAGCCACGATTTTTGTAATAAAATAGTCGGTTATTGTAGCGACTGCGGCGAGCAGCGGTTCTTTTAATTTTAGCGCAGAGGTCGTTATTAATGTAAACTAAAACCTGAAACGTAAACATTGGGCAATTCAAATAGTGTAAAATTAAACCACAGACGCGAATATGGTCTTGGGAGACTTGTACCTACTTACTTATTGCTACTCAACTATAACCAATATGTTGTTGTGTAACAAAAATAATTTCAATAATTGGCACTGGCATTTTATCCGGCGTCCCTATTGCCTTGGCGCCTATGCGCGGCGCGGCCATGGATGCATTGTATGAAAAGTTTTGTGCCGTTTGCTGTTCCTACTTTTGTATCATTTAAAAAGAAGGGATTTAAAAAAAAGAAAGGAACAAAATTCAGTATCCCAATTTGCCTTCTGTACTTAGGTCAGTTCCTCAAAGCCAGGAACTATCGGTACCGATTAAACCTTTAAACATGGACGACATGTTTTCTGGTGATTCTAATTCTTCATCAGGATCTGTTCTATGGCTTCCGGAGAACACCAGTTGTGACACAACATTTTTAACAACTACCAGTGAACCTGACTTAATAACTCAGAATGAATTCAATTATTTGGTACATGATCTGGGATTGTCAAAAGAAAAATCGGAACTTCTTGGTTACACACTTCAACGAAGCAATTTGTTAGATAAAAATGCAAGTGTTTTAATTTACCGAATACGGAATTTATTTTCATTTACAATTCAATTTTTCAATGTCAATTTTTTATAAAATTAAAAAGGATCGCTATGTATCTTTTGTGATATTGATGGTTTAATGAATTAGCTTAATATGGAATATATACGTTCTGAGTGACATATTTTCATAGATTCATCGAAATATAGCCTAAAAGCAATCTTGCTTCATAATGGAATTAAAAACCCACCTATAGCCTTTATTCCTATATTCCTTTAGTCCTTTTTTTAGACTATAGTTCTTTAGCCTATCTAATGAGAATGAAAGAAAGAAACCTATGACAACTTAACAACCATACTAAATCGCTTTAAATATGAACAGTATTAGTAGGATATTTGTGGGAATTTAAGAATTATAGTTATATTGCTAGAATTTCAAGGGGATTTTACAAAGTATTGCTGTTTTTGTGTCTATGTAACAGTAGGGCAACAAAAGAACATTACAGTTAAAAAGATTGGCCGTATAGAACTTCTTTTGAACCTGGTACCTCAATCATAAGATATGCCCTCCTTGTAAAATCAAAAAAGGTGCTTTTTCTGCCTCTCCATATTAAGCTTAGATTAATGAAAAACTTCGTGAAAGCCATGGACAACATATTAGATTGTAAAAACATGTCGTTTCCTTTTCTTTTCCCTAGGAGGTCGGTGCCCCTATAATAAAACAAACTTTACGTCTTACAATAATTAGCCTGTCATTTTCGGATTTAGGTACTTCACTACAATACTTAGGTTACGAAATACTTCATATACACCTATTTTTGGCAACGTTACCTCAAAAAAGTTTAAATTTCTTGACCTGTGTTGTTATATTATATTTCAACAAAAAGTTTTTCTATATTTTGAAATAAAACAAAATGCCTTTTAAATATGCCTTTTTAATAATCCATTTTTTTATTAATTTAATTCAAAATTACCTATTTGTGGTTTGAGAATAATATCGTCCAGATGGTCAGTCATTGCTGGTTTATAAATCGAATATAGTACTCAATTGGACAAAGATTATTATTTAGAGCAGAAAAACTTTATAGCAGTTTATAAATAAAAATATATCACAAAAATGGCTGGGCAAAATTAACAGCACTGTAATAAAAATATTGATTGCGTATAAGGTCTTAAAAAAAGTAAGTACCCCGCTTGACGCGGGGGATACGTTCCAATAAGTTCCAGCGCTAAACGAAACAGCGTTAAACGAGATCATCTTAACACGTAAATAATGGGAGAGGTGAAACAGGACAAATAATAAAAAATATATTGGCTTTTTTGTTTTATTTTGTAACAATTATTGTGCATAAGTGCTTGTTTTATTTCATTAATGATAGACTTATTTATTGCTAATATCGATTTTTATTGCTTTAAATGATTCTTAATAATTTATTTTTTTATTAAATGAATTCAAAATCTAATATTGGTATTTTAAAAATAATACCGTTCAGATACCCAGCCCTTGCTGCTTTATAAATCGTATATAGTACTCAATTTTTCAATTTAATGAAGATTACTGTTTATAATAGAAAAAGTTTATAACAGTTTATTACAAAAAAAAATATATACCCGAAATATATGGCTCTTCAGCAGGCAGTGTCTGCTTAATGGCTGACCATCACTGATATCCCCGCTGAGGCAAAAGCAACACGAACAGCATCTAAAATTGTATTGAAACACATTTTTTTTTACATAAACGGTTTATTTCCTTAATTATTTATCACGTTGGAACACCATATAAGCCAATATTATGCGGATTTTATTCCGAAATTTAGAGAAACGATAAATTAGAAGATATAAAAGTTGAATCGAAAACGTTTTCTTGCACTAGGAAAACACCGAACAAAATAATAACACCGATAAATAAACTTTATTTATCCTTTGGATTACCGAGGGCTTCTCTTAATTTATTATATGGTTTGTACTACTATGGTACATACTACTATGTTTGTTGGACTACTTTAATGTCCACTTTTTTCAAAATCTTGTCTAGCCCTCCTATTAGTTGGGTATCAAAAGGTATTACTATCAATTCATTTTTCTTCTGTTCGTTTTGAAAAGTCGAAGATTTCACTTCGGCCACCTACCTAATTAATTTTAATTATTTGTGATAGTTATCGTTGTTGGAAAGTTGAGAACAATGATTGTAAATAAAAATAGGCTAGATTTTGATATTTTACGAAATACAATCCTAAAATAAGAGGGCTGACTTAAATTTTATGATAGAGAGATTAATCAATTTTCCTTAAAACAAAGATAATTAGAAGAAATTTACTTTTTTGATTCACCGCAAGTTTTATGCAAATTATTGTAACAAAAATAAACGTTTAATCGATTTTATACCCGCAATGTTTGCCGGTCCAATTCACGTTTTTATTTTGCTTTTTGTATATCTTTTTATTGGAAACGTAAAATTCAAGTGGAGGGTATTAAAATCGCTACCGAGTTTTCTTAGAATTTGAATAGGAGTGCTTTTCGAAAAAAACATAATTTATGAGTGGAATGCTGTTAAAAAGAAAGTCATCTAGAATGATCATAAAACTGGGTATATTAAAATATAAATAATATAGGTTAATTCCCTTATTTTTTTATCAAAAAATAATTAATTTGGTTTTACACTTATGTCTTTTTTAAGGAAACATTGCAAAAACAGTCTGTATGTCCATACCGTTTACACCTGCCCAGTGTTAAATGAGCAAAAACCTGTCACAAAGTCGCGTCTCTATTAGGCGAGTAAAAACTAAACAACTAAAATAACTAAAGTTATAGCCCAAATGAAAGATGATGGGCCTTAAGTGCTAGTGAGCGTTTTTCATAAGCCCATAATGCTACTTTTCGCCTCTCGATAAGTTTATTTATTTTTTACATAGTTTCAATATTCCTCTTCTTACCTTTTTGATGCCTTTGATTTACTTGATTTTGATTTACCTTTTTGATGCTCATTTTTTTTAAATCCATGATTTGAAATTATAGCAGAAAAGATTTCTCCTAATCATAGTACTTTCTCAAAACACTGTTTATACGTAGTCCGTACCAGTTTTCCTTTGACGAGAACGATTTTCTTGACAGACAGAACACAGAACTTGTTTCTCAATATTAGATATAATCTTCAAATATATGGGTAAAATACATTAACTAGCATTAACAACATTGTTTCATTGTGTTGGATATAGAACGCTAAATGTTCATCATATAAAAATTTATGATCGGACTTTACATAAAACACTGGCGAAATTATACTCATACATATCTTCCACGTTACAGTTCTAGTGAAACTAAAATATATAACTTTAATAAGTAAAGGTATAAAAATTGATAACATAATTCATATAATTATAAATTCAATTTGCAACTCTAACAAAATTTTCTACCAATTTAAGATTGTACAATATGATTTGTTGTGTGTGTGAATTAAGTGTGTGAAATAATGAACTTACATTTTCATCAAGAATTAATAGATACATATATTAAAACTATGAAATAGACTGTCTCATATTTAATGGCACCCTTGAGTTTTTTAAACGCCGAATGCAAAATTCTATCATTAACATTCTCAAGAAGATATAAATAAATATAAGGCTCGCAAGTACAACAAAAAATAAATAACTAAAGGTAGCTTTTAAAAAAGTCGGTTGTTCAAAAAGCGAAATATAATGTTTAAGACGACCATAGGGGGAAACGTGATCCCAGACGAAGGAAATAGAATGGCCTCGCATGGATATTGCTGGCAATAACTTCCTGTTATAGCAAGAGAGGCAGTTTTATTTATTTTTAGTTCTTTTCAGAACCGATGCACACAAAGGGAGAAATTGAACATCGACAATTTCTTTGTCGAATTTCAATAAGAAAAAGCAAAAGGAATATTTGTTTCATATAAAGATTTCATAAATTTCGATTTCTATTAAAGTGAGTCATATTCCGACTATTCAAAGTATATCAAATTATATTAATGAAAATATTTTAGAACACGTATCATCAATACTAAAAAGAAAATACTAAATAATTATGCGGCAGTTCTGTAAAATTCTATTGTGTTTCTACACTTAAAAAGGAGTATTAGCAAAACAAATATTAGTTTGTTATAATAAATTCAATTTGATCACCAAATATGGCTTGAAATGGTTATCAATGTAAGCAATATTGTAGTTAATAAATTAAACGAATGCAATAGCTTGAAACGATCCATTATGTTTCAGAAAATCAATTATCATTTATTCGTCATTCAGACCTAAACAACTTTACTGTTTTACATTTAAAATTTAATTTAAAAAATTATTGAGTAAAAAACTTAACGACTAAAATGGAAAGACGAGTATCGAGAAGAAATTGTACTGAAAAACACAGTATTTGTGACAATAATGCTTAAGTGTTTATTATTTAATTTAATACATTGAACATAATTCATAACATAATAGACACAATTTCTTTATCATCCACAGGTTTTCTCTAACACGTAACTCTACATTTTGCAATATGCAGGATTTTCATCAAGTCAGGGCGTATACATGCTGTGAGCAGTGATCGTAATTGGTTAAAACTTGTTTATTTCATCTAAAAAGTATGCTTCCTAAAGGCAAAGCTCGCCTTTAAATTACAAAAATGTAATTTCACTGTGATTGTGTATATGAATTGTGTTTATGAATGAATATAAAGGTTTATGAACTTTATTTCGGAATTAAAGTTGGAGACCATGACAAGGTATGAGTCTCTCATATATGTCGTATGACTTTTTAAACATTGATAACAGGTCGGTTAAAAAGTGTAAATCGTAACATGTTATTTGTGGTGCCAATGCTTTGGAGAGAACCAAAGATTTCTATTTTTGCCTCATTAATAAAGTAGATATCGGACCAAAGTCTAAACATTGTGCACAGTATCCTAATTTACCATCAGCTTTACGACACGTGTCGGACATAGTAATGGATTTCCTGTTCCAACCATCAGAATCTTGATCTTGGAAAACCACTTGGACTTGTAATCTTGGAAACCAAACCATCAGAATCTTGAACTCTGAATGAAGAAGATTTCCTACAGGAAACCGAAAACTATCTTTCATTTGATATTCGAGGACATTGAACACAGCTGAATCTGATTTCACAGCCTGAATTTAATGATTTAGTTCTAGATTTAAAATTACCAAAATCACAGTCAAAATTGCCAGCATCCAGATTAAACGGACAGAATGTCCGTCAAAGTGACATCAACATTATTTCCATTAATCACATTTCTATCACTGAAAACCGATATCATTGTAAATAGAGGCCCAGTTTACTTGCTGATTATTGATGAACATAATAAGGGTATCCTCAGAAACAAAATACAATCGTAAAACATCAACATTCCACGGTGGGATTATAATTAGTAATAATACGTCTATCGCTATAACTGTTACTATAATAAATGCCTTCCAGCAAAATAATTTTGGGTGATAAAGAAAGTATGAGATCATTTTCTATTGTTAGGTCAAAGTTTGCATAAAATACATCATGTCACAAATGTCATTAAGTCACAAACAAATAAAATAATTTTTGTAAACCTGTGTTATCAAACAACCATTTCAAGCATAAAAAATAACAATTTGATTTGATTTATAGCCCTGAAAGATTATTACTCCATACATCCTCCAAGGTGAACTCGCCAACGCGATTAAAACAATACAACGTAATGATAATCGATTTTTTGCAAGCCAACATTACGAAACATTGGTTCTGGATGTTAATATGAATTTAAGAGTATGGTGTTAGCACAATAAATAGATGTTGATACAACACAATTGTTACACACAAATTTTTTAAGTGTTTTACGGTATCCTCTGTTATTTTGTGATTCTTATACTCACCGATAGATAGAGTTCAACAGATTATTTAATAGAAATTGTGTTTGCATTAAAAATTAATATTTTTTAGTTGTAAAATTATAAGCTTTGTTATAAATTATAAGTAAGTAGAAAATTATGTAGTATAAAGGGTCTACCAATAAGAGTAATGGAACATTAAAATTAGTAAAACTTATTTTTTTGCTCAAAATCGATTCCGATTACTTAATTTAAGAGATTGAGACATGCAATTTATGGACTAAGATTTCAGCCAAATGGCCACTATGGCTCTTTTTACAGACACGGATAATTTTGAATGACCCTGACGCACATTCCGGCTTGTATGGAAACTATGGCTTGACGAATTTTAGTTTCCAAGTCGCCAATAGTCGCGAGTTTATTGCTATAAACCTATATTAGGGATATTTCCTTATTTGACTCGCAAAAAGCCCAATGTTTACTCGGGAAATATATGGTGGTATGCCATCCTGTTAAAAATAAAGGTAATCCGCATCGATTCCATCAAATTCCGGGAAAAAAAAACTTTCAGCATTGCCTTGTAGTGATCCTCCATGCCAAAATCCACACATAACTATGATTTTTGCGGATGTGTGTGGATTATATTCGCACTAATACATACAATTTTCTTTATTGACGAAGCCATTAAGTCAGAAATAAGCCTCATCGGAAAAGTTGATTTTGCAATAAAATCCGTTGTCGGCTTCCATCATTTTGAGAGTCCAACCACAAAATTTGCCAAAGTTGCATTGGCGAGGGGCCTAACTCTTGTAAGCGGCGAGCAATCGATACTTTGTCATTTTCGGCTAGATCTGCTTGAACAGCGGCAATATTCTTAACATTTCTGGCTTTTTTTGTCATACAGAAAGAAAGAGTAAACCCATTTTCAAATTTTCTAATAACACGATCAATGGCCTGTTCAGAACTACCACCACGACGAATAACACGATCGGTCTGAATTGCTCGTTGAGTAGCATGAGCGGACCACGAATCCACATAATAAAACTGGACAATTTCCAAACGTTCTTCTAACGTGAAAGAACCATAATTCATTTGCAAACGTTTCGGAAAACAACTAACAAGACATGTCTTAAAAATCGGCAAACAAATATAGCCACCATGAGCTGCCAAAGTTCCATCATCCCTAATGGTAGACCCTCTATTAAATTACTGAAATATTATTAAAGAAAAAATTAATTTATTTCATTTCTCGATGTGCATTAGATTGAACCATCTTATAATGATGCTAACGTAGTTAACAAACGCGCGTCGAGAAATTAAATAAAGTGATTACGTATTTAGCGGTAAATGTCTTCGAGTTTAGGGTTTTACACTGAAGGTTCCAATATAATAACTAATTAAAGAACTTTATTGATTATAAAATGTAATATTATTCCATTCTATTGAACAAGGCAGGGAATTAATGCAACGTGCAACAATAAGTAAATTAGTTTATGAACTGAAAATACTGAACTTTCGTATATCCTTATCTTTATTTCTTTGCCATATTAAATATTAGTCACTAACGAACACTTTTTGTCATATTAAGGCAATAGCGGCTTAAGTGGGTTATTTTAGGAACCTTCCGGAAAAACCACTTCTGGAATAGGATTATGAGCTTGAAAGATCGCAGGAATAATAATTTTGAACTCAAAGGAGATTATATTCAATCAGATTAGATTTTCATAATGAGAAAAGTTACGAAATAGTTCTGATAATATTATTGTCGAAAGAGGAATGGAATTTTATAAATAGAAAAATTCTTTAATTGGTGGTTAATTGTCGGAAAATATAGAAAATTTTTAAATTTAAAGAAAACAACTAGCGCCCTCTATTAAAACAATATATGATCTGAAAGTTATACATCGTTTTTATAAAACAAAACCACCATCATTAAAATCGATCAACGGATTGTACCTTCTATCTAACTAACTAACGTGATAGTACCTTTTATCACCTCCTCACATAAGAACGATGGAACAAAGAACTAATATGAAATTCTGTTTCAAGCTTGTTAAAGCTTTTCCAGAGACATTTCAATTGATGAAAAAAGTTTATGGGTGTTCGAGCAGTATAAGCGATTCCAGGACGGTCGTGATGTTTTAGAGAACAACCCAAAGCCAGGCCGGCCAAAACACAAAAATCGCGATAAGTTGCTGGAAAAAGTATGTAAAATGATCGCCTACAATGAGAATTGGACTGTGGGATGGATAGTGGTGCAATTAAAAACGACTATAGACATGATTCACGAAATGTTGACAACTTATTTTTAAAAAACGGAAAGGCTGGGCTCGATTTGTTAAACACGCCTTAAACGAGAACTAAGAAATTGTTCGCGTTGAACAGTATAAGGACCTTATTAAAACAGCCTGACGGAATTACTCATTCTCGGAAACGATTATAACTGGTGATGAGACTTGGTGTTTCTAGTACGATGCTCAAACAAAACGTCAAAGTCAAGCGACCAAAATCGAATCGTTTCGAAAAAAAAATTGCGTTTCCAGAAGTCTCAAATATTGCTGGTGGATATTATCTGGATGTTATAGAGCGTTTATGGAAGAGAATCGTCCGAATGAGGATCGAATATCATGCGCCGCGAAGTTGGTTTTTGTTAAAAATCTCACAGGACCGTCCTTAAATAAAAAAAAAACAAGTCTATGTACTTCAACGTCTTCCGTATTCGCCTGATTTACCCCCGTGTGACTATTTCCTGTTCCCGAAGCTCAAACTGGCTATGAATAAAACTTTGTATGACAGTGTTACATAAGTTCAAGAAGCCGTGATAAAGATCATTGAGGCGATTCCAACCAAACCTAACACCAAGTGATTAAAAAAAACTCTATGGGAATTCACACAGAAACTGTGTAAAGACTGGTTATCAGGGTTTCGAAAGCCCTTAACACATACTTCGTTAGTGTTAAGGGCTCCTGTGGCTAGAGCCCGAGGATTTAACCGTCCCCGCCTAGACCGATTTTATAATATTCTAGAAAAATTAATCGACAACACATTCGTTGGATCTTAACCAAATAAACAACAAAGAGGAAACTGGTATCGGCATGTCTACATCAAGCCACCAAAAATCTTATATTCATACGGCAAGCGACAGGTTGGACTAATCTCCAGTATCAAAAAGAGATGTTTTAACAACAGTAGTAAGCTGTTGTAATGCAGCAGGGTCTTTTCTGCCGCCCTTTTTTATATTTAAGCGAAAACGATTTTTACCACGCCTTCTTGAAGGACCTCCACCTGGACCACAAAGCACTGTATCAGATTCAGGTTGTATTTCTGGGCAAATATTTCTAACTTGGTTAGAATTTTTGGTTGAAAAGACCAATATTCATCAATCATGAATCGTACAAAATTTACCCTGCGCTTGAATATGCAACGAAACATTATATACGATTTGTATCATTCTCCCCACATACTTCAAATATTTCACAATCATTAGACGTTCCCATATATAGACCATTCAAAAGTACTCCCAGAAAGAAATTGCAACTTTCCACAAAGCTCATCCAAGTAGAACTATCACTCAATTAGACATTAGACATTAGACTTCGATTTTCAACTACGCTTATTTCAAGGGTGCATCTACAATGAATTCCATTATAGGATTCCGTGTTGCTGGAAAATAGCTATATAATAAAAATTTATTTCAAGACTGCGACTTTGTCCCTGCCTCAGTAACAGATCAACCGCAAATAGAAATATAGTCTACTTCTGTCACTAGTACGCTTCAACCCAGTACTAGCACCTTCCAGTCGACGCACCTAGGAACATATGAGATTACAGATCCACAGACAGTTCACACGACCGTTCCATCTACCAGTCTCTAATCGTCACGCCATAAGACACCTCCACTTACACCGTCTGCGGCTACGGCTACACCAGCTGGTTCTACAACCCTTGCAATTACTGATCTGGAGTCAACAGCTGATCATTTTCTCGAGTCCATACGTCGGATTCCAAGTACTGTAGGTCAAAAAGTGTCACAAAGGAAGAGAAAATATCAAAAGGCTGAGATTCTGAATTCTACACCTGTCAAAGGGAACTAAAAACATAAATTTGTGTAAAGTCTGAACAGGATGCTGTTAAAATTTTTGGAAAAGAGAATACATTAACTTCTACAAATTCACAAAAACAATCTACATCCAAAATCGAAAAAAAAAATTTAGTGCGAAATGCCTCCAAAGCCGTTCCAGCACGGTATGCAAAGAACAGCATGTTCATCCTCCAGCTGCGCAAGGACTGGATTCACGAAGCATGTTCTTCTTATCTTGGAAGGGGAAATTATTTTTGTGATGACTGTCAAGATCAATAATGTTCGGCATTTACCTGAATCACCTCCCCCGATATCTTGAATTAATTTACCCACTAAGGTAGGGTAAGGCGAATCAAACTAAATACTTTATTTGCTGATCTCATGTTACGGTTGTGATGGAAATTATTGATATTTATATGATTACTTTGAAAGTATATGAATAATTGATTTTATGAAAAGTAAAGGCGTTTTTAAACCTCAATGACAAGTTTTTTTTTATTATTTAAGTTGTGAGCAATCTTACCCTCTCTTCCTCTATACTTCATTGGTTGAACGTACCCAGCGATGTATTGATGCAAAAGGAATGTATTTTGAATAAAAAGAAATCATTCTAGCAAAATAATTGTTTTTTTGAATTAAAAAAATCCGTGATTTTTCCGACGTACTCTGTATATTTATTCTTTGTCAGGGTATAAATAGAAATGAATTTGACAACGGCCGTTAATTGATATCAATAAAAGAATAATTTTAGTAATATTTTGCTGTTTTTATGTTAAGACAATTTATTTTTGGTTCCCTTAGTAAAATAATATTATTGTAACACAATGTACTAAATTATCATTTTATTTTAGTATACAACCATTAAATTTCCCATTTAAATTTACACACTAATCCTTGAAAACATCAAAATATCTGACTTTCAGCTGGTTTAAAAGCATTTTCTGTGCCGTTAATATCAATGTAATATAGAAAATCTTGTAATTTAAGTAATACTTAAAAATAAACTTTACCAGTTGTTGATTTATTACCATTATCAAGAAGCAAGGTTAATAAAACCAAAAAACATTATTTATTTATCCAAATTTACTTTATATCCTTTCAAGTAATCCCGTCTCATGTAATATTTTTATTCCGACAAAGTTTTCCATCATTTTTTTTTCCAGCCAAAAAAGTTTTTATACTCGACTTCTGATTTTCTTTTAAAGCAGCCAGCGAACTTCGTTGAAGGCTTACATGGACTCAAAAACGCGTCCACAAAGTGGCTTCTTCTACAGAGAACAGGGAAATGTTACACGGTACGATATCTGGTGAATATGGTATTTGATGAAAATTGATGAATAACTATTGCGGTGTGCGATAGTACTTTGCATAGCTTCATCGCCGTAACACTTTTTTTAACTTTTTAATATATCATCATCATCATCATTATCATCATCTTTAGCTCTACAGCTCTCTGTAAACCTCGGAATTTGCTTCCTCCATTTGGACCTATGAGCTGCAACGATTTTCCAATGGCGAAGAAAGATGTTTAAGGCATCGCATTTGACACTCTCCTCCCATCTGAGCCTAGATCTTCCAAGTTTTCTTCTCCAATCTGGCTTTAGAGACAATATTCTGTTAGGCATTCTATAAGGATCCATTATGATGATATGCCCCGCCCATCTGTGCCATATGAGTTTCAAGCTGGACGCAACGTCCCCTCCTTCAAATACCTCGTGATTGCAGCAGCGTCTCGTCACTGCATCTTTGCAAACGCTTTCAAATATTGCTCTTAGTAGCTTTCTCTTGAAAATGGAGAGTAGATTTGAGTCGGTCTTAATTACTACCCATGTTTCTAAGGCGTATGTGAGAACCGGCAAAAATAATGAATTATAGAGTCAGATTTCCATACTGCGGGTTCTAAAATCTTTACGGATGCCGAAAGAACATATGTTTGCCACTAAGATACTTCGTTTGACTTCATCACATTCGCTGTTTTCGGGGTTGATTGTAGATTCGAGATAGATGAATTGATGGGAGGCTTCAGAAATAACATCAAATTGATTTTCTTTTATGAATGCTGAAACCAATAGCTTCGAAGAAGAACACGATAGATTCCATTGATGCGTCCGCTAAAGGGGAAATCATGTCCACACCATCGGCATACACAAGTAATTGCATTAATTTATAACATATTGTGCCTGATGTGTTTATATGTGATTTCCCTACTACCAGCTCCACTGCAATGTTAAAAAGAAGGCAGGTTAGCCCATCACTCTGCCTTAGACCATTGTATTTCTCAAATTCACTTGACAGCATGTTTTGAACCCTAAAGACGTCTATAACTTATTGGGTGGTAATTTTTGTCTTGACTTCTAAGTTTCTTGAGAATTGCAGCTATGGCATAGTATACTTCTGTTCTAATTATGCGGGCACACGCTGCCTTGAAATCAATAAACATATGATTTATTCGAGAGAAGAATGATTTTCTTTCAAGAAGAATGGTATAGGATGTTCGATAAAATTTTGTAGGCCACATTTAACAGTGTGATGCCTGTATAATTTTTATACTCCTATTGGACTACTTTCTTGTGAAGTGGACAGATAATACACTTACTCATATCCTTACATACTTTTC
The DNA here is from genome assembly GCA_031761425.1 of Cosmopolites sordidus. NCBI lineage: Eukaryota > Metazoa > Arthropoda > Insecta > Coleoptera > Curculionidae > Cosmopolites > Cosmopolites sordidus. Next base: position 316,743 of record JARFXV010000805.1, read on the forward strand.
TTAAACAACATTTAATGCAAATTGTTTGCTCGATAAATGTATCCATTTTAAATAAAAACCAAGATTAATATCTAAATTTCCATTATATTTAAAACTTGTACGTATGACAATTGTTTCGACACACAGTGTCTTTTTCAAATACACAGTAAATTAAACTAACAGTAAGAAAAGCAGTTACTACCTAAACTAGTCTCGCGTCTCAATGTCTAGAGTAATATAAGTTTAACAAGGGTGAACCATTCAAGTCTACCTGATCATTATGTAAATTACCCAATTTTTTTCTTTTATTAATTTCTAGGCTCTCTAAACGATTTAATTTTTTAGATTTATTTTCGTTATGCAAGATTTTGAAATTATCGTTCAAAGTGTGATTTTCTAACATTAAGTGATTGGCCTAATGAGAATTATTCTGTTCTTTAATATAACTTCTTTTATGTTCATTAAGCCTGGTGGAAAAGGATCTTCCTATTTGTCCAACATAGACTTTTGGACAAGAACCGCACTTAATTAAATAAACTCCTGATTTATGAAGTTTATTTGTTTAACTTTTATTGTTTTTTATTAAGCGTCCAAGACTATACAACACAAACACAAACCAAAACAAACAAATAAATATTACTTTAAGTTCATTCGGTTTTTGACACAATGGACTTGGCATTCCATAGAAAACCAGAGTTTTATCTACTTCCTCCTACTTAACATAAGGAATTTCAGAGAGTATTTGGAAAAGAAAATGTTGTTAATTGACTGTACCTATAAAAATTTTGTGAAGTAATAAACACGGTAGAATATAAAAATATATATTTTTGACATATTGTATGTTCTCATTTCCCAAAGACTGCTTCGCAGACACACAAGAAAGTATGTAATGTATTTACGGTAAGAGTGTCATTGACGATTTCACATGCCGTGCGTGGTTCAGAAAGTTTCAACGTTCTAGACGTTGTAATTGAAAGTAATCGACATAGAACAGATTCAGGGAAATTCTTGGAATTAACCACTCAACACTGACAAGGCGATTATTTCAACTTGGAGTGGTTAGCAAGGCCGATCTATGGGTGGCTCCTAAGTTAAGAAGAAAAATTTGATAGACCGAATGTTTGCATGCGATTCTCGATTGAAGCGGAACGAAATCGATCTATTTTACAAGTCGATGGTTACAAGTGATGGAAAACAGATTATGCATAATAATGTTAAACATTTCAAACCATGGTGTAAGTTCGGAGGTGTTCCTTTAACCGGCGCAAAAGACACTTTAATATGAATAGGATTATGCTATGCATTTGGTATAATTGGAAGGGAATCGTTTATTATAAATCAGACCACTAATTTGGAGAAATGCTGTTCACAACTCTATGAAGCAATCTGAACTAAAATGGTTAATCGACCAGAAGTGACCTGAATTAGCCAACCGTAGGGCATTACTTTCCTCCCAGACAATATGTCTAATCTCACCGTACTCTCCAGACCTTGTGTCCTTTGACTACTATTTATTGAGATTGCTTCTAAACAGGTAGTTCGGGACTATTCGCGGCGCTCAGCGACGCTGTCGGGCGTCCGTTTATTGATTTTTCTTCCTCGCCGCCACTTTACCGCGTTTTTTCTTTTTGCAAAAGGGATTTCCATACTTGCGAGCATCGTTTCGCGTATTTAGCTCGCCCCTTTCTTCTATTTCAAGGGCTTCTATGATTGTGCGCGCCTTGTTGTTTTTCAATATTCGCTATTTCTTTGGCTCCTTCAAAATTGATTTTATGTTCTGTTTGTAGATGGTGTTGGAACAGAGCGAAAGGGGTTTGTTTGTTTTTTACATTGTTTTTATGTTCTTGTATTCTAGCCGAGATTAATCTGTTTGTTTGTCCTATGTATGTTATTTTGCAGTCGGGACAAGATATGCTATATATCCCATGATTTTTCTGTTCTGATCTTATGTTTCCTTAGAAATCTGCCTATCGTATCAGTGATTCCTTTTACATATGGTAATAGGACCTTTAGTGCATTTGGTTCATGATCCTCTATTGTTCTTCGGGTTTGGGTTTCCTGACGGTGAATGGCCTTCCTGTTATCATTTTCTGAATATTCATTTTGTCTAAAGGCTGTGGAAATTTTTGGTAGTTCCGCACTTCGTGTATCTGGTAGAGTCAGTCGGAATGATCTGGAAATCAAGGTGTTCGCTACTGCTTGTATTTGAGATGGGCGATGATGGGATTTAGCGTTGAGGTAAGTGAAGATATCATCTACGTAGCGTTTCCAAAGTTTATGTTAACGCCAGGTTGGCCAACGCTTCTTTAAAGCATAAACTGAATTGATGTATCCTTCAATTTGCTCCCTCCTAGTCAAGCAACTACCTTCAAGCAACTATGTTCACTTTGGCAGATGCTCAGGTTGTTGTGCTTTCCATATGAGATTGTGGAATCCAACGGTCGGGGATGTATCTCCTGACTACTGTTGTCTCATTGGACGCAGTCCAAAGGAATTATAAAAACATCATGTATAAGCCATCCGATGAGAAGTCGGCGAAAAGTATGGGTTGTTTGATTGTGGAGAGAGATTCCCTATTCTTGACGAGAGAGCATATGTCGGTACCTTGATGAGTCTAACCACCAACAGACGAAACATGTGTCCTTCAATGTGGGAGATAGGTGGGGCTGCCTCACGGTCAAGCAACTAATGAATGTTCATATATATATATATATATATATATATATATATATATATATATATATATATATATATATATATATATATATATATATAGATACATTTTAGAAAATTTTATTCAAAATTAATGTGGATCAGAACCAGTCAAAGATAACAATACCCACGGATGAACAAACGCCAGATATCATAGTGGAGGAAGTGACAATGGCTATCGAATCGACGAAAAACGGTAAGGCTCCATAAAAGGTCAGTGTAACTATTGAAATGCTCAAGGCTGGTAGTCGAACTTTACATAAAACACTGGTAAAATTTTACTCAAATTTCCTTAAAGAACAAAAAGTACCAGACTTATGGAAAAATGCAGAAGTGATTATTTACATAAAAAAGGAGCACAAGAAGATTTAAAGAACTACCATCCAATAAGCCTCGAATCAATAATGTACAAAGTTTTTTTAAAAGTATATTAAAAAAACTGACTGATCTAAAATCAAGAGAGCAAGCAGGATTCAGAAGTGATTTCAGTACAATGGGTCACATCCACGCTGTACAACAGCCCATAGAAAGGCACAACGAATGTATCATACCACTATGCTTGGCATTTATTGACCATGAAAAACCATTTGACTCAATCTCAAACCAAGCCATAATGGATATATTGCTTAGCCAAGGGATAGACAAAGCATATGTAAACCTATTGGGATCGATATATGACGATATATTTTTTTCCAAAAGTGGATTTATACAACTTTAAAAAACGGCTGATTTAATACTTTTTATACGGCGAGTATATTCTTTACACATTTTTTAAAAATTAATGTGTGTGTTTCTGATTTCAATATAGGAAGTTATCTATAACATTATCTAACATTATTCTGCGGCAAATTTGTTTGATGAAATGTTTAACTTTACTGATACGAGTTAAATAGAATAAACTAATATTAAAAATTTGTCTACTTGATTAAAAAATGTATATAAAATTATTCAAACCTTTTTAAACAACTTTATAAACAACCGTATTTGACTTTTTTATATTCAAATACGGAGAAGAGATTGTCGGGGATCAATGGCTGCGTGTATCGGTTCTGAACAGAAAAAATGAATATATCTATTCCTCCAGTTGGCAGATGAACTTATTGGTGGCAATATCCGTACAAGACCATTATATTTTTCTCGTTTGGGATCACGTTTTCCCTCATGGTTGCCTCAAACGTTGTATCGCCCTCTTTGAATCACAGCGCTTTTAAAAGCCACCCTTAATTATTCATGTTTCTCGTACGTTGTGAGCTTTATATTTCATTTTTTTTTCTACGTTTCATTTTTCATGGAAATATTATAAAACCTGGAAAAATGGTAGGCTTTTAAACTCGGTACTTAAAAAAGTCCGGGGTCATTTATTATTGGACATACTTTGACGTTATCTCAATTAGTTTTGTACTAAATTTTAACTCTAACTATACCTTATTTTCCTCATAATTAGTTTTTTTAATTTAAAATTTAAAAGGCTAGATATTTGTTAAAGTTTAATATTTTGTTTTAATTGCTTTGAGTGATATTGGACATTTCTTTTGATTGACATTTGCGCACAACGGGTCGAGTAGTGGAAAAAGAAATAGAAGTAGACGTTTGCTGTCTCACTTACTCCGTGACACCTCCACTTACAGATATTAGCAATATAGTAGATTATATATATATATATATATATATATATATATATATATATATATATATATATATATATATATATATATGTATATTTTACAGAAATCTTTTTCCAATCCCTTTCTCCACGTGGTGCCACCGATCGCCTTCGCCGAACTGTCAACCATACGACGTCACGTGTCTCTCGGGACCGGTTTCTAGCCTTTCAGCCGTCATCAGCCGAGCTCTAGACGAACGCAAGGAAAGCAGTTCGGAGAGACGATCGGGGCCAGACCAGATTAACTGGCCATTTTAATGACGAGTCGTGATCGCACACAACTCACGCCATCATACGGCGAATAATCGTAGCAGTCAGGACTGCTCGTAACATTCTGCCTGGAACCTCGGGTATAGTACCAGGTATGCCCACAAGGTAGCGTAACGGAACCGTGGAGGGAAATATTACAGAAATCTTTCACCCTTACTCCACGTGGTGCCACCGATCGCCTTCGCCGAACTGTCAACCATGCGACGTCACGTGTCTCTCGGGGCCGGTTTCTAGCCTTTCAGCCGAGCTCTAGATGAACGCAAGGAAAGCAGTTCGGAGAGACGATCGGGGCCAGACCAAATTAACGGATAATCTGATCTGATTAACTGATAAGATACGGCTGATCTATATATATATATATATATATATATATATATATATATATATATATATATATATATATATATATATATATATATATATATATATATCATATCCATTTCAATTCAAACGATATGTCATCTTCCAATGATGACACATCATTTTTTCTCTTATCCATATGCAGAGCTTTTCGTCCTGTCTTGTAATGCCAAGCATCTTTATATTCTCCTCGCTGCTACCCGAAGTTTTTGGAATTGATTACGATGTGAGGATCCAGGTTTCACTTTCGTATGTCATAACGAGCAGGATACACTGATCGAAGATTTTCCTTTTCAGGCAAAGTGGGAGTTTGCTCATAAAAACTATGTTAAGCCTGCCAAATGCCTTTTAACCAACCACATTTAACACACCGTCACCTCCCTAACTGTATCTCCCTCTATGGAAATCCTCTGTCTAAGTTATATAAAGTGATACACATTCTAAAACTGAAATTCTTCTGTTCTCAGCAAATGTATTAAACATAACCTGACACTTTTTCAGGTTAATTTTTAAGCCAAATGATTCGCCAGCCCTTTGCAGCTCTTATATGCATTTTTGCAGCTACTTTCGGAAAGGTTTTTTGATTTTTTTTTGATCTCTATAATATCCTGCTCCCAATCCAAGTTACGGAATACTTCTTCAAGATAGGCCGAAAGAAGAACTGGCGATATTGCGTTATCCTGCTGTGCATCTCGATCTACAGTAATTCCAACTTCAAGATCATCAAGGTGAATTATCACTATAGCTTCATCATATATCGATCCTAATACGTTTACATATGCTTTGTCTATCCCCTGGCTAAGCAATGTATCCATTTTGGCCTGTTTTGAGATTGAGTCAGATGCTTTTTCGTAATCGATAAATGCCAAGCATAGTGGTATGATACATACGTTGTGACTTTCTATCGGCTGCTGTACAGCGTGGATGTGATCCATTGTACTGAAATCACTTCTGAATCCTGCTTGCTCTCTTGGTTGTGGGTCAGTCAGTTTTCTTAATATTAAAAAAAAAACATTGTATATTACTGATTCGAGGCTTATTGGACAATACTTCTTTAAATCTTCCCGTGCTCCTTTTTTATGTAAAAGAATCACTTCTGCATTTTTCCACAAGTTTGGTACTTTTTGTTCTTTAAGGCATTTTGAGTAAAATTTTACCAGTGTTTTATGTAAAGTTCGACAATCAGATATTAGCATTTCAATAGTTAGACTGTCCTTTTATGGAACCTTACCGTTTTTCGTCGATTCAATAGCCTTTGTCACTTCCTCCACTAGTATATCTGGCGTTTGTTCTTCCGTAAGTATCTTACGGATTGTTATCTTTGACTGATCTCTTTCAAAGATATATATTCATTTTTAGTTCTGTTCAGAACTGATACACGCAGCCATTGATCCCGGACAATCTCTTCTCCGTATCTGAATATAAAAAAAGTCAAATACAGTTATTTAAAAAGTGTTTAAAAAGGTTTGAATAATTTTATATACATTTTTTAATCAAGTAGACAATTTTTTTATATTAGTTTATTCTATTTAAATCGTATCAGTAAAGTTAAACATTTCATCAAACAAGTTTGCCGCAGAATAATATTAGATAACATTATAGATAACTTCTTATATTGAAAACACAAACACACACATTAATTTATTAAATATATAAAGAATATACTCGCTGTATAAAAAGTATTAAATCAGCCGTTTTTTAATATTAATGGTAATATTAATCATATATACGTATCCTCCTGTTATATTTATTATTACACATTCAACAGAGTACGATTACTTAATAAAGTAATCAAAACAATTTTGGCTATAAAATGTTATCGCAAAAATCTATTTTTATTTAAGTGCAATAAGTCCATCCCCAATAATCATAATTAAAACAACTTTCTAATTGCAATTATTAGTGATTATAATGACATCTATGTGCACTACCCTGCAACAATTATTTGCTACCGCCTTAAACAGCATCATAAAAGATATAATTGTAAAATTGCTCTGACGATGTGATGACAAGTCATTTCATTAATTACGCTTACTTTTTATTCGCAAGTTTAACTGTTTGGTTTGTGTTTCTTATTTTGAAATAATCGTTATCAAAACAGAAGAATCAATTACTTTTAGGTAAATCGTAAGTTATTACAAGTTCACATACCTACTAAAAAGCTCTTAACATCTAAAAATAGCCTAATAGTGCTGTTGGTAAGTAAGAGCAATACATTTTTTAGCGCAAAATATTGAAGATTTTCTTATTATTTCATGGGTCTTATCATGAATACTAAAAGAAGACGAATTTGTGAAATGAAAATGAGAAGATTTTGTCTCAACCAAATCTCTAAAAGAGGCAATATCAAACAGAAAAAAAATATAATCCGAGAAATTATAAATTGGTTGAAAATATGCTAGATGAGATTTAAAATAGATGGACAAAATAAATGCTCCATGTAAACTTAATTTTTTATTTGGAAAATAAGGATATATAACAAGAGTGAAATAGTTAGTTTACTGCCTTACACACCCCTATTTACCATGAATACTTCACAATGCTAAATGTAAAGGAGAAATAAGTTTTTATAAAAAACAAATTTTTTGTTCTTACATGTCTTTACGAAGTAAAGTTCGTAAGTACAAAACTATTATACGTTAAAAAAAATGAAAGATAAAAAAATGTGTTTTATTCCTTTTAAAAAAATTAACTATCACAAAGTAACGGACAAATCAATCAATAATTTATTATACGTTGTTCAAATAAATACTGATAAATGTTCATTTACGAATCTCGCGTAAAAGGAATGATTTTTCTTTCTGTGAGTTGGTACCAATTCACCTAATTGTCATAGTTTTGACGTTAACTGTCGACTACTTTCTTTACAAATTATTAGTTAGTTTAGTCGACCTCAAGTATATTCTGCGATTTTTAAAATAGACAAAAAATCGAACAAATGGTTTGCCATAAATTTTCTATTACTAACGATATTTCTTGTGCTGCATACATCCTACATTCGAAAATGTAGGAGCAGGCCCGTGGTGAATGTCTTCAACTGACAATATCATCGTCAAGTCATTCAAGTTTAAGGAAGAACGAACTCGAAAAGATTTATCGCTAAACACCAAGTCACTTTTTTTAACTACTAGATGCACATTTCGCTAGCCATGGCATCACTAGGAAATAATTCAGTCTACAATTCAGATTAAATCATCTCCTGATGATGCTAACATGGTTAGCGATATGCGCGACGAGAAGTTTAAAAAAGTGATTTAGCGATAAATCTCTTCGAGTTTAGTGTTTTGCACCGAAGGTCCCAATAGAAGAATTGATATTAAGGAGGATGGTCTAAGAACTGGACAAGTCTCACGAATCCATGCGTATCGTTTTGGTTAATATTTTGGGCTTAAGATGCGTTGCAGCACACCTTATTCAGAAGGAGCTGAATTTTCTTCAAATACAGCACTACAAACTGGTTGCAAAAAAGATTCTTGACACGTGGGTTTATGAATTTAATATTCGAACCAACAAAGTTTGAAAATTCGATGAAAACTAACGACGTTTCGTAATCCTTTCCACATTAAAATATCAATAAGACTTAAGCATTGGGTACATTTTTGCTCATAATTAACGATACCATAACAATCCAAATTGTAGAACTTTTTACCTGTAACACTCTGTATACATTGCAAGTAATGCTCATGAATATAAGAACAGTTTAATTTTATGGTCTCAACTTTGACAATATATGAACGCAATACCTTTGCAAAACTTAATTTGTATCCTATCCAATAATACCATTCAATATGACATTTACTTTTTATTACTTCGCCTGGATGGTTTTATTTGGATTGAAGTCGTTTTAATTTGTCGACAGAATCTACTCTGTAATATTTAACTTCGGGTATTTTTTGTGTTGATTTTAGGTTGTGTTGGTTTTTCATTAGTGTTGAAGGGTAAAGTACACAACAGCAGTTAGAGAAGAGTATTTAAGCCTAGAATGCAGCACATTTTCACGTACATTCCCACTATCAAAGTTTTTTTCGTTAAGATTAAACTGACTGTAGATACCACAATAACATGAGTATTATTCCGATTATTTTAATGTTCTAAAATATTATTTCGGGGAAAAAAACATATATATACAGGGTATAAAAGGTGATTTTTATTGTATCCGAACTTCAGATAAGGGTCGCTGTCAAATCACCTGTAAGTTTGCGCACAAGTCTAGCAAATCATCATGGAACGTTTAACCTCAGAGAAACGCTTGGAAATTTCCGATTTTTTGGAACATACTGATTGTCTATGCGGCAATCTTATAAAGCACTTCGTGAATTTTATGGTGCATATAATCGCCCAACCGAGCAATGTATTCGCCGAATTATCGACAAATTCTGAACGTATTCCACTTTACTCGATATTAAAACAAAAACAAGACATTAAACTGTGCGTTCTAAAGAAAATATCACCGCTATTGCTGGCAATGTTGATGAAGATCCAAATGTATTAATTCGTCGCCCTTCACACAATGTTGGGTTGTTATTCAGTTACATGGATTGTTTAATTTAAATGGTATTGATCTGGAGGAGATATGGTTCCAGCAGGACTGTTCCACATATCATGCAGCCACCAACAATCGATTTATTGAAGGAACAATTCGCTGAGAAAATTATTAAGGAAAATGGGGAAATTCAACTGGGGTTATGTTAAATCTTTGGTCTATGGTGATAAACCGGCAACTATTGATGCCTTGGAAGTCAACTTAACTCGGATAATTGCGGATATAAAACCCCAATTGCTTATAAAAGTGCGCGGACATTTGTTCGAAATTGTTTTCAAACATTAATGCCATTGAATGTTATGATTTAAGAGCCTGTGAATGTCAGATCTTTGTTATTTTATAAAAGTTGAAAGTTTTTCAGCGCATGCTTCCAACACAAGTAGGAACGATGCACTACTATAAAGTTTGGGTCATCGTAGCTTTGCCAGGTAACAGATAGCAAAGGTGTATATAATATCAACTTAAATTTAACAAATAATAAAGGGTAATTTTCTTATAATTTTTTCATCGTCATCATTAGAAATCACGTTATCCATTGCCAGGCACTTATTATCGTGGCAACCCCTTGCTAGATACTCTTAAACTTTAATAAATTGTAACTGGACTTACGTTATAATATAAAAGCTGAATTTTATACATATTTCTTGGGTAAGTATTGAAAATGTTTCCTCAGTAGCCAGACCCTTTTGACAGTTCTAACCCCTGGCCAAACAAACATATGGGGTAGCTGAAGGTGCAGGCGGGAGGCAGTATGTGATGCAATCATCCGAGTAGGTGCGAATGAGATAGTGAGTTAGGGCTTCTGCGATCATTATACATGTATTATATATACTGACAGTAAACGTTTTACTATTTGTTTGTGCAGTTTCTAAAATAAATGTGATTCAGTTCTGATAAAGTATCATCATGGGAGACGTATTAATTTGAGTTATTTGTAAAAAAAGTAGTGGCAAAATAATATTGTTTTCTGAAGAGACATTGAAATAATGTCAATCAATTTTGAGACTGCGAAAAATACATAACTGGTGTTGATGCTGCTCGGCTTCAACTGTTTATCAAGACGTATACAGTCTCAGATTTTAATGAAGCGTTTGATCTGTCACCCTGTAAAATCGAGCTGTAACAGTAATTTCTGCGATTAAACTACATATCAAGCATTAGAAACAATGCTCATTACAAACAAAGAAAACGATATTGAAAAAGATCCAGGACAGAATGAAGCCACGACAAAAGTTGAACGCCACCCGGTTACTTCATATATCGGAAAAGACCCTGGAACCGGGAAGGGGTCTATCTTAAATAAAACGGTTTACTAGAATTTTATACATATATATTATAAAAGCACACTCAAAAAAAAGAACGACGCAAAGCACATAAAAAAATGGAATAACTAAAACTATCAAACAAAACGCACGGGAAGGTTTAGGGAAGGTGGTCCTCCAAACCTTACCGTGAAAGAAATCAAAAATCAAATACACAGCTCCGAATTACACCAGCTGGTCTCTATGTCCCTATACTTACAAATTAGAGGTTATTTCCTCTATTCTGACAATAGTAAAAAGATAGATATATAACGCTAGGGTAACCAAGAATGGTCAGACGGCAAATAAATACAAAATATAAGATGATAACTTGACCATTATCAGTATAAGAAATTATGGTAATAATGTATTTTTGAAAAATAACTGGTAATTGCAATCCTTAACGGTACATGAAAATATAATCAAAAAAATGTTTATCTGGCCTTATTTCCTGATGTTGTCTATCCTTGCCTATCAAGGTACTGGATGTCCAAAAACAATGAGTACGACTGCGGGCAGTCCGGTATCCCTATGCGGGGGTCCCGAAATAATCTCGATCTGACCAACCGGTTACCGTGCCATGTGGCCCCAAAAAGGTGTAACGTTTCCACGATGGTCGGGCTCTGTAATAGGTGGTCGTTCAATGGCCTGGTGTCTGTTGATCGGATTCTCTGCTGCTGGGTCGTAAAACCCTCTATAAGAATATCAGAAAAATCAACCCAAGCGTGACTTGGCCAGCAAACCTACGTACCTCGGTCGGAAGGGTAAGGCGCGAAAACGTCCGCTCACCTGGAGATTTGGAGTTAGACTGTCTTGCCTTGTCCAAAACGATACCGGAGCTCTTTCAGTTAAGAATTTGTCCGAAATAAACCTACCAGTGGTGATCAACAATTTACGAATGCTACCTGTAGCGATCAAGACTTTCTGAACGCTACAACTTTGATTTGAAATGTCTGGAGAATTTCAAGATTCGAGTCCTTTTATTACCTCTATATTACCTCCCTCCAAAAAGAAAATTAAAGACTGCGAGAGGAGGCTTAAATTTTGATCGGTCCATATCGGAGATTACCCTGAAGCGTGACCCTATGGAATGGAACACTGGAACAGTAGTAAGGAAATACCCAATCTATCCCAAAAGAAAATACCAAAAAAAGGAAATATCCTCTTGTATTCCAAATACGAAAAGAGAATATAGATACAATGTGTGCACTCGAAAGTACATACAAAACGATATTCAAAACACAACACCAAATAAATTTCGGAAGATAACTCATTTACCCAGAAAGTCGTCCAGGAATCCAAGGCTATGACTTAACAGACGTCATGCTGATCAAGCTGGTTAGATCATAACGGCTAGGTGGGTGCGACGGTAACTCAGTTGGCATTGCGTGTCCTTACCGAAAACTGAAAGGAAAAGCACCTCGTTTACCAACCTCAGCTGAACAACACAACACTCGCAGACACGTCTCCGGACCTCCCTTAAAACGATCTGAGAGCAAGTGAACTTCCAAAAGGTGGAAAACACGTAACAATAACCCCTATATCCTCCACAATAAGGAAGTGAAATATAGTTTTCACCAAACTAAAATTTACAAAAAAAACTCAAACGAAATTAAGTGATAATCTACAAGGTGAACCGTAAAACAGACACTGCCATAGGCCTTCTCGAACGCACTCTGAGGGAGCTGAGACGCCACCCAGTAGTGACACCCAATTACGAGGCGAAGTCGCAACCATATGATCACCCCCCGTAGTGTGTCCTTTCCTGACAACTGTCCAAGGACTGTATCCCGAAATCCTAGGGCACCCGTCCTAAAACGGCCCTTAAAAATGGAAAAATACTCAGTGATCTACACTGAAAAAAAAAATAACTTTAAAGCCTGCATGATAGTGAACTAAGATGCGAGGTAAAATAAAGAAAACCGACATAGTCGAGTCTAGAAAAAGGACTGAGAGAATACGAGTGGCGGAATAAGCAATAACGAGCGCTTGCGAAACACAGAAGCGTGGTTGTCACTAGGTTTAGTCTTGATAACTTTCGCGTATCACACGTCCCTATGGGAGTCACAATAAGTAGGTCAAATTCGGTAGGTCGAATAATAGTCAGGTCATAATTGGACTTCTAAACCAGAAAAGCAAACAAGCTTGTCGCTGAGACAAAATAACGCAATTCCCTCGTAACATTCAATCGTACCTATTTAAAATTTAGACAAGAAAAAATCTATTGGCTGAAGGCTACAGTTGTTGGTTATGAGAAAGGTCTAAAATCCAAGCATAAATACATTTATATTTGCCTAAATCCTTCCCACGGCTTGTGCCAAACTAGCTAACGAAAGGTAGTACCAACATATTCACCATCAAACCCGGGCCAAAGGCCAACGACACCGAATGGAAGGGCTATTAATCCTAAGGTTACGAGTCCAATTGCCACTCGGGCTTTGTGGAACCAAAGGCCGAAAGCACTACCAAAGGTCGAAAAAACTTTGCTGTGGCGGATCATGCCAACGCAAAACGTAACGCAGCCTCGCTGCGAGGAGCTCGCAGGAACAACTCTAGATTCACTTCCCAAGCGAATACAACTGAGTTAACTAAAGTCTGCGACACCAAACGGAAACGCTATCTAATCCTAAGGTTACGAGTCTCAAATGCTACTTGAGCTCGGCAGAACCAAAGGCGGACAGCTTTGTCAAGTGTCAACCAAAGAAAACGATACCGTGGCGAATCACACCAACACGGAACGTAACACAAATCACCGCGAAAAATCGCAGATATAGTCTCACGATTTACTTCTCAAGTAAATCTATACAATCTGGCTACGGCCAGCGACACGGTATGGAAATGCTATCAGGTCCTAAGGTTACGAGTTCGATCGCCACTCGGGCACAACGGAACCAAAGAGAGACAGCACGGCCATGTATCAACCAAAGAAAACGTCTCCGTAGCAATTCACGCCAACGCGAAACTTAATGCAGAACGTCCGCGAAGAATTCGCACAGCCAATTCATGACTTACTTCCCAAGTAAATCCAACCTGGCTAAGTAAAACTTGCGACACCGAACTGAAACGCTAGCTGTTCCTAAGGTTACGAGCTCAATCGCCACTCTGGCACAACGGAACCAAAGGCACACATCAACGTCCAGTGTCGACAAAACAAAAAGTTTTCCATGGCAATTTATGCCAACGCGAAACTTCTACTGAACGTAACTTGGGTAAAGCCAGCGACATGCAATGGAAATGCCATCTGATCCTAAGGTTACGAGGTAAATCGCCGCACGGGCACAGCGGAACCAAAGGTGGACAACACTGTCATATGTCGACAAAACGAAGCAAGGTCCTTATTTCACTTAAACAAAACCTAGAATTACTCTCCAAATAATTCTGGACAAACTCAAAACGGAGGAACAAAGATTTCTCCTCTCAAATAAGATGCTTATAGGATTTTGGTTTCCTTTCATATGCGGAGTGAAGTTTCCGACGTACCTCAACAAACAAATCACGAAACTCTTTCATGTTCTCGGCATAAGCGCCCCTGTCACCAGGTACGACTTCAACAGATTGGTCCAGGAAAGGGGAGTTATAATATTCTCCAGATAAGGGAACATGCCTTCCGAACATCAGGTATGACGGGGGAAAACCGGTTACTTCATGGATCGCGGTATTGATGGCCTGTCTGATTTCCGGAATATGCAAATCCCAGTCCTCGTGTCTATCTATGTAACACCTGATAGCTGTCGTAATGGTTTTATTATTACGTTCCACGAAGTTCCACTGAGGAGAATAAAACGGGGTGAACCATTGCTTAACTTCATACCTGTCACATAATTCCTTCATACCCTTGCTCTTGAAATTCGGAGCGTTATCACAAATCAGGATTTGGGGGACTCCAACTGAAAGGAATATGTGATTCTCTATATGGTCCATGACCGCAGGGCATTTGGCATTTCTCAACGGAAAAATGAATGTGTACTTAGAAAACCAATCCGCGGCTACCAATAACCATTTGTTACCCTTTCTGGAACGAGGAAAAGGACCTATAAAATCCACCGAAAAGATTTGACCAGGTCGGTCAACTACCTTCTCCTGACCCACAATACCAATCTTACTTAAGTTTGAGTGTTTCTGAGCGCCACACACCAAACACCTTCTTACAAATCTCAAAATATCTGACCTCATCTTAGGCCAATAATACATCTCCTGTACTCGGAACAAGGTTTTCCGAAAACCAAAATGGCCACTAGTGGGAGGAATATGACACGACTCGAAAATTTTCGCTCTCTGAGGTTTACGAACCAAGGTTTTCCACTCTCGAATATTAAAAGTATGATTCTGCTTACAAGGAATGAATTTCTGAATGTAGTGGTTCTCAACTCGCCATTGAGGAAATTTGTCCGGGTTGCTTACAATCTTTTCACGGAGCGCAATATACCAGGGGTCAAGAAAATTTACTGCGATCGAGATGGATGAAACTTGCAAACACGTATTCTCGGAATCTGCTGAAAGGCTACTATCTGCCTCAGGACGCGGTATTCTACTCAAAGCATCAGGAACCAAGTGCATCGAACCTTTTCTATGCTGTAGGTCAAAAGTATGCTGTCTTAACCTCAGTAACCAATGACTAAATTTACCTGACGGAGTGTTTAAATTAAAAAGCCACAGGAGACTAAAATGATCAGTGATGACCGTAAAACGAGAACCTTCTATCCAAGGCCTAAATTTTTCAATACAGAATATAACGGCTAGACATTCACGCTCCGTCACTGAATAATTCTTCTCCACTCTAGATAAGGAGCGACTCGCGTAAGCGATTACTCGTTCCTCTCCGTCTATAAACTGGGTCAACATACCTCCAATGCCAACATCAGACGCATCGGACTGAACGAAAAATTTCTGACTAAAATCAGGCTGAGCTAAGATTGGTGCACTTATAAGTTTCTGTTTGATGGCTAAAAATGCAGACTCCGCTCTCTCATTCCACTCTATGGCTTGTTTTTTCTTCTTGCCTTTAAGGCAAGTTCGTTCAAGGGACTAACAAGAGAAGAAAAGCCCTTAATGAACCTACGGGACCATGAACACATACCAATGAAACGTTTCAAAAGCAATTAGTAGTATTGATTATTAAAAAAAATTGTATTCAACTGATAAGCAATGTAGAATATTTATTTGGTGTTTAGTGGTAAATCTCTTTGAGTTTGGTATTTCACACCGAAAGTGAATAACCGTTTGGTATTTCGAACCGAAGTGTCACACCGAAAGTGAAAGTCCAATAGAAGAATTGGTAAATCGGGTATGTCATTTAATCGATGCCTAGACGAGTCAATTAATGTATAACTAATGGAGATTTGACATTTCTGAATGTATAAAACTCAAATTTAACCGACTCTACTTTTTTGATACTGATGTGATATGTAGGCTTTTTCATATAATCATTTTAAAAAAAAATTCAAATTTAACTTATTAAAAATTATTAACTTTTCATTAAGGTTTTTTTATTCCACGTGGAACTCGATTTCTTACTTGTGTAAATAAAATCACGAAGTAAATTTAATTATTTTATATTAAAAAGTTTTCTAAAATACACGTCCCATGCCAACCAAACTTGACCCCCAGTCAATCCAAATTGAAAAACGCAGGACCAAACAGAGATTAATTTCGCATTCACTCCGATCTAAAGCAATTAGTAATATTGACAATTAAAAAAAAATGTAATCCACTTATAAGCATTTTGGATAATTGCTGTTATTAGTATAATTATGTAAGATGTTACTATGTTGAAAAGTATTGTCCATTCTGGTTTTAGTTTTAAAACCTATTTTGGATGGCTGTAATGGTACCATGCAATAAGTTACTATCACAGGTGCCAACACATTGAACTAGCGTCGACAGCACATTAATGTATTTGCATTTGTCGGCCATTATACACCCTCGTAACAATACTTGGATAATTATCAGGAAAATGCATTTGAAATGGCTTTAAATACATCGAATCGAATACATATATATTTGTTTCTTATTGTTTTATTTTTCTGAAAAATGATTTATAAATAATAGATGTTTCGGTTAATAATGTCGAGTTTGCTAAGAAATGATATTACTAATTCATTGTTAGTATAGGCTAATGACGTCTACGGCGTTTTGGAGGGTAAATATACACCATCAAAAGCCAGTTCGTTGTTAATTATCATTGTGCAAAAAGCATAGTTTTTCATAGCTTAGAATATGTCGAATTATATGCCAGAAAAATACGTTTTGCGGGGAGGTTTAATAACCTTTTGTCATATGGGTAGACCCAGGCCATCCTTCAACATTACAACCAGTGCACGCGCAATATACATAGAAAGAAGGCTTTGCTGCACAATTAGTGGTATATTAGAGGACCTGTGTATTACGAACTGCTGAAACTTGGTGAAACGATTACTGGCGAACGATGCCGACAACAATTGATAAAACTGAACGCAACATTGAAAGAAAAACAACCAGAATATGCTTAAAGACACGATAAAGTCGTTTTTCATAATGACAATGTTCAGCCCCATGTTGCAAATTGTGTAAAAAACTATTTGGAAAACATTAAATAGTCCCTTCGGACTATCACTTATTTCGATCGATACAACACGGACTTTCAGAACTCACTTACATTATTACGAAGAAGTGAAAATTTGGCTTGATGAATGGTTGATCTCAAAAAACCAAAAGTTTTTTTGGCGCGGAGTCCATCCTTTGACACAAAGATGGGAAAAAGTAATAGCTAACAATGACTAATACTTTACTTATTTTGGTAGGTAATTTATTTTGTTATTGAAATAAACACTCAAAATTTGGGAAAAAATCGACATTATTATCCGAAACACCTATTAATATATTTTATATTATCCGTAAATATTTCTCATATAATTGGGTTAAAAAGGGATACGAGTCTTTTCAGGAAGGGTTTCCGATATTTGATAAAGCCAAAAATGATTTTAAAAGCCAATTTTTTGGTCTATTGCCCATGGTCAAAGGGATTTTTTATTAAAAGGGTTCTGTTGATTTTTAACAGGTGATATCTTCGCCAAAAAGCATTAATAATTTGAAATATTGATGCGAAAAATGTGCAGTATGCAATGTGGTTATTATAGATATTTTTTTACTTTATTTATATAATATAAAAAAATTTATTGGATTGGAAATATTTGTTGCTCATATTTCCAAATTAGAAAAATATATTATAATAATATGTTTTAGAACATGTGAATCATAATCTGAATGATATATTTTTTAGTAAATTGCTCCACTTGTTTTCGACTAGACCATATTCGAGAAAATAAATTCCTCATGACGATCAACAGAAATGTTTGTATAAACAAGATTATAATGTTGTTGTTTCTGCACATAACTGATACACGTATCATAACATACAAATATTGTATTCATTCCAAAGATGAGAGAAAAGCTAACCCTACAGAAAAAAGTATTAAAACACTACAGCTTTAACCTTTTACTTTTAAGACATATTTTTTTACATAACACATAATCATAACCCAAACAATATTTTACCGTTTTCTTAGTTGTTGATGGAAAATTAATGTAGAAACCAAAATTGTAAAAAAATATCCCAATACACTTTTATTTTCTAAAATTTGAACTTAATAATGATGATTTTATAGTAAATATGATGATTTTTTTAGTTCTTTCTTCTAATCGAACGATTGCTTCTGCTGTATTTTTAGTAAAGAAACAATATATTATTTGTCTGAAAGCTACCCCTCGCAGTCCTTTACACGATAATTTTCAAACCTCAAAATAGTCAGATATCAGATATCTAACTATTAGTGTTGCCAATAAATAATGTCGATTTTTTCAAACTTTAAAAATATTGCCATCTACTGGTATTAATTTTACTTAATATAACATAATATATATTAAAATTAAATATATTGACATTTAGTGTGCTTATTGTTAAACTTTGAAAAAAACTAGGTTAACCCTATAAGAATGGAATAGCAAAGTGTGAAAAAGTTTCATATTAGATATTTGATGTTTTAAGAGTTTCGAAAATATAACAGTGACACTAATTTTAAAAATACCCTTGATGCTTTTTAACCTAGTGCCTTGCATAGCAGAACATATCAACATTGGTTTAAACAATTTAAGAAAGGTAATTTCAATCTTTTCGACTATGTAAAATCTGGAAGACCTGTTGAGTTTGATAATGATCTGTTGTTAATTGAAATTGAAGCTGATTTCAAACAAACTATTCAAAAATTCACCATAAAGCTTAATACTTCGGGTTCTACAATATAACGGTGTCTAAAACATCCACACAAAGTAAAAAGAAATAATATAGATGCCATATTGAGTTTTATTTCAAAACAAAGTTTAAACTTCGGGTTTTTCTTCAACAACTTGTTACATGTGATGAAAAATAATTTCTTTTCAATAATCTACATAAGAAAAAACAATGGTTAATATCAGCAAAAGCGCCAACTCTTACTCCAAAATCAATCTAAAAAAATGTTATTGTTAGTATGGTGGGATTTTGCAGGAATCATTCACTATGCGATTGTGAATCCAATAACTGCTAAATATTATCGTGTTCAGCTTGATAGACTAAGCATAGTTTTGATTCAAATTATTTGAATGAAATCTTGAATCAAAGTCCTGTTATTCTACAGTATCACAATGCAGACCTCAGAGTTCCAGAATCAGTGAAGAAAAAGTCAACGAGAAAAATCATCGCATTCTTCTGATTCTGTGCCGTCACATTACCGTCTATTAGATCTATGGAACATTTTCTTTGAAAATAAAACTTTCCTTCTGTAACAGCTATCAAAACTACAGTCGAAGAATATTTTACTTCAAAAATCACCCTCATTTTACAAAAAGAGAATGGAAAATTTGCCAGAGAGATGGACGAAGATTTTTAATAACGATGGAGATAAATTTGTAGATTAAAACTATATTAACTCCTAAACAGAATTAAAAATTTGCAATATCAACAAGCGATATTACTTATGGGACCCCTTTTATATCATGCGTTTGTCTACGTATAACTACAGAAGTTTTACATCAAAAAGATTCAGCTCTTATTAATAGACAACGAGTGATCCTTCAAAATGATAATGATCGATCTCGAGAAAAATAAAAAATCTTAACGATTTTAAATGGAAAGCTTCTTTGATACCGCCTTTTCAGATTATCGACATTTATGTTCGCTTCTAAAGTTTTTTACTGACAAATGTTTGATAATGAGGAACAACTTAAATATACCATCTCCATATTAGTTCTATTCAAAATGTATATTAGATCTACTCAAAAGGGAGTAGTTCAGTCATGGAGTCGCTTGTATATAATTCCAAATAATTTCAATGTTGTATTAAGTTATATTTTGGGATAATCCATAAATTTCTGAAATTTTGTAATGATATTTAAGTTATTTAATCAATTCAATTTATTATTGTGAAACTAGAATTACTGTATAATATATTTTGAACACAAAAAATTAAGCACTTTTGTTTGTTAATCTTTATGATTCCGTGTATTATTTCAAAAAAGTGAACAGTATTTATTTATTTATTTAGCTTATGGCTTTACACATGACAATACAATACGAGTCACAATAGTACTCACAAAGATTTGCGGTATAGTATTATACAAATAGATAAACACAACTCAATACAAACAAACAGGAAATGAGAGTAACTAAATGTTAAATGTGCAATGGACCTTATATTTGGATATCAAGATCACTCAGCCATTTAACAGTGCCAGCGAAAGCCCTATTACTGCATTCAAACGCAATGTGATTGGCCGTATACTGCTCTGCTCCAGGTGACTCCTCTTTATGACTCCACTGGTGCCGTGAAGCACCACATCTGCCATGCTCTCTACGGACTCTGTTTAGTTGCACCCACGTCCCCCTGGGTAGGCCAAACCCACGGGATGGCTTATCCGGATCGAAAAGGGGTGACTAATCTACTGGGGCTCGTGATATCCAATCCTTTCTGCATTGCTCATTGCCGTCGAAGTTGTTGAGCTCTCACGGCCGGTGGCTTTCTTGATTTTAAACGGCAAAATGGGGTAGAATTGAAGTTGTCGTGTATGGGAAGAGCTTTATTCTGGAGAATTTTTATGAATTATTTGATTAGATATTTCTAACGGTGGATCTGAGGTGGCCAATATGGCTGAGTACGGAAAGCCAATGCAGAGGGGTGGTTCTGATTACTCAAGATACAACGCGCATTGAATAAGCACTGTGTCTACTTGCTTAGCATGTGCGCTGTTCATCCACACAACTGAACAATATTCGGCAGTTAAATACACTGGAGGCAAGGCCATTGTTCTCAGAACCACTGATCTTGACCAATGACCACTGACCACTCCTTGAAGTTCCGGCGAGCTTCATCAAGATGTTGTTCTTTGTTCTCAACTTTTGCAGATATGTATGAGAGATGTTGTTTATAAGTCAATATTCTGTCAAGAGTTACTCCGTAGTATCTAAGGTGAGGTTTATAGATTATAGTTAAAAAAAGTTTTCATTGTTTTGAGGTGTATTTTTCGTATGTTATTAAGCTAAGCAATTTTTTGATGGTTCTGGTAAAAGTGCTAAAATGAGTTCGTACTCCATGTCATTTTAGGGAATTATTCAATATTGAAATGAGACAAACTTTTTGTATAAAAAAAACAGATTTAAGTTACGTACAAAGCCTGTAAATAATTAATATGTATATATATATATATATATATATATATATATATATATATATATATATATATATAGTATATAACAGTTTTCAATCGTCTTCAAGTACTTGACGAACGGCATCTTAGACTTCTTAATGGGATAAATCAACTTGAAGATGTTAAGCAAGTGTATTGTGCTTTTTGCAGGTACAGGTTGATCTCCTTGCAGGATAACTCTTAACCGACATTTATTTTTTATGATAAGTTTACGTCTTCAATGCACTGCAATTCGCATCCTTTAAAATGTCGAACTATAATTGGATGGGACCGGGAATAGAACTTTATTTACTTTAACGATAACTAATGATTTTGTTTAGGTGGTTTCTCGGAGTGAAAGACGAAATTTAAACAATTTATCTCATATTAGAATTTATGGTAAATTTTACTATCGAAATTATGGCAAAGAGAGCTATAAACTTAGAAAACACATGATCCCTATTTCAATGTTCAAATGCAATCCGTTATGTATTCACTATGCAACCAGCCAGTAAAATTGTTTCAAAGTTATCAAGTTAATATCCACAGGTTTCAAAGTCAATTTGTACACCATTGTATCGGGGAACTTGAATTATCGAAAATTGGTTTCTCAATGGATTCCAAGACTGCTTTCTGATTATCAAAATACAAAGAGATTGGGCTGTACTTTATCGTTTTTGACTCTATATAATCAGGAAGGAAATGAATTGTTAGACCACATCGTTACAGAAGATGAGACTTGGGTGTTAGAATCCAGACCTTGCACCCAATGAATTTTATTTGTTTCGGTGCTTAAAGGAGTACTTTCATGCTCAACGGTTCAACGAGATGAAGAAGTTAAAACTGCAGTCATGGATTGGGCTTCTTCATAGGCGGCAGATTTCTTCGACGCCGAAATTCAAAAACTTGTTGAGCGGTATGACAAATGTTTCAACAAAATATATTAATAATAATTATAATATTTTTCTTCTTACTAAAAATCAGACCTTATTTAAAAAATATACCTCGTATATACATGCATATATATATATATATATATATATATATATATATATATATATATATATATATATATATATATATATATATATATATATATATATATGTATATATATATATATATATATATATATATATATATATATATATATATATATATATATATATATATATATATATATATATATATATGTATATATATATACATATATATATATATACGTATGTATATATATATACATATGTATATATATATACATATATATATATACATATATATATATATATATATATATGTATATATATATATATATACATATACACATATGTATATATATATATATATATATATATATATATATATATATATATATATATATATATATATATATATATATATATATATATATATATAGATATATATATATATATATATATATATATATATATATATATATATATATATATATATATATATATATATGCTGTGTTAGATTTCTTTGGACTGTGTCCAATGAGAACAATCGCTGAGCGTCATCATATGCCCAACCGCTGGGCTCCACAATCTCATACGGAACACACAACAACCTGCGTCTCTACCTAAATGAGCATTTTTGTTGGTTGCTTGACTGGGGACAAAACCCCACCCATCCCTCCAATTGAAGGCATGAGTGGCGCTTAATACAATATGGCGATTAATACAAACGCTGCAAAAGTAATCAAATAAAATATATTTTTTGTAGCGTAGCATTTTTTTGTTCTGTACTTATGGTTCCTATATTTAATTTTTCGCTGTTAGAAGGACAAATATACAGGGTGTAAGCATAATAGTTTTCATAAATTTAATCAACGATTCTTTACACCATCTGATAAAAAAGTTCCTTACAACTGCGGTCAAAAAACTAAACTTTAAACTTATTAAATCACCAAACCAAAAGCTATGATAAAAATGATCATTTTTATGCAAATATGTGTAAAAGCATATTTGGTAAATAATAATTGGTTAATATTTAACGAATGAACTACAAATAAAGTAATGAATATAGGTAAAACAACTTCAAAATCAACCAACCAAATCAACCAAAATAGAAATGGCAACATCGCTTTGACTATTGAGATTATCCTCAAGACAAAGGTTGGAGACAAGCATTATTTCAGTGGGTATATTTAAACTCCATTTAAAATCGAAATTGTATTCTGTACACGAATATCACGATATGCTTATTATTATTTGATTATCAACCGGATT
Organism: Cosmopolites sordidus; assembly: GCA_031761425.1. Taxonomy (NCBI): domain Eukaryota; kingdom Metazoa; phylum Arthropoda; class Insecta; order Coleoptera; family Curculionidae; genus Cosmopolites; species Cosmopolites sordidus. The sequence continues at coordinate 340,514 of JARFXV010000805.1, forward strand.
AGATATATACCAGAACTTTTTCAACGTATTTAGAAAATAAAACAATTGATCATGTGTTTCTTAATGTGGCGTGAATCGTTTAAAACCTGTAATGGTGTTGTTGGGCGAAAAATTACTGCTATTATTTTCAACTTTGGCATGAAAGTATAAGTTTTTCTATTTTTGTAGATAAATCAAATCAAATTTATGCTAGAACGTATGGAATAGATGACCATAATCTTATTTTCAAGTAATACTTTAATAGGTAATAAAATGAAAAAAAAAATATGCATGAAATTTTGAAATTAGCAACATTGAAAATTGTTACGAAAAAATCAAGTTCTAACCTATTTTCTGCTGAAATGGTTGCATTTCGAATACATGTTTTAAGGAAACTTGGTTTTCCAAATAATGTAAAGAATTGTTTGTCAAATTTACGAAAGATATTTCTCTCATACACTGTGGAAATTAAAAAAAAATCCATTAATGAAATTCCTGTTTTACAATGTTATCAAAACTATTAGGTAACCTTTCTCATTACGGAAATATAATCTGATTAAACATAATCTCCTTTATGTTCAAAGTTATTATTACTGCTATCCTTCAAAACCATAATCCTATTCCAGAAGTAATTTTTTAGAAGGTCCCTTAGCAGTCTACTAAAGCTACTATTATCTTAATATGACAAAAAATGTTGGCTAGTGAGTATTTAATATAACAAAAACATGAAGACAAGGAAATATGAATATTTAATATTTTCATCTCATATACTAAATATTTTGTTACTTTCTAGCTGTTTCCTAGTTTGCTCTTGTTGTTGCATCTTGTGTTTGTTCTTTCATATATATCTCAAATGCTGCTGTACCAGATGCAATACCAATATAATTAATAATTTTATTGAAAGATGACCAATTGCAAATAATAACAAACTTTTTATCTCCATTTACAGTTAGTGGCGGCTCGTGAGGCAGGGCGTTGGGACACCGCCCTCCAGCATTTATCACAGTAAACAATTTTTCAGAGCGAAACACCATATGTTACCTCCTGTATAGGGTTTCAATAGCACGAAAAGTAAAAAGGAGGGGTGAAAACAAAAAATCTTCAGCTGCACTATTTTCTTCTACCCCCCCCCCCTCTTTAAAAATCCACAAGCTTCCACTGTTTACAGCACTTCAATTTTCTTAGCTGTTCATAAGAAATCAAACACAAAAAAGTGTGAAGTACACCGAACAATCTTTTTAATAAACCTCTTACTTAAAACATTTCCAAATATAGTAATAGGTGTTTCGGTTATTGATGTTGATTTTCCTAAGAGATGTCGTTAAATATATTTGTTGGTATAGACTAATGATGTCTATGGTGTTTTGGAGGGTAAATATACGCCATCAAAAGTCAGTTTGTTATTAATTGTCATTATGCAAGAAATATAGTTTTTTTTGAGCTTTGAATATGTCGAATTATGTACCATAAAAAGACGTTTTGCCGGGAAGTTTATTAACCTTCTTTCATTTGACGAAAACCGCTGCTAAAAGATATCGATTGTTGGTTAAAAATCATGGTAAACAACTCAAAAAACTTGTATATGGTAGTTTAAACGCTTTAAAAGTGGTGATTTTGATATAAAAGACAAGGAGCGCCCAGGAGAGCGAAAGAGTTTAAAGATACAAGTTTGCAAGCATTATTGGATGAAGATTCAACTCATACGATTCATATGAATTCCATCCATATGAATTGAAGAATACAATGAAATGCGAAAAACCACTTGGGAAATTTGGCTTGCAGGCAGAAAAGAAAAGGTTTTTTACGTCGAGTTGTGACAGGTGTTGAAAAGTAGATATATTTTTATAAACCACTCTCAAGATCACAATCAGAGACCAATAAACATGAAAAGAAGGTTTTGCTGTGAATTTGGTGGGAGTACGGGAGCTATGTATTACAAACGGCTGAAACTTGGTTAAACTACCACTGGCCATCGATTCCAACAACAATTAATAAAACTAAACCGAGTATCGAAGAAAAAACGACGAAAATACACCCAAAGACACGATAAAATAATCTTTCGACATGACAATACTCGTCCCCATGTTGCAAAATGTGTAAAAAACTATTTGGAAAACGTTAAATGGAACATTCTACCCCACCCGTCGTATTCACCGGAGGAGCCCCTTTGGATTGCTAGTTATTTCAATCGATGCAGAATAAACTTTTAGAACAACACTTACATTCTTACAAAAAAGTAGAAAATTTGGCTTGATAAATGATCGGTTTAAAAAAAACAACAAACAGTCTTTTGGCGCGGAATTCATTTTTTGACAGAAAGATGTGAAAAAATAATAGCTAATAATTTTGTTATGGAGATAAACGCTCAAATTTTGCGAAAAAATCGACATTATTAACCGAAACACCTATTACATAATCGAATTTATAGACGTTTAAATGAAGAGCTGAGCAACATACCGTTTGGGTTTAGAAATAGGCTTGGTACTCGCGATACTCTCATTAGTTTTAACGCGCATGCTTTATAGATTATGAAAAGGCCTTCGATAAAGCAAAACATGATAAACCGGTAAAGCTACTAAGGAAAAAACAAATAAATAAACTAGATTTGAGGAATATAGAGACCTTATATAATGATCAACCAGTGTAGAAGGAGAATATACAAAAGACATATGCATAAAACGAGAAGTAGGGCAGGAAGCATCGTCTCACCGATACATTTCAATATGTATACAGGGATCATTTCGAAGAGAAAGATCCGGTTTGGTAGTAAATGGAGTTCGTCTTAATAATATAAGATATGCCGATGACATTGTGGTACTGGCGGAAAATATCGAGGAACTACAAAGAATGGCTAAAAGGATAAGAAAAGTTAGCAAACTCTACGGATTAAGACGTTTACGTATTACAGAATTACAAAGTGACATAAATCATTTCAGTAGCTGCATTAACATTTTTTTCAGTTGAAAAAAAAAACGCAGTGTAAGGAGTAAAGTGCAGCTTATTCACCAAACAACAATTCTTTGCCCAAGAATAAGCTGTTTGTAAAACTTAGTAATGCGCACTGCTAACCTCAAAACGACGAGGACCCGTTTAGATTTGTACGGAACGAGTTATAAACCAGTAATTAGAAATATATCGAATTGTATCTAAAAGTTCAGTAAGTTATAAAACGTATGAATATTTTTGAAATTCGAATGCTTTTGGAGTTTAGAAGAAACAAACAAATACGCCGAGCAACGGAAGTAACAAAGAAATCATGCGAACTGGGAAGTAGAAAAGCAAATATGAGACCGATCTCAGATATAATCTCTAAATAAACAGATTCAAATTAATCAGGTTTCAGATTAATTAGTTTAACGCTGTGTGATTAGTGATTCTTTTTTGTAATAAATTTGCCTAACGAACAAAATCTTAAAGATATAAAAATGTTATAAAAAATTTTACAAACTTTTAATGTCAACGTTTCGGAGGGTACTCTCCCCCCGTTTTCAAAACTAAACTGAAAAATAAATTATATTAATTTGTAATATATAAAGTAACGAGTGAAAGTAAATATATTTTTATATTTATTATTTTGTTCGTTAGGCAAATTTATTACAAAAAAAAGAATCACTGAGAAATTAGTCTCCGTTTGGTTTTTTGTTTTTATCCAGTGATTCTTTCTTTACATAAGAACAGGTATTCTTGATATTTTTTGAGTTTTAGATAGTGGCAAAAAACCCAAATAAAAGAAAAAAATAAATATCTTGAACTATCCGACTTCTATCTCTTCCATTCATTCACATACTTCTTCCATAAACAAAACATCAAAAATCTAGGGATTCAATTAAATCTAAACGGAATTTTCCGACAGAAATCCTTATACGGACATATAAAGAGTTTTCCAATAAGAGTGTCCGAACTTTTAAACCTAACAGCGGCAACCCTGTTTGAAATCTAAATATCACTCATAGAGTCCTCGGTTCAGTATAGTGTATCAATTCACCATGAAAAGATACACTATACACGAATTTAGCTCTTGAACAGTTGGAAGGTGACCCCCCGCTTTGGAGAAAAAATAACCTTTTCCGACGAAGCGCACTTCTGGCTTAATGGATTTGTAAACAATAACTCCAGAATTTGGGCCGATGAAAATCCTCAAGTGATTCAGAAAATACCTCTTAATCGTCAGAAAGGCACTGTTTGCTACGGACGATAATGGAAATCATGTTACTGATGTTGGCCTGAACTAATAAATCTAGATACAAACAATGCTTTCTTTCAACGAGACGACTTGTCACATATTTCGCCAGACAATAGATTTATTGGAAGAAAAGTTTTCTGGACACGTATTTTCGTGAAATGGTAATATCAACTGGCCACCAAGATCATGCGATCTCACGCCCTTAAATTATTTTTTTTTGGCAATACATCTCTAGTTTAAAGAAATAAACCGCAAACAATTCTTGACCTTAAAGAAAACATTCATGCCACCATTAAAAATATACCACACCATATGTGTAAAAGAATAATAGAAAATTATGTCTCCAAAATGCATTCCACTACATAAAGCCAAGGGAGACATTTAAACGATATTATTTTCAAAAAATAATGCCAATATTTGATCTTTGAGATAAAATTAAAATTAACGGATTATCACTTGTAATTATCATTTTGCCTCATTTTAAAGTTCAGACAGTTCTTATTGGAAAACCCTTTACAAGACACATTGTTGTTCATATTTTAAAAGACCCCAATATAAAAATATATCTAAAAGATTACACTGTTCCTTTTCGTCAATCAGTAATCATGTATTTTTCGCCGTTTATGAACAATCTGAAGAGAAACAAAGTGACAAATTGCTGTTTTATAGCTTCTGGAATCTTGATATCTCCCTGATGTTTTACTCTGTCTCTTTATCTAACTAACGAACACTTCTTGGTCTCGAAATGAAAAAAAAACAGCTTTTCTGTTAACGGAAAGAAATTTTTGAGATGTTTTATTTTCCATTGTATGTAGTAAGGTAATCTAAAATAGAACAGGGTTTTCTCGTATAATTGAAAATATAACGATTATATAATAAAATATTCTCATGTTTTTATTTTCCTCTGGGCGGCATGTAAAATACGGTAGTAAACGATTTAGGTACAAAATTTTAATATTATAAACAACTCTCTCTGCCATCCTATATCATATTCATACATTTTCTTTTATTCAAGAACATTCTAAAATTTTCAAACTAATTTTTTTTATGATATATTAGATGCGTTTCAAATAAAATATAGTTTAGCGTTAGTATATATAGTTACATAATAATAATTTTGTATACATACACAATTTTGCTGTTTTTAAATTTAGTTGTTTTGCGAGGGTTGTTCGAAAGTCTCAACCCGACAGCAAGTTCCTGAAAGTATGACCAAATAACCATGATATTTAACAAATATGATTTGTTAGATAACATGCTGTGATGTTAAAGCAAACAAATTTTCTGAAAAAGGGATATAATTGAAGTTCGAGCTGCTATAGCCGCCCTAACAGTACTGTGTTTGAGGATGTAATCCTCAAAATAAATTTTATCTTAAAGCATTTCTACTTTACATTTACCGCGGTACAAAGTGGACTTTGAGCTGAGTTTAAATATGATTGTAAAATCCATTGAAGTTGATAAACGGTCAGGACATCCTACAAACGGTACGATACACAAAATCGTCAGACAAATCCGCAATATCGTATTAAATGATCGCTGACTAAACATCTTGATAGATTGTGCCAATTACATTTTACACGATATTTTACACGACTCTAAAAAAGCTTCCGCCTTGATTGGTTCCGCTTTTTTGTTGATTGTTAATAGTCGGCCAACGACGCATTCAAATGAAGACTTATCAAGAGTGTTTAGACTTATTTCTGTACGATTTTGAACTCCCTAGAGTCACTTGAAGGTCCATAGCAATTATTTTCGTAAACCAGATTTTTCTAAAGCGTTCTGAAAATGAGTGACAATAATTTCGAGCAACTAAAAGCTGAAGAACAGTGTCCCGAAATTTGAAAGTACATATATCTGGCCGACTATCCCAATGGATCATTCAACTGAATAAAAAGTTTTAAGCTTCAAAACATCCAAGCTTATACACCAACTATAAGCTATGGTAACCAGCTTCTAGACAACAAGAAGTGCAGAACAATAAATGGTGAAAATGAAACTGGCCCATATGGAAGGGGCGAGCGAGACAATAAACGTAACATATTAGTTGATTTTGCTGATGGAGAAAATTAATTATTCAAAAAACATGGACAAAATTAATTAAAATTACAAATTCGTCTTATAAGAAAAAAATCAACAGAAAATGGACATGGAAAAGTCCATCTGGTTTTACAAGTAAAATTGGCTACTTAATGTCAAACGATAAAACAACATTTTGCGATTGTCCTTAACCGTTTTAATGTTGGAAGTGGCCATAGAATGGTACAGGCAAGAATGATAAGAGCAAAGAAGGGTAAACTGGATCCTAAGAAGCTGCTGTAGGGGGGCGCCGATTTTGACATTGCTTTGTTGAACAACTTTCCGATGTTCCAAGATCTAGAGGAGATACAAATAACAGATCAGAATAAAAAATTATCGACAATGTCCTTAAAACGGCTGCGGCAATAGCACCAGCAGTAAAAAGTTTCAAACAGTCAATAATCTCCAATGAGACCATTGATTTAATTAATGTAATAAAAAAACAGCGGACAATGAAGAATGCTGTTAGCTTTACAAAACCATAAGAAAAAGTATTCGAGAGGAAACGACTCCAATGTGTAGCTAGGGTAAAAAAACCCTGGAAGAAATCAAGGAAATAAACAAAGTTAAACACAAGTTAAGAGATAAAAAAACGCAAATATTTGGCTTAATGCGTAAATGCGTGAGGATGGCAACGTTTTAGCATACTGAAATGTTAGAGGTTATGAGAAGATTTTCTTCAAAGTTATGAAGATTAGAACCAGTCCATCCACGGAAGAGCAAATGCCAGATATCCTGGTGAATAAAGTGAAAATTGCTATAGAAGATTGCTAAAAGTTGAAATGTTGGCAAAATTGTACTAAAAATGCCTCAAAGAACAAAAAATACCGAACCTAGGGAAAAACTTTAAAGTAATTCTTCTTCAGGAGAAAGCAACACAGGAAGATTTAAAAAATTACCGCCCAATAAACCTCCTGTAAGTAATGTACAAACTGTAAGTAATGTGTTTCATCAAGATAATAACTAAAACAATATTAAGAACATTGAATGAAGCACAACCAAGAAAGCAAGCAGGATTCAGAATGCATTCAGTACAATAGATCATATCCAGGTTGTCCAACAAGCCATAAAAAGGCTCAATGAAGACCCCATGCCACTGTAATTGGTTTTTATTGAATATGAAAAAGCATTGGACTCAATATCATAGCAAGCCATCATGGATACAAGTTGTTTGTTGTTTAACCAAGGGATGACAGATCCTATTCGAATCTACTGGGATCCATGCATGATAAAGCTACAGCAAAAGTTCATATGGATGATCTTAAAGTTAAAATCAATGTAGTAGCAATATTGTCTGTTCTTTTCTCAGCCTGCCTTGAAGAGGTATTCCGTAATCTGGATTGGGAACAGGATGGAATAAAAATTGCAATTGTGCATACTTAGGCCATCTTAGATTCGCAGCTGATATCATTTGTTTGTCACAAGACCCAGATGAGCTACAAAAACATATACAAGAACTACAAAGGGAGGGAGAACCATTTAACTTAAGAATAAATCTGAAAAGGAATCAGGTCATGTTCAATATATTTGCCGATGATAAAAGAATTTCTATTTTAGGGAGGTTTTTGGATATTGTGGATCACTAAATATATTTGACAGATGATTTCAATGGAAGGTTAAACCGTCCGGAAAATGGAACGGCGTAGTGTTTAAGAACAAACTTCGACTTTGTCTGAAGAGAAAAGTTTTCGATCTGTGCATCCTCTCCGTTCTGACATATGGAAGTGAAACATGGACCCTCACATCACAAACAGTTCAAGAACTTTGGGTGGCATAGGAGGGAATGGAAAGGTGTATGCTTGGCATTATCAAGCAAGACAGAAAGACTTCCACATGGATTAGAGAACAAATGAAAATATGTGAGATCATTGGAATACAGATGGACCAAAGCAATCCTGTGATAGATATCTCTTGATCATAAACGTCCACGGAGAAGACGGAAAAAACGATGGGCTGATGACATCCATGATGACTCATGGAGGACTTGCAGACGAGTTGCAGAGGAGCACGCACGACCGCGCGAGTTGGAAGCTTACTAGGGAGGCATATATATATATATATATATATATATATATATATATATATATATATATATATATATATATATATATATATATATATATATATATATATATAAAGACATACTATTACAAAACTTACCTATAACCATTTCGATACAAACATAAAATTTAACATATAATAATATATTAAACTCATAATAAATATGCAGTACATAAGAACATATACTAATGAAAATAGGATTGGTAACGTTTAATTAGGATTTAATTTCTTGTTAAAATGGATTAACTGAGATTAAAGACTGACATCTGACCGTCGGTTAAGTATTCGTTCGATTACTGAAACTGTAGGAATTGATAAAGAATTCGTACGGCAAATTTTATATAACAATTTTAACATGCAAAAAGTGTGTATGAAAATGGCGCCTGAAATTCTCACATTTGAACAGTAAGATGCTCGCAAAAATGTTTGTACTGTCACTTTGAATGGCATTGCAAATGACCCAAACTTATTGGAAAGGTTAACAACATGTGACGAATCGTAGTTTTTTACTTATAATGTTACCCATTTGGGCTTCAAAAATATACCCTTAAAATACAACATATTTTACTACGTTAAATGATACCAGGGGATAATTAAAGCGCAAAGAACATGAGATTTCAGGCAACAAAAGAAAACATTACTCAATTTAGTAATGACGTTTTGTAGACAATAAACAGTAATGAACTTAATCTAATGTGACTAATAGGATGATAACTTATTTTTGGTCAGTCAATCCACGAAACTCCCCGATGAGTGTCGCACAGGCCACGTAAGGCGGAACGTTGGTCTGTCTACCCCTTAAGGATTCAGAAATTAGGTCTGCTCCTGTGGATCGCGAGGACTTCGGGGACACCCAAAAACTTGCATGGAAACCGCATTATCTACTTGGTTTCTAGCCAAGTAGAACATCCCAGTGTTAAACCATCTGCCTTATTCGCTGGATCTTGCGCCGTGCGACTTATATCTGTTTCCTAAAGTGAAATCTGCATTAAAAGGAACATAGTTTGAGTCCGTTGAAAGATAAAGCGGCAAGCGTTCTGAAGGAGCTGTCAAAAGAAGACTTCCAGCACTGTTTCGAATAATAGAAGTTTCGCATCGAGCGTTGTAGGAATAGAGGAGGGATGTATATTGGAGGTGATAATAAGTAAATGTGTATGGATTCAAAAAAAATGTTTTACAGCATCAGTCTTATTATTTAATAGTCACACCTCGTATTAATTCGTATTCTGTATCTTTTTTCAGTCGACTGTTTATGTTTTTCTCCTTTCCCAGCATGCACATCCGCTACCTTTCGACGATTTTTTTATTGCAATAAAAATAAATATTTTATTCTAATTTGAAAAAATCTTATAATATGAGAACATACAAGTCTGCTCTCGTTTCGTTTTTTTCCGCCCGTTAATAACAATATTTCGTTTGAGTTTATAGGCCATCGAAACAGAAACAAAGTGACAAACTGCTATTTTACGACTTTAACTATCTTGATACTTCTCAAATGTGTCCCTCGCCCTTTTTATCTAACTTAAGAAAGCTTCTTGGCCTCGCTACAAATATAAACAGCTTTTCAAAAGACGTATAGGGAATATCGAAATATTTTATTTGTCGCGGTGCAATTTAACGTGAACTAAAGAAGAATACCTATTTCTCCTGCATTTCAAAATATAAATGTTCGTTTTGTACTGAAAATCATCATTGTTTTATTTTTCTCTAAAGTAATGTAAAGTATAGTCGTAAACGTTTCATATATAAAATTTAAATATTCTCAAGAACTCTCTACGATAGTTCATCTCATATTCATGAGTTTTCTTTCGTATTATTTGATAACAGGAACTATTATCATAATATAAACAAAGAACGTAAATATATGAATACTTACTTATATAGTAAGTAAAGATTTAAGTAAAAACCTATTTCGTGTTTCATCTCTTGGGTACTAGCAATTTTAGCAAACTTGCATATACCAAAAACTATAGGTATACTTAATTAACAGGAGCAATTTCTTAGATGTTATGTTACCGAAACATAATGTAACTTGAACATGTTTGCATTAAAAAATGTAAAATATGGTCCAATCATTAAAAAATTATTCATTTGTAATTTCATCAATTAGAAAAATCGTCAACACTGCAAATATATCCAAATGACAAAAAATAATATAACACATTGCAGATTTGTATTTCTCATATTTCTCAGCATACATCTCCGCCAAATTTCAAGATTTTTTATGGGTAAAAAAATTGAATCTTATAATATAAGACAAGGTTTGTAAATAAAGTAATAAAACTGGTGGCCGATGTGAGATGCGTGTGCAATACGAGTTTAAATTCCCTAGAGTCCGTAGCAATTATTTTCATGAACAGGTTTTCTAATCGCTTACGACCTTTTCAACATTCTCCTCTGTGCCAAAACGGGGTCATTTGAAATGAATTTTCGATCTTGGGAACAGGAAAAAGTCACAAAGACACAGCCAGGTAAATAAGGGGACTACGGAGCCACAGTGATGTTTTTGATTGTCACAACTAGTTAATTGAAATCACGGTGTGATTAAGCATATTGTTAGCACCCAGGTTTTCATGATGATCGGTCCCACATAAACGACCTTTTTTCTTTTCTTTTAAGAATTGCTCGGTAAAAAATGCTGGTTTACCGTTTGGCCTTGGGGCATAAATTCCTTATGAAGGGTCCCCAGGCTATCAAAAAAACAGATCAGCATGCTTTTGATCTCATATTTGCTTATATTGGCTTGTTTTATCATGGTGATATTGGAGCGTGCCATTCCTGGCTTTGTCGCTTCATTTTTTGACCACATTTGGTCGGAAAAAATCTGGACCCTTGTCTTAACACTGATTCCACAGACCGATTGAAGTTTTGCAAAAGTTTCGATAACACTATGCCCAAGTCTGAAACAATACTAAATAGCGCATCGTTGCTCTAAATTGTTGTAACCCATTTTCCGAAAAGGTCATCTGAATTGCTATGGATCACTAAGTGATATTGGGAAGATACTATCACACTCATATCCCTCCAATGAGAAACCAACAGTGTTGTCAAATCAAACACTATGCCACCAGTTATGAGATGATCCAACACCATCATTATTTGTTTATAGTAAACTGAATATATTATTCTCTATTACAAGTTTCCCGATTGAATCAAATAATTTAAATAAGGCTAATTAATCAAAGGAAAGTTTTACCATAACTAATGATATGTCTGAAAAAATATAGTGTTAGAATGGAAAAAAATGAATTATTTTTCCATCTTTATCGAATCGACTTTTGTAACTATTGAAGCAGTATTTTTTAGATTGCAAATTATTTAGAGAGGACCTTTAAATGCAATAATAATATTTCCTATGGGAAAACAGTTCTGAAAAAGTCCACCCTTGTTTCGTTCTTTTTCGCCTATCAATAATAATATTACGTTTGAGTTAATAGGCCATCGAAACAAAGACAAAGTGACAAACTGCTGTTTTACGGCTTTAACTATCTTAATGTTTCTCTAATGTGTTCCTCGCCCTTTTTATCTAATTTCAGAAAGCTGCTTGGCTTCACAACAAATAAAAACCACTTTACTCTAAGAAGATCGGAAATATCTAGATACTTTGTTTACAATTGCGTATTTTAAAATTTACATATGTTCTTTTAACCGTAAAAATTATCATGTTTTTATTAAAAACTCTCTCTGGTAGTTTATCTATTTAAGATTTATAAAAAAAAAGTAATGAGACTGATTCCGTAGTGTTCGATCTGGCAACATTATTAACATCCTCCTTGGAGGGTATGTAGGTCAACATCTGATGCGTTTTTATCACGAATGTGCACTTCCTAAAGTCTCTTGGTGGTCTGTAGCAATTATTTTCGTGAACCATATTTATCTAGTACGTTCTGAAAATGAATGAAAACAATTTCGAGAAAATACCTATCATATGTTGTTTTAGGCTTGGCCTTTCATCCTCCCCAAAATTAAGACATGTTTTTGTCCCGTTATTCTTTTGATCTTGAAAGGTTTTTCGGAACCATTTTTTCATATAAAAAAAACTAGCATAAAAAATATACATATAAAGACATTATAATAAGAATGCAAGATTTGAATTGCGCGCCATTATAACTATCATGATTCGATAGGTCAAGAATTGTGACAGGTCGATAAGAGACAAATAAGAGTTAATAAACATAGAGCGCTACACGGTGTAGCAACGCGTCCTTATTGCTAAATATTACTATCAAAATGGTGATCGTTTGATTGCTTCGATTCATAAAGTGCGTGTGATTTTCGGTAGAAATAATATTCCAATTTTTTCAATTGTGGAAAGAATAATCGAAACACTCAAAAGAACTGGCTCGTAGAGGTCGTTCAGAACAAAACATCACGACAGTTCGTGATTTTTGTGATGTTCGTGGACGAGAGTCCAGAGTCCTCGATTCGCCATCGTGCACAAAAACTGGACATTTCAACAGCGACTCTTCACCGTATTCTCCTCAGTAAATATTTGCATCTCCATACTTACAACGCCCAATTATCTCAACAACTTCTGCATGCACAGCGAAGAGAGTTCACCAATTGGATCATTAACCACAATTAACCACCACGATATTGCAATTTAACAGCTATAGACTTTTTATGTGGGTTTTTTCTGAAATCTCAGGTTTACACCAACAAGCCCACGACCACCCAAGCACTGAAGGCCAAAATTGAATGCTGTATCAACGAATTACTGCCGCACTTATGCAAAGCCGTTATTGAAAATTCCACTAGGAGAGTACTCGTGTGTCATCAAAGCAATGGCGGCCATTTAATAATAATCCAAGCATCTATACATAATATGCAAATATCTATATTATAAATCAATAAATATTTTAATATTTAGCTACAGAAAACCATGTTTCATTTAGAATTCACGTTTTACGCTCTTATTGAACAACCTTTTCATGTTTCATATTATATCTGTTAGAATGTAGTAATTCTAGGAAACTTGCGAATATCAAAAGGTATGTCTTTTGATATTCGCAAGTTATCGTGTTGCCTTATGATTTAGTTGACCGGAATAATTTTCTTTCGTATTATATCTACAATTTAAATGTGATATGAGTAGAATGTGCTTGATTGGAACTTATACCAAATAGTCCCAAAAAATAGACCAGAAATTTTTTCTAAATTTTTTTACCCTAGTTAATCATAAATCAAATTACAAGAGAGGTGATAAATAGAAAAGTAGTATTTTAAAAATTAAACTTAACTTAAAAAGTGATCCCTAAATAAAGAAACTTTTGGAAAATCGAAAGGGAAACAAATTGACAAACTGTTCTTTTAAATGACCTGAAACCTATCTTATTCCCATAATTCCAAAATGTAACTATTTATTTTACAGTGAAAATGCGCATATTTTTATTTTTCTCTGGACGACATCAAAAATAAAGTCGTAAAGGTTTTATATATAAAATTTGAATATATTGAACAACTCAACTCTCATATTGTCTTTCGTATTTATGTGTTTTCTATTTTATTATGTGATCTCTTCTGTTATGTTAAACTTTTGTCAGTGTATAGAAACAGTATATTAAAAATTGAGTATTTGAGTTAAGAAATATATTATGTATCACTAATATGTAGAAATATATCATGTGGCGATAAAAGAAATTTTTACTTTCTTAAAAACAAGTATGCTCATAATTTTAAATAAGTAATTTTTTTTTTATCCTATTATAGACGAAAATAATTAAATAACTAAGTAAAACTCACTCATACTCACAACACTCAGAGTTCCATATTCGCGGGGCATACGTTCCGTAAATATGCCTCGAATACAGAAACCGTGAATACGGTATATTAATTTGTACGGGATTATAGGGGATGTAAGGTTCCAAAATAAAAAGAAAAAATATATAATAAAAGCAATTTAATGAGAGATTTTTTAACAATATTAATTGTTATTATCAGGCTCAGATAATGGTTTAAAGAATTTAGTAATTTTTTCTTGTTCTGCCGCTTTTAAAAGGTCTTTCAATTAGGATTAATATTCGGCTGTGATATTAGTAATTTGCCTTTTAAAAACCAAACTTCTTTCCATAGACTGATCAATTTTTATGAAGAAATCAAGAAGCTCATTTGCCATTCGTAAACCTTCACTCGGGTTTTTTAAGTTTAATGTCACTTGTTCGGTGATGGTTCAATGGAATGGAGATTAAACATTTCCTCCAAATCGTTTTCAGTCAAATCTTCGTCTTGCGATTCAAACTATTCTTGAATGTCACTTGATTCTATCTGTTCGAAACCATCTCGCCCTCTACCATTGGCAACTTGAGCAATGTCTTCAGTTAATGTTTGAATTTGCACGAATTCTTCATCATTACCAAGAGTTAGATCAGTCGTGTTTTTTCCAGCATGATTTCGTATGTGTATGGCTTCAGCTCTTGCAGTGCATTCGTATAAGGATCACATCCCATATTGTCCAGTATGATTTTAAAGGTTTGTCTAATCTCTCTTAAAGACCTAGATTATTCTTTGGTGCAAAGGTTGAAGTAGGCCATCGCGTAAGGAGAAAAAATATCTCCTTTATATTTGGATGCATAGCTTTAAACTCATGAGTGTGACTTTGTCCAAAGTAGAACTGCATTGAAACCTATTTTTTTCTCTATACTTCAAGAACAAAACAATCCTGAAACCAGTCACAGAAAATGACTGTTGTTCTTGTTTTGATTTTTCACGGCTCTAGGATTTAGTGATCTGGAAAGCATAAGTGGCTTAATTAAACAATCTCCTGATACATTAGAACCGAGCAGCAATGTAACTCTATCTTTTGCTACCTTAAAATCAAAGGCGAACCTTTCATTTTATATAAAAGTTTTGTTTGGAAGTATTTTCCAAAACAGGGCAGTTTTGTCTGCATCTGCATTAAACACTTGTTCAAGTTTGTATCCACCATGAGCAATTAACTTTGAAAATTCTTCTTAATATGTTGCTGCTGTTGAAGTGTCTGCAGATGCAGCTTCTCCAACAATTTTGACGTTATGCAGTGATTGTTGCACTTTGAACTTATTGAACCAACGTTCCGGTGCTTGAAATCCTCCATCACCAGGTTCTTTAAAATGTGCGTAAAGACGTTTCACTTTCTCACGGACTATAGCACCACTTAGAGGCACTCTTTTCTGGCACTGCAGACTGCAGTCTTCAATCCATAATATTAATTCAGCTTCCTTTTTTTCAATTGTAGGATCACAAATAATGTTTGCTGTTAATGAGGTTAAAGCTGTAGAATTCCTTATTTTATCTTCTGATTTCTTGATGGATCGTACAGTTGATTCATCGATATTAAAAAACATGATATGGATACAAACGACTCGCCAAGGCATTAACGATCAAGCATTTATATGTTTACCTTAAGTGGCAATATGATTTTTTCCGTGTAGTTCCGTGTGTTCCGTAATTTTCCTTTGCTTTTACTCGATATTATAAACGGGGAACAAAGCAGAAGAGGCACTTGCAATTCACTCGAAATTATTGCGACAAATGACAAGTTGAAGCAATAAAACAAAAGAATCGGTACCGATTGTGCGAAGGCATTTTTATTACAAGCCATAGCGTCAAGCGTAACCCGTGGGCGCGTGGAACTTTCGGCTAAGAGGCAATAAGACTTGTTTGTTTATAAAAACTTTGATACTTGTTAGTTTTGAAAGATAACTGGTAAACAAATACATATTATTCTAAATATAATATATATGTCATTAGTTTTGGATCCGCGAATATAAGAACTAGTCACAATTTTTTAATTCGCGAATATTAAAAACACGAATAAAGAGTTTTGATTATTTGCATACTTATATATTAACTTCACGATTTATCTTTTTTGCATGCTTCATTAAGTACGGTTGTCATATAAGTAGAGCATAATTTAATTTAAAATTAGATTAAATCATCTCCTGATGATACTAAGGTGATTAGCCCGCCAAAAAAATTAAAAACAAGTGAGTTTGTGTTTAGGGGCATATCTCTTTAAGTTTAGTATTTAACACCAAAGGTTCCAAAAGAAGAATTGGAAAGGTTAATGAATACATTAAAATATTATAGCTCAAGCTAAGTTAAATTTAATTGTAGAGAAAAAGAAATGAAATTGATGGCATTTTGAAGAAAACTTTTCAGCGAGGTTTGTACAATTCAAAAACGTTTTCACATACTTCCCACAACAAATAAAATAAAGATTGAGCTACATATCGAAACAACTACCCAAAACTAAGTATACTGGAAAGTTCAGTTTGTATTTTGCGAGCAAACCGTAAGTTGTCCTGTATCATGTTGTTTTAAACGAACGTGTGCGCTATCTTTCACCGACAGGAAATCCTATTTAGTAACAAAAGCAAAACGAACTTGTTTCATTTACAAAACAAACAGGATTGAAGTTTACGCAGAGGGATGATAACAGAAAATAATCACTTACGCTAAAGACAAAATTGTGGTCCGGGTCATGTCGATAACTTCATAATTCCTTAAGCTACAATATATCGTTTATCAAAGAAATTCTAACTGAATCTATCGAATGTTTTATTTAGTTAACTTAATTGTATTATAACTCTTATTATTATTACGTTATATTATTATCATATAATATTTATTTTATAATAGTCTACTTTTATAATACTGCTTATAGGCAGAGAACTTAATATGCTGACGGTGCAGTTGTATGCTGTTAACTTTATTAATTAATATAAAGATCACGTTTCTAGTAAATGTGAAAAATGTTAACTGAATGAAAATATTCTGTATAACATAGTTATTACGTTCGCAACAAAATAAGTGTTACGAGAAATGATATAATCAAGGGTCTTTATTTATATTTTCATCTAACTTAATCGACCAGATTTGTATATATGACATCGTATACAGTTTGTTTAACCGTTCATCAATTAAACCAGCTGAATGCTCCAAGGAAATTATCTTGAGTAATAAGACGCATTTATTTTAAATTAATATATAAATAAGCAAAATTAGCATATTTACGGTGAGAAAAATCCATGAAGGTTTATCGAACACCTTTACACATTATATCCTCAATATGTCACTTTATAGAATTGTTTGTGGTCCGGATGAATCACAAATCGCTATTTTTGAAAAACAAATTTGGTAATACATCAGAGGACTGAAATTTCACTTAACAATAATAAACTTATTGTTGAAGGAATTGGAGCATATGAACCCTGATTTCGGGTCTGTTATAGCTGGCAACATAACTATTGTAGCAGATTCGGAAAGAAAACCACAATATATTAAATTGTATAATATAGTTCATATATAACAAATGTTTTAAAACAGAGTTCTAGAAAGTAAATCTAAATATTAAAATATGCAAAAATATAGGAACATAGTATGCAAACCATGGACGACAACCAACAAAGAAACAAACTTTACCGCCTTGATATGAGATTGCCATGAAAGATACAAGGAAGGACTTAATGGATAAGGGAACAATTAACAATATATCCAATCAAAACAACAATAAAACAAAAATATCTGAGGTTGAGATATATTGAAAGAAGTCATGAAAGAATAATAAAAAGAACAGAAACGCGTAAAAGCTAAAGAGAAGCAGTAGTAGTCAAAGGAATTAGAGAAACGAGATGTACAATTAAACCCAAAACAGAAAAGAATGGAGAAAGTTGTGTAAAAACAACTCAGCTCCAGAAATCTTACATCAAAGGTAGAAAAGTATAGATTTAAAAAAAGTTTTTTTAGGGCTAAGTTTATAGAGCGCGTCTTCCTGTGGTGCAACAGCAACGTCAGTGAAACTTGACCTCCTTCAGCCTCCTTCAATCAGATCGACCTCCAGCAGCCTCTTGCCAATTTTTGATGTGCGGTAGTTCTTCAGCATCTTCTCTAGATTACCCTACCATCGTGTCTTTGGTATATTTATTTCTTAGCCCCTATTCACACTTCCTTAATTTCTCTTGATGAACAGTTTTCTGACATTCTCGCCACGTGTCCCGACATTCTGTCTCGCTGAACTCTCACATAGTCTATAATATCCAGATATTTGAACAATTGCTTCAGTTCGAAGTTATACAAAAAGCACTCCTCTCAAATACTGCAAGCCTCTCTTCTGATTTCTTTGTGAGGGCCCAGACTCCCAGCAATAAGTGAGTCGAATGCCGAATGCCTGTTTGATAGATCTTAACTTTCGTGTCTGTTTGAACAAGTTTAAATCTTAGGACAGAATGGTAACTTTATTACTTTTCATAATACAATTTCTGATATATTCTGTGATATTGTTATCGTTAAGTGTGTTTCCCAGATATGTAAGTTTATTTACAACTTTAATATTGCCATCGTCAGTTATCTAGTTCTGTTCTCTTCTTGGGCTGGTTCTTTTTTCCATTATTTTTATGCAATTAATATTAAGATAAATCGAAACAGATGCTATTCTTAAAGATCACATTTATTTGTTTCACCGAAAAAATGTTCATTAAAGTCATCCATTACCACACCACAAACATTTCCCATTTCTTCTCTACACTTCCCTTGTGTATTTCACATCTGTCATGTGTACTTTATTTTTTTGTTGTGCTCTTAATATCCGACTTTCACTACGATATATAGCAGTGGTTCGAAGATTACTTTGTATACCTTTATTTTTGTTTTTGATAATATCTCTTCCCTCTTTACAACTTTATACTGAGTATCTCGGGTAGTCGAATTCGTTTGTCTGTTCTTTCATTTATTTTTCTTTCATTTCCATTCTTATAGATATTCCTTCTCAGATAGTTAAATATATTTTTCAATAAAGTTTAGTCAGATTGCTTCTATTTCTCAATTATCATCATTTTTATTTTTCTAATGTATACATATACATAACACAATAAAATATAATAGACATATAGATAACTGTTGTAATTGGGTTTTAAAATTTAAAAAAATATATATTTTTTTACTTTATTGTAAAACTTTGTCATAAATAATATTAATAAACGATGCGAAAAACATTTAATTATAAATTTAATTATAATCAAATAATTATAAATGAATTAAAATTTGTAAAATATAAAAAAAAACATGTGACTACAAAAGCACCACCATTGGCTGCCATGTTTATGACGTCATTATGTTAAAGTGTTTTCACATATGTAATGTAAAGGGCTTCTACCTGTATATATACTGACAAAATTATTGTTGGTTAAGTGCAAAATAAAAAATAGGGTCCTTAAAGGCTAATTCTGATAATATATCTGCTGTGGATATTTTTATGGTCACAAATTTTCTCAAAAATTACATTCGATTTAATTCAGCTGAAGTTTGAGATATTAAAGCATCAATGTGATTTAAAAAAAAATAAACTTGTAAATGTAAATAAGAAACAAAATATTTCTATTAAATATAAAATATAATTAAATTATTTATAGGGTGTCACTCGAAAATTACGTTGACAAGGCTATAGGTTATGTTCAACTTAAAAATGGTATTTGCACGGTGAAAGGACATGTATGTGCAGAACATAAAGTTCGGAGTATGCAGTTACCTCAATTATTAATGAAAAATGAAGAAAAGTTCAAGACACTCAGCACGTAATAAATACACACGCATAAAAAATGTTGAAACACTAAATAAAACAAAACTCATTTGATAACAGTATACAAGTTAATTATTAAATCATTTTAAATTATTTATTGAAACTTCGTATCTTAATGTTGATATAAATGATTATTAAATATATTATTATATTAAAATACTTACATCGAAATGATCTTCACAACAGAAAAAAATTGATGTTGTTTTAGGATTAATACGTCGTACTGCGTGAGACCATTGATTTCGACGTTTAACATTCTGTGGCACAACATTTTTTGGGAGTTGTTTTTGTACAGGATCTGTCACTCAAACTGTTACCAACTTCACGCTGATGTAGCTGTGTATCGAACCATTAAACGTTACAATGATACTTGTACCATCGTAAAAGACAAAGGTCATCCACGTCAGCAAAACTGGCTAAACAGCTGAACGTGTCTGACTCAAGCGTCCGCCTCGTACTAAAATATGAACTTAAGTTGAAGCCCTACAAGACACAAAAGTGCAAGATTTAACACTGGCACAAAAAAAAATAAGACTTCAACGATCAAAGGCATTGAAAAGCATGCATATAAGTGACGAACTGCAAAATTTTGTGTTTTCTGAAAATTTTTAATGCTCAGCAATCCGTAAACAAACAAAACGATCATGTGTGGTTGAAAGGCAAGTCCAGCAACAATTTGAACAACCGAGTTGCTATACGTGAACAAGCGTCTACTTCTGTGATGGTTTGGGCTACTGTAACTGCAAATGGTCGCTCTCCACTCGTTTTAATTGATCAGGTAAACCAGCAAATTTACCAACAAAACGTGTTAAATGATGCGTTGATTTCTTAGACACACAAACAATTTTGTTCCAACCGTTGATATTTCTACAGGACTGTGCACTATTCTAGAAAGCTAATTTGACACAAATTCAGGTGTCAACAAAAAATATGATAGTTTGAACATATTGAAGTCAGCGCTTCATCGGGAATAGACGGGAACGAATTCCACAGACTCATATTCGTGCACCATGGGATGCATTCATAGGAAAACTTGATGCTATCATCCGCGATAAATGTGGCCATATTGAACAGTAATATGGTTTTCATAAAATGTAATGTATTTTCAACATTGTCTAAAAATATTCGTAATTGACAAAACTACAGCATTTTTAATTGGTAACACTTCGAGTGACAGACCATGTAGTATTCGTACAAAATGGTATGAAACAGAAACGATAACTTCGGCGTGTCATCGGTACTAGGTTTAAAAATTTAATTTCAATTTAATATAACTTTTTAATTATAACAAAAAATAAAAATAGTTTTGTTATGAAACTTACATATGATATTTCAATTTATAACAAAAAAAATGTTTTTTCAAAACCTCAGTTACATATGTATGTAATAACATGAAAAGTTTAACAATGTATGTTAATTTTACGAAAATGAAGAGACAAGGCATTTTTGAGCGTAATAGCGTCGACATGTAAAGTGACATCTATTAAACTATTTCCTTTTATATTTCAACGCCTCATATTTTCTATACCCGTCGAATACCAGCAGGAAACCTTATTTATCTTCGTAAAAGCTTTGTAATGTAAAAGCTTTCCTTACATATTCGGATTTTATACAATATTCTGGTCTAATAGACGGGCGGAAACCGTCCCATGTAGCTAAGCATTAACTTTCTAACCCTGAACAAAGCGCCTTCTACAGAAAATAGAACAAAACTAGTAGCGGATTAGTCGAGATTGTTTAATAAGCATCCATCGTGTAGGGAAAATGGGTTCTTAAAAGACTTTTCATATAAAAATGTTAACAAATTATCAACGAGGAAATAATTAATTCCAACATCAAGTAATGTCATAAAATCTAAATACTAAGTCAAAATATGAGTACAAAAATTAATATTTTTGGTACCAAAGTTATTAAATTAGGAAAGTATATTCAAGTATAGGACATGTTGAAAATATATTTAATACTTTGGACTAAAGGAAAACAAAATGCTAAAAGTGCTGGCACTTATATATACTTACTTTTTAATATCCCCAAATTAATGCTAAGCAAACCTTAGTTTGTAAGTTGAATAAGTTATATAAAAGACACTATAGAATTTTTTGTTTTTATTATAGCCGTTTCAGTACTGGCGCTTTGAATCTGGTCGTATTCAAAAATCTAAATCTCGCCTCAAGTCGCTTGAAAATCTGGAACCTTGAAATAACATTGTTTCATTAGACCTGTTGGAGTTTTGCAGAACTTTCCGTCGCACTGTGCCCAAGAATGAAACAAAACTTGAAAGCGCACCGTTGCTTGAAATTGTTGTCACTCATTTTCAGAACGCACTAGAAAAATCCGCTTTACAAAAAATCTACTACGGAAAACCAAATGACTTTAGGGAGTGCATCAGATATTTATCTGTCTTTCTTCTAAAGCGGAAGCCAATTCGGTTGCCAGATCGAACACTACGCTACCAGTCCCATTACTTTATTTACTCACCTCACAGAGCCATAAACATTTTCTACTCGTTACACTACTGTTATCGCATTTCATTTATGGTAATATTTTACGAACCAAATACTGCTAGCAAGTTTAAAAAGAAACTACTAAACTTATTGCTTAAAGTTGACATATGATATTGAAAAGATGCAAGAGTACAAATGGTAGCAAATATTTGGTTAAATAGAAAAGATAAGTTTTCTCGCCATATGTTTGTTTCATGAGATTTTCATATAACCATCATATTTACATCCAATAGTGACTCTTAAATCTGATGTTTACAATTTCAATGTAATGTTTAAAAGTTTCTAATCCAAATTTAATCTAAAGTTTAAAAGTTAATTATTTAGACGCGCTTATAAATACCGGACCAGTTTATGGAATAAAATTCTGCCAGCTATAATAAATTTTAGTCTCTCTGCTATATGCTATAAATGTTTTTGTTTACCTGTAATACGAAATAATTCCGCTCTTTTTCCATCCGACGCGCTTAGAAATACGGGAAATATTTGTATACGGCCATAGATTTCTATTATTATTTTCTTTGCCGCTTTAACATTAATCTGGGTTAAGAGAAAGAGCAATTTTGAGTTAAGAAAAAGAGCAAAAGTTAAACTTGTATTCTTTATTATAATGTTTTGTGCATTATATTACGAATATTGTGAGGTATTCTAACTGTAATTAGGAAGCAATTCAACCTATCTCGTTATTTCTCTATTTTAAAAATGTTGACTTTGGCATATTTAGAGCAAGCTCGTGTTATTCTAAATTTAATATTCTGCCGGATTTTCTTAGTTCTTTGATGTCTTTTTTAAGATCTCTGCGAGAGTACCATCAAGAATATTTCAATATTTTGTAATTTTCAAATACAGTTAAAGCTCTTTATTCACGGTATTCGCGGATTAAAACATTATGATCACTTCTTGTATTCGCGGCTGAAAATTTCTTTATTCGTGGATTTGTTTATTCATTTATTAAGGAATTCTACATCTTTAATCTCACTATCAGCAAAACTTGTTCATGATACAGCAATTGAAAAAACGGACGCTGCATTAACATTATGGATTGAAAATTGTTGCCAGAAGAGAGTGCCTCTAAATGGTTCTATAATCCATGAGAGAGCTAAGCGTTTTTACGCAAATTTTAAAGAACCTGCTGATAAACATATGGATGGGGATTTGAAGCATCGGAAGATTGGTTCAATAAGTTCAAGGTGTCGCACCTCACTGCATTACATCAAAATTGTTGGAGAAGCTGCATCTGCAGACCAGCAGTAACATATCCAGAACAATTTTCAAAGTTAATTGCTGATGATATATATAAACCTGAACAATCATAATGGTAGAAGCAACGATGTTCTATCGTCTAGCTATTTCAAGACAAATGCAGAAAAAATATTAACTTTTGCGGTCCAATGTGCGATACAGTGAATATATTTTCAGTTTGATTCAAATATGTATACCGAGTATTGCACTGTTTTTATTTCCCAGGATTTTTCTCGTGAGTTAAATGCTAATTTTAGTTGCCACAGCATTTGATATTTTCTTCTGTTCTTCAGATAGTATTAATTATGTTGTCTAAATAACGCCAGTCTGGAAATGTTTTCTTTTGTTTATGTTTAATTTTCGTAAATTCATCTAGTGATATACTATTATGATCAAGAAGTAAGGTGACTTTTAAATAAAACACAAAATATTTATTTATTTACCAAAATGTATTTTGTTTATTATAGACTGAAAACGGCATCCACGAAATGATTTCTTCAATCGCTAGTACAGAAAACAATCACACGGTGCCATATCTGGCGAATTTAGTGCTTGAATTGTTGTTGTAATTGACGAATAGTTATTGCAGTTTGCAAAACCCATTAATTTTTTGCCACAAATCTGAGCGTTTTTCATCAACGTTGCGGCAATTACTCAATATAAGATCCTCCATTTTAGTAACGTTTTTTTCATTGGTTGAAGTGGAAGGTCTTCGTAAACAAGGTTTATCTTCAATTGCTTCTTTACCATTACTAAAGTCCTTGTACAACTTGTAATTTATTTACATAGTTTCATCGCCGGAAAACTTTCTTAAGATTTTTAAGGCATTTTAAATTTTATAATTTAAATTTAAATTAATGCAAATCCTTTGTTCCATAATTGTATCTATTGTGAAACCATGTTCGCATTATCAGGAGATGATTTAATCTAATTCTAAAACTAAACTATGTTCTATTTATATGATAACTGTACCTAATGAAAGAAGGTTCAATCCGGGAGGTATCCGAAGTGAACGATTATAATAAGAATCTTGTAGATAAATTAATTAGAAAACATAAGTTTAAAAAATTATTGAAATAATCTTCGACTTTTCGAAAGCATCCGAACAAAAATAAATTCATGGTAATACCATTTTATGCCCAATTAACACGAGGGGTGGACAAGATTTTGAAAAAAGTGGACATTAAGGTTGTGTACAAACCATATAATAAATTAAGAGAAGTCCTGGGTAATCCAAAGGATAAAGTAGATCAACATGTAAAGCCGGGGATTTACGAAATTAGTTGTCAAGGTTGTGATGGAAGGTATATTGGGTAAACTTAAAAATCCATATTAACAAGATATAAAGAACACATTGCCCACATTAGATTAAAAAAAAAATTATTCTGTTATCCAACATGAAATTGAACATGACCACAATATAGGTATTAGTAATTTAAGACTTGTTAAACGTGTAGTGTAGTGTAGTGTAGTTAAAAGTGCTTTGGTTCTGTATGAAAGCATTCAAATAGAATAACGTAAGAAAATCATGAACCGTGGACCTATTCCGTTCGGTCAACTTTTTCGTTCATTAACGTAACGCTCAATAAACTTCACGGTTCATGATTTTTACACGTACGGTTATCATATAAATAGAACATAGGTTAGTTTTAAAATTAGAATGAATCATCCCTTGATGATGCTAACATTGTTAGCGAAATGTGCGTCGAGAAGTATAAAAAAGTAATTTGGTCTTTAATTGTAAATCCCTTCGAGTTTAACTAGTGAAATAATATGAAACTTCTGTCAGATGTCAAGAAAAGTCATACCATGTTCTGATTTAACAATCTTAAGAACATTCATTTTAGGGTTCCAAAAAAATTTTATAAAGCGATTTATTGAAAACCAGATGACTAGTTTGAGTTGAGTTAGTAATTTTGAGAGAAGATAGTGAACATAAATAAAATTTCAATCACAATTTTTTTTTAAGCTTCTCTAAAAACTTTAGTCATATCTTCCCCCACTTTTCTTTTCCGACGAAGCGTACTTCTGACATAATGGGTTTGTGAACAAACATAACTGCAGGATTTAGGCTTCGAGTGATTCAGGAGTTAACTCTTCATCCTCGGAAAGTCACTGTTGGTGCGGTTTTTGTGTCGAACGTGAGATTTTTTTGAAGATAATGATGGAAATCATGTTACTCTTATTAATGATCGCTGTAGAAATATGCTAACAAAACATATTTGACATAAATTAATAAATGTGAATATAAACATTTTTTTCAACAAGATGCCGCGACTTGTCATACATCTTACCAGACAATCGATTTATTACATGGAAAGTTTCGTCAGAGCGTTATTTCGCGAAATGGTAATGTCAACTGGCCACCAAGATCATGCTATCTTACGCCCTTAGATTATTTTTGTAGGATTATGTTAAATGTCGGATTTACAGAAATTGACAATTATTGACCTTAAACTATTAAAAATATTCCGCTCGATATCCAGAAAGCATTTCACCCGACGAAGCCGAAAGGGCCGAAACATTATTTTCAAAACATAATGTCATTATTTTTTCTTCAAGATAAAATAAAAATTACCGAATTATCACTTGAAGTTATCATTGTGTCTTATTTTAAAATTCGACACTCTTATTGGAGAACTCTTTACTATGTTTCATTTTTATTAATAATATTTTTAAGTTAAAATAAAGTTTTTGTTCGTTCCTATCGAAATTAAGCTGCGCTATAACTTCCATCGTCGTTAAATTTCCCACGCCTCGAAAGAACGTTTTAGATTCTGAATGATTGAAGTTTATTAGACAATCTCGACTAATCTACCTTCAGTTTTGTTCTATTTTCCCAGGATGCCTCTTTGTTCCAGGTTGGAAAGTTTATGTATAGCGACGCTCAACTGTTTTTCCCCATCTATTAGAATGGAATATTGTGTAAAATCGAATCCTGTAAGGAACACTCTTGCTAAAATAAATAGGCTTTCCAACTATAAGAAGGCGGTTTATTTAAAGGGTGTATCGTTAAAATGTAAAGAAGATTATTTAAATTGATAAGCTGATGGTAAACTTTCACATAATTTAGTATACATTTTGTGTGGTTTGTCATTAAAAATAAATAAGCCTACACTGTTACGCAGAACAAATATCTTTGTGGTTAATTACTTCATATTTGAATACTTTTGTATAACAAATTGAATAGTTACATTTTTTAAACATTTGTATTGTTATTGTTTAAGGGAAAAACAGATTTATACAAAAAAATTGTGAGTGAAATTTACATTTAATTTTCGCGATTACGGCAGTTACATATTTTGATAGTGTGACAAATACGTTTAAATTGTTGATAAACTGTAAAGTGAAAATATGAAAATGACTGTCACTGATTGATATCAGCTATCCATATCTTGATTGGAGAATATTTCAATCGGTCTGATCAGAACATTATCGATACCTGTTAATAATACAAGAAGTGGGTCGTTATTTAACGATCTGCTATTTTATATTAACGTTTAACAACTGTTATCGATATAAAGAAATAACAAGTACATTGTTAATATTATATGGAGCTTCGTAGTCGCTGTTGCCGCGTCCCCGCTTTTAAACGAAATAACAAATAACAGGTAGACAGACAAATAATAGGTAGGACATTTAATAACCATTAGAAAATAACAGTCGTGGTTATAGTTTTATCGTTGTTCGCTATTGCTGCGTTCAGCAATCTTAGAAAATAATAGGAGTGCAGTGTCAGCGGTCGACATTGGGCAGAGTTATTAATAAAGTTGAGTGAGAGTCCCTGTTTCGAGAAGAACACTAGGAATAAGTGTATTGTTAATAAACATTTTGTTTTAATTAAACGTTTACATATATAATCTTTATATATAATATCTAAGTTATTTACCTATTTGGTTACTAGCATGTAAAAATTTAAACTTAAACACAACCAATTATTTTAATAATATTTCGACTTCAACCTGCAGAGTAATAAGGGAAATCCCCGCATAGTCTATTGCCAACAAACATTAGATACGAACAACTACGGCAAATGTTCGCACATTTTACATTTATACATTAATAACATTTTAATGGTCGACTTCAAAATTATTTGTACTAGAACAATTTTCACAATAAAATTGATATTATAATACCTATCAGTTACTGTTAATAATATGCATTGGATTATTTAGATGTATTCAAAGTAAGTCAAACTAAAAGTAAATATATAGAAAATAGGAATGTTAAAAAATCACAATCAAATTATATATTTGTAATACGTGTTCACTGTTCAGATTATCAGAATCATGCATTTAAAACACAATTACTAAAATCAAATGGTTATACCTATTATCTAACGATTTATGTATTGTGGGTTTATACCTACTCATTTTTCATATAATAAATCAATTCTGTGTGCATTTTGTATGATTGATTTTGTATTATACATTTGATTTAACGATTTATAGAAACGACCCAAAGCTGTTATTTTAGTAATTATTTTATATGGTATATAGCTCGTAAATATAGTTGTAAAATGTCCGTTAACAAAAGCAAATGTAAGCGAAATGTGATAATATTTTTAAAATAACAAAAATAACAGTTACCTGTTAGTTTTAATAGACATTTTAAAATAACAGTTTTGTCCATAACTAATTAATACAGAAAACTAATATATGCGGTGTAACAGCGTACCTAACGAAGAATGAATTATCCAAATTTGTAAGGTGACACTTGGGCTCTTACTTATGTTAAATTATTTTATTTCTAAAATGGGGCTGGAAATTCTCTAAATGATCCAGACTTGTCAGTGTTATTTAAAGAGTTCTCAGCCTGATACAAATATGAACACATAGAAATAGAAAGCAAAATATGATGGAAATATGGAAATGATGCAAATATGGTCAAATGGTATGTATAATGGTCAAGTATGATTTGTTAGACAACATTCTGAGAAGTTTCTGACATGCCTTTAATTGATTGTTGCTCGAACGCTCCAGAGTATAGCAAATTTTAACATTTCTGAAAAATGTATAAGGTAATGGATAAGGATAAGTTCAAGTTCGAGTTGTTATAAATGATGTTTTAAAGGGTTTAAAAATATCGGAGATAAAAATTGAGTTAGATTCAAATTTAAAGGATTTTTCACCTTTTTCGAGTTTTGGACGAAGAAAGAGTGGACTGCTGAATTCAATCATGGTGGTCTATTCATTTAAACGAATAACAAAACCATCATAAAAAACCACAATATCGGATTGAATAACCGCTGACTGAAGGTACAGGAACTTGGCATTGTAATAAAAGTGTTAATAAGTTATCCAATTAAAATATTAGTTATAGGCTGTCAAACTTTAACGATGCTTTGCCGATAATAAATGGTGATTTTTTTAGTGTATCCAAACTTCCGATAAGGATCGCTGTGAAAGAAAGTGTGAGTTTGCGCACAAGTCTGTAAATGTGTATGCCATTAGTCTGGCAAATCATCTTGGGACGTTTAACATCAGAACAACGCTTACAAATTATCGACATTTATTATAAACATCAGTGTTTTATGCGCTAAACTTATAGAGCACTTCTTGAATTTGAATTTCGTCATGTATTTACTGAATTATCGACAAATTCCAAACACATTTTACGCTGCTCGATATTAAAATAAAAACAAGGCAAAAAAAATGTGCGTTACGAAGAAAATATCATCGGCGTTGCTGGCAGTGTTGATGAAGATCCAAATTTATCAATTTGATAATGCGGATGCTTATAGAGCCATGAACAATGATTATTTAATTCCGAATTTGAATGGTATTGATCTGGAGGTGGTAGTTACAACAGGACGACTCCATATATTATATAGCCAACGCAACAGTTGAAGGAACAATTCAAGGTGAAAATTATTTAGGGGAACGGACATGTTAATTGGTCACCAAGGTCGTATGGTGGGATTATGTTAAATTCTTGGTCCATGCCGATAAACCAGCAACCATTAACGCCTGGGAAGCCAACAAAACTCGGACAATTGGCGATATAAGACGACAATTGCTTGAAAAGTGATCGGAAGTTGGATTGACAGAATGCTCTTTGACAGTAGTTTTCAAACATTAATGCCATTGAATATTTTTTCACATAAAATAAAATGTTTCTAGGCATCTAATTTGATTGTTGTTTTATTTGAATTAAAGGTTATACTATCACTAAAGCAAATATAACGAGCTGAATTTTTAATATGTTATTAATCGATAGTAAATATATATAATTTTATTTTTTTTGATTTTGGGTCGTGAAAGTTTGGCAACGTCGAACGAAAAACCCATTTTGAAATAGATTCATTATCAGTCGCTTCAAATTAATAGGGACACCCTATTCCTTTGAAATGGTATGTAGATGATATGTTACGAAAATAGTAAGGTTTGCCTTTTTTTAATTTAGGTAAATGCAAAATAAATTTCCCTTGTTGCATTATATTATGGTACCTATTATATATCGCAGTGATTTCGATTAACTTGTGTAGTTCAAGAACAAAATTTAGTAACTTGCAAAAAGGGCTAAATTTAAGCGAGTTCAAAAATATTTATCTTAAAAGTATGGGCAGAAATGTCATTAACAAAGGAAGTCCAGGAGAGGCATTATTTCATCTACCATTCTGTTTGCTGAAGTAGTATATTTAATTATAACTAAAGGATTGTGCAATAAGAGTCTCAAAACTTAAAAATGAGACAGAATGAAAGTGATAATTTCTATTTAAGGTCAAGAATTATTCAGAGTTAATTACAGTGAACCCAGTATTTAACATAATCCCACAAAAAAAAATCTAAGAGCGGGAGATCGCATGATCTTGGTGGCCACTTAATCTTACCATGTCGCGAAATAACGCGTCCAAAAGACTTTTCTTACAATAAATTAATTGTCTGATGAGCTATGTGACAAGTCTCACCATCTTGTTGAAAGAAAGCATTGTTTATATCCATGTTTATCGGTTCAGGGCAAATATATTCTTTTTGCATATTTCTTTAGCGTTCTCTATCAACAGTGATACTATTTCCATCATTGTCTTCAAAAGAATAAGGTCTTATCACACCTTCAGCCCAAAAACCGCACCAAACAGTAACATTTTGAGGATGAAGTGATAACTCCTGAATCAGTTGAGGATTTTCATCAGCTCAAATCCTGCAGTTATGTTTGTTCGCAAACCCATTAGGATAAAAGCTTCGTGCGCTTCGCCGAAAAAGATTACACAGGTAAACAAATTTAGTTTTTGCGGTAACATTGATGAAAATAGGTGCGTATGATGTATGTTGTAGTCCTAAATCCGAAAATAATAAGCTAATTACTGTAACACGTATAGTTTTTTGTTCCGGGGGGTCGGTGGTGGTGAAAAAAAGGAGACGAAATATTTATACAATTTAATATTTATTTAATATAAAGATATAAAACATATTCAATCTAGAAGGCAGCCATTATTGAGAATTATGTGAATATTTTTTTTTCTTAAAAACGAAAACTACCTAAAATCTTCCTTATTTAAGGTCCAATAAAAAGCCTTCTGTTAGTATTGCATCACTTAATTGAGGAAATATTTCTTCTAGGTACTTGAAATCATTACCTTTTTGTTCATAGCTTTCCCAAAGTTTTTCATTAGTACAAGCTTAATATGGAGAGGTGGAAGAAGCACCTTTGTTGGATTAAAAAAGGGGTATATTTTATGTTTGTACATTTTATGTTTGTACCCGGTACAAAAAAAAAACTTCTTAAAGCCAATCTTTCTAAACGTAATTTTATTTTGTTGTCCTACTATCCTATAGACCTAAATCTTTAAATCCCCCAAAGATCCCACTGATACTGTTCATATTTAACGCGATTGAATATGGTTGTTAAGTTGTTATAGCTTTCTTTCATTGTCCTTCAAGTACAAATAATTTCAATATCACCCATGATATAAAGTAGAAGTAGGTACTTGAAAATAGGACGTGCTAGGCCATTTCTGTAAAAAGGTGTTTTAGTAGCTACCTCTATGAAAAGCAAAAAGAGCGTTCTCATCAATGTATTTTTCCCCAAAGTGGAGGTCGCCTTTGGGACTTTTAATTTCTACTCGCTGTTGAACCGTGTATCTTTCCTGAGTCTCTGAGTGACATTTTCATTTCAAACAGTATTGCCGCTATTATATTATGTTTCAAAATTCAGACACTATTTACTTGCTAATTAGTTAAAAAGTTTTACAAGCATACAATTTTTCACTACAATAAACTATATTTTCGTTGTTATTATATTATTAAAACTTATATGTTAAGTGTTGTCGCAAAATGGAACACACTGTGTAACTAAACTTGAAATATATACGAATAATTACTGTATATAACCACAAAATACTCAAAAAGAGGATAAAGTAATATTTCATGTATTAGGACTATTAAAGTATTTTTATTTTTCGATTTTTCTTCTAAGTTAGTTCAATCCATAACTCATTTTGACGTATTCTTCCAATATATTTTTTGTTATGTCCCATGCTTTTCAATAATTTCTACTGACAAAATGTTTTTTTCGGATAGTCTAGAAATACGCTTCCGTTAAATTCCTCCACCTATTCATCACAATCAATCAGTATCACAGCAAAAAAATACTTCAAGAACCTTCAGTGTATCATAAAAAAACCGTTTTGTTAAAAAAGGTTTTCATGGAAATTAATGTTTGAATTTGCAATATTGTACTTGGAGAATAATTACTGGTTAGAGTTTGTAAATATATAATATTGTTTAAAATATTCATATTCATTATAACCTGACCTCATAATATAGTCGGCGAAATTTAAACCGAGGCATTTTGTTTACCTCGGGCAAATTTTTGTCTATTTTCTGCAAAATTATATTCGGTTTCAAGGTATATTACTAAATTTGCATATAACTCATATATAAAGGGTTAGAACAACCACAGTTCCTCTCAAATTTATATAGAAATATTACGTATTCAAAATACAACCTCAATTTGAAGAATAGCAGGTTTACTACAGTATTTAATTTTTTCCTTTGTAAACTAAAATTTATTTGCATTAGTTTTAAATCCAAGTTGTACAAATGTGAATATTATCGCTAGGTGATGACAAGCATTAAGATTTTGTCTTCATTTTATTATATTTTAATCAAAGCCAGATATTTTACATGCAAATCCTCATATACTCAATCGAATTGCGCAATGTAAATTATTTCCTCAAAAATTCTTTTCAGCCTCCGCAGGGTTTTAAATACCACAATAACAAGGTATCCGGTGTCTCAGGGATAGTCTTAAAGAACATATCATGTAAACAGTGATAACTAAAGGGAATCTGCGAACTCATGAACTTTAATTAAAATAAATATTAAAATATTTCTAGATTAGATGGGTAGTCTTGCTTTAAATAATCAATATTCTCATATCTTCTTATTTCTTCTTAGTCTTCTCTGTTCTTATATACGAAGGTACAGTGCAAAGGGAGATATTTTTAAAATAAAATACTGCTCTTTTAATAGAAAATTGATTTTTCAGACAAGTCCGACTTGTCGAACTGTGCAGTTGATCTATGTGCGGCGATGATCTCTTTAATTGATGTGATCTTTTTTTTATTTCTTCAAGTTTAAAAAGAAAAAGTATATCGAAGGGGGCCAAGTCCGGACAATAGGATGGATTTGTCATGTTCAGGTCAATTCGTCCTGAAATTTGAACAATAATAGAGCATAATACTGTCCTGTGATCGTATTGCTCTTTCCCAAATAGTCGATGGAGATACAATACAACTATACTATTTATGTATCCGGAATTGACAACAATAGTATTGCTAGGCGCCATCTGACATATACATCGTAAAGTTTGACATTGTTGACTGTATACATTCTCAGAACGTTGTGTTATTCGGACGCTATTTGAAAATTTTAGTGATTTGAAAATGTCATCTCAGTCAAAAAATGGAATACTACGACTTTCGACGTGGATTATTTCAACAACAGTGCATCGATCAACTCACTTGGATTTTTGGCGATGAAGCACCATCTAAAACCACTGCATATCAGATTTAGGAAATTCAATCATGGCCCTTGTTAGCTCACGAACGAATTTAAAGAAGGTCGTCCCATATCGGTTGTTGTACTAGAAAACATCGATACTATGCTCGAAATGATAAAACATGATCGTCATGTGACATTGTGAGATTGAAGCATCCCTGCGCATTAGTATGACAAGCATACACAAGATTTTACCTAAACATTTAACCGTAAAAAAAATTGTGCGCGTTGAATTCCTGATAATTTCATCGCTCAAAAACAGGCTCCTGTCGATTGGCGCAAAAAAAAATACAACCCTGGCACGTCGAAAGCCGTGTATAATATCTACACAGATGACGAATCTTGGATCTATGTGTATGAACCCGAAGTAAACAGCAGTCGACTGTATGTATCTTTCAAAATGCGTCAAACCCAACAAAAGTTGTTCGCGCAAGAAACACTTCAAAGCAAATGGTCGCCACATCGGATCGAACAACTCCATATTTGACAGGTCAAAACATCGAATTGGTGGGTCATCCGCCGTACAATCCTGATTTGGCACCCAATGATTTCTTTTTGGTTCCGTCCGTGAAGAATAAACTAGGTGGTCAATGATTTTGGACCCCAGAAGAAACGGTTTATGCGTTCAAAATGAATGTTTTGGAGATACATGAATCGGAATATTTTGAAAACCAATAAAACCATTTTCAATAAATATTTGTTTTTATTTATCATTCCGGATACATAAATAGTAACCCTCGTAATGCCTTCCAAATCCCAGAAATAACTGAGCTTTCCGGTCGATGGAAGCTTCTTTGCCATCTTCGCAGCAAGTTTGCCAGGTAAAACCCACTGTTTTTACTTTTCCATCGTTTTTGTATGTAGTTATGAATACAATTTTCCTCAACCGCCACGAATCACTGCTATAAGCAAACGTAGCACCCATCACACTGGTATCTTTTTCATAACAAATATTTGTGAAGGATGTTTAATATGAGTTCATCGGGGATGTTCATCATTTCAAAAATCTCTTTAACATTCACTCTTTGATCGGCAAATATGTCATGGAATATGTTGACCATTTTTTTAGTAGTGACCTCATCCTGTGCGCGGAGCGTCATTCGTACTAGTTCGACTATATTGAAACTAACTCCATGTGAATTCTCATACTGCTTTCTTAATTTTTCTTTGGTTTGCGGTATACTTTTTTCACGTAAAATGTAGTGTTCAATCAACACACGAAAGTGCTATCAGAACAAAACCAAATATTTTATCGATTTTAAATTCATGGAACGTTACTAGAAAGGAACTTTCAAGGATGGCGGTGCTATGGCCCTACCATCTGTCAAAAAGGTGTCTGAATTTTCACTTAATCCTTGTAGTTTAGTAAAACATTAGGTTTTCGAAAAAAAACCTAACCAGCTAGAATTACAAAGAATGATCCAGAAACTGCATTCTACATGGTCAGTCCAAAGAAAATGGTAAAAAGTGTTGAAATGAAATTCAATATATATTATATTTATAATTTTCTTTATATTTTATTATATAAATCCATACTACTGTTGCCCTGTAATGGAGTAGAATCTTATACGCAATTCACTCCTGAATTTGAATGTATAAACTTATGTTTGCATAAAATCCCCGGTGCATAAAATAATTTTCTAGGTCTTTTCTTCAATTCGAATTGTTATTAATGGAGCTGACCCTGGATCGTCATCAGTATTCTCTTTCTGCGACTCTATAACGAATTAAACTCATTTGAAAAGTTTCTGCTGCTTTTACCTAACCTAAAAATTTATATTAGCTCAAAAACAGTGATATTTTTGAGCCACTGATTAAAAGATATTATGATATTATATATCGGTGCGAATCAACAAGAGACATACATTACTATCTTAAAATGTGTTGTAGTAAAAGCTTAAAATTGTTTTTACATGGTATGTTGATTTAAATATAACATTATTGATTACATAAAGATTCGACTAGTCATATTTCCATTAGATGGTTATTTCAGCAGCTCCTAATTCATTAAACTTAAACTCCTAAATCCATCAAACTGTTCATATGATCCTTTGAAGGAGCATCAACAAGCATCCATTCTGAGTGTTTGAAGTCTGGAATATAATGTTTTATGTTAGTTTATAATATAAGCTAGTAAAAATTATACCAAAGAGTAATATGAACAGCATATGAACTAAAAATATTATATTATATAAAATATTATCAGTTCAAACAATGCTATATATTACTTAAGCCTAGATTACTAATGAAAAGAAATTTACACCAATAAAAATAATCTCCGTAGAGTACTGCTAGACCACAAACGTTTATTGTGAGGTATCCAGTATGAGTTACAACAAGTATCGGGTTGTCTGAAAGTTCGTTGGGATTTTTTTTAGAAAATAAAAGCAAATAGTCTTTTAAATAATTATTTAGTCTATTATGTGATCACCAAAAATGTTGTACAAATTTTTGCCAACATAATGGTCGGTCCATAATGTATTTTTGCCAAAAATTAGCGTCTTTTTTACAAACAAATATCAATAGGAATGGGGAAAATCATCCCAAATGAAGCTCAACAATTTTTGCCGGGTTCCGATTACATTTTCATGATGAAACACGATATCTTTCCTGTTTGTTAATCCTGCCGGTTTTCTTCAGTAGCTGCCTTCAGCCAATGTAATTGTTGTGAACACTAGAGATCGGTGTTGATGGTTTGGTTGTGTGGAAGAATCGCAAAGTACATAAGTGCCTTCATATCCAAATGCTAAATATAATTTTCTTCGGATAGGAGTCATTTTTCGCCATATTTAAAACCGCTCGCTTTGGCACCCATGATTTTTTTGATTGCACGTTATTAGACACAATCCACTTTTCATCTGCAGTTATCATTCACTTCAGAAATGTAACTCATTTTTTTTTCAACAAAAAATCGCACGTAGAAATTCGGTCCAGCAGATTTCGCCTATTAAGTTTTTGATGGATTCAAACATCTTATTGGCAAACGTACTCATTTTTTTCAAATTGTTCAAAACAACCGATTTATTAATGTATAACTTATTTGCTAGCATATCACCGACCGTGATGCGTAGTTCTTCGGCTATAACGACCTTTATTTCCTTACCTTCAGTACTTGAAGGGCGGTCAGAGCGATGACGGTTTTCCAGGTCAAAATCTTCACCCCTGATCCTACCAAACTACTTTTACACTGTGCTCTCCCTAACAGCGCCATCTCCATAAACGCAGAAACGAGCAACTAATGAAAAATCCCTACTAACTCTCCGGACATCCGATCATAATAACTGATCTGTTAAAACACACAAATAATGGATATGATATTCCGAAAAAAATTATCCTTTAATCTGTTATGTATTTGATTTGCTTTAAAAACATACTGTGAGAACATTTGAAATTAAAGATTTACTTCAAGAAAAGCCATCGCTCTATTTTGTTTTATATAAAACTGAATAATTTGGATTTTCTTAAATTCTAAATCTAGATTGAAAATGTAACTGGAAAAGGAAACTTTGATGAATGGAACAAAGAAGAATAGTATTCATCATTTTTCTATAATTTTAAAATAATTTGTGTGAAATTGCCGAGAAATTTCATTGATTTTATAACATAATAATTTTACGCATATCTGATACGGTTTGTAGTATTTTTTAGAAAGAAAAAAGAAAAATAAAAATGTTCATTAAATGAAGGATTCATTTTCTGTTAACGCGACAAACAACAATTATTGAAAGAGTGAAACCCAACGTCAAATGGATTAGGCCTGGGATAATTATGTTACGAAACCGCTAATTAATAACGATTTATTTATTAAGGGCAGGTCGTGCGGATGGAAGAGTTTTTTCCCGAAACCCTCGCCATTTTTCATGGACCTAAAACCCCCATTTCTCTTTCAGATATTGGGCAGTAACAAACGTCGAATACATCCATCACAGGACTTCGAAAAGAATAGGCATGATGATTTTCATTATTTGGGTGGTTTCGTTTTTGGTGTGCATCGCACCGCTACTTGGCTGGAAGGATCCACAATGGGACGACCGAATACGGGATCAAAAATGTCTAATAAGCCAGGATCTCTACTATCAGATATTTGCAACTGCATCCTCATTTTATTTGCCACTAATGGTAAGTTTAATATTAGTTATTTTAGTTATAATACAGCAAAATATTGATATCAAACCGGCCCAAGAATCATTTGCATTTAATACGTTGAAATTTTAAGACCTTCCTTTCCTTTCTTTGAAATAAAGAAATTCTTCCTGACTTAAAAATCAGCAAATTGAAATTCAACTTCTAGTAGGATGTGAGGACTAAAGATAAGAACTAAAAATGAAGTTAATCATTTTATTGAGAAAAAAATATTACAATTTCTTACCAATGTGCTACAAGCAAGAATGAGAATTAGTTTCCGGTAAACAACACTATAAAATTATGTGAATTTCAATCTTATTAGGTCAATATCATCATCATCTATGGTTCTACAACCTTAAAAACGAATTGACCTGTCGTAGAATGTTGCGCCATTACCCGCTGGTCCTGGCTTTCGTTTTCCATTTTATTTTAGGTGTCTTCATGTCGCCCAATAACTGGTCCAAAAAACGTTTTTTATGCTTTCCTTTCGGTATTTTATCTATTTCAACATAACAAATTATTTGCTTAGTGGGTTACTCTCACTCGATCTTTCAACATGACCTAGCCATTTCAGCCTTCCCACTTTGATAAAGGTAACTCTATCGGTGTTGTGATATTCTCTGTACAGATGATGATTATTGGTCTAAAAACCTTTCTCTCGAATGTGAAGTTTTTCATTGTTTTGTAACATTTACCAAGGTTTTCGAAGCATAAGTAGCACAGGTCTAATAAGTGTCTTATATATTTTACATTTCTTCTTAAAGGCTAGTCCGTAATAGGTGTTGTTTGTTAGATATAATCTTCACGTTAATTCTGCATTGGCATCGATATTGTTTGTAACTTGAGAGCGTAGGTACATAAACTTATTCACGGATTTAATATTGTGTGTGCCAATGGTCCCATTTGTCTTGCATCCTCTTCAACTGAAAGAAATGCCTGTGTCACATCTTTCTGATTCTAGTAATACTTACTATATTCAAGAAATATCTACAACCTCTGCTAAGAACCATCTGCTAAGAACTTTTATCGCTGGATGGCATTCAGGGATGCGATTAACCTCACCTTTCAACATATGCCAAAATTACACTTGCATTGTATTGCTTCCTATAGTTGCAATCAGTTCTGTTTGACATTTCGTCCTGACTGGACTCAAACCCTTCATGTCGATAGCCCTAAACAAAATGACCTAGGGTGTTAAAAAAATATTCATCAACATCTATAGCTCTAGAACAAGCAATGTAACTTTTCTGATACTGAAATTACAGCTACGTCAATAAGGATGCCACCCAGTTCTTCGGAATCACAAAAATAAAAATAAATTTTCAAGCTGAGAAAATATTTATCTGTACCAACAAGACTCAGTAATAATAATTATTTAATAAACACAAGCACAAATTTAGAGACTAACATAAAAAATTTAAATTAAAAAATAAACAATTATAACACAAAAAGAATCTAACTGTGATGTTTTCAACTACCCTACTTAACTAGGCATAATAAAGAGAAAGGTTCAACATTAAACAAACATTCTTTAATATTCAATAAGAGCGATAGGATTTGAATTTGAAACAAAAATACAGAAAATTCAACCGAAAATTATGCTCATTGTTTTTATTAGATGGTATATTGTATACCATTTATGATTTAAACTAAATTTCATTCAAGTGACCACCTCGACTCTTCTTACACTGGTTGATCCGATTAGCCCAATTTTCAATGACTCCGTGGAGTATATCAGGTGGTATAACGACTATCGTCGCTCGAATGTTGACTTCAAGTTCATCAAGAGTCTTGAGTTTGTTGGTATAAACATGTGATTTAACATAGCTCCAAAGAAAATAGTCTAAAGGTATTAAATTACAAAATCTTTGTGGCCAGTTGCAAGGGCCATTCCGTGAAATTAACGATTCTCCGAATTGATTGCTCAATAAGTCTTGCACCGTCTTGTTAAAAATATAGTTTGTTCAAAGTGACGGTCTGTCCTTCGGCGTTCTTCAAAAAAATACGCAAAAAACGGAAAATAATGCCACTGTGCCATAATTCACATTAAACGGTAATTCTTTCGGGATGTAATGAGGCCTGATGAATCAATTGTGGGTTTGACTCACACCAGTAATGACAATTTTGCTTATTGATGTAGCAGGTTAACCAAAAAACCAAAAAATCCTCATCGGAGAAGATGATTTTGCGGTGAAAATCCAGATCGTTTTCCATTGCTTCCAACGCCCAATCTGCGAACTCCCGACATCGATGGTCAGTTGGCTTAAGTTTTTGTGCCAATACAATCTTATGGAACAGAAACATTATTGTTCTAGGCAACACTTTCGCGAACAACTGCGATATTTTCTTCACCACGGCCATTATGAAGTCGTGACGGTGACTTTTGGTCATGAAGACTAAGCTCACGTTCAAACTTATCAATTATATGGTGGATGGCTTGATAAAAAGTAGCAGAATAACGACCGTGTTTTGAACGAAATGCTCTTTGAGTAGGAAGAAAACTTCTCGAATTTTGATAAAATGTTTGGATAATTTCCAAACGTTGTAGCATCGAAAACTTGTTTATGGGAAATGGCAAACCTTGCTGAAAACAATTGACGGCAAATATCAAGAATTGGACGTCAAATATGGACTCTATTAGCTGTCAAAATCATATCGTCCGTAGTGGGAAGGACTTTATAAAAGCTCTTATCGAAAAATTATGTAGCGTTATTAAATAATGGTAGACAAACAGTGACTGAGTAATCAGCCTACTCCTACTGGAGCCTACAATGACCGGAGTCTGAAATGTCCATAGTCTAAAATGACCGGGTCCTAAAATGACCAGGTCCTGACACCCCCTAGAAAAATGCAAAAAAAATAAGCCTGTGTAGGGCTTGGCCAGCTAATCAACATACCTCTAATGGAGGGATTACTCAACCAGGACTATCAGCGGCGTCGAGTACCAGATCGTTGTCTGTCTTATTGGCGCATGGACACATGTTTCCTATGTGTTCAGCACGAAGCGACATTTTCAACTGTTTCGGCGTTCATTCCGGAGAATACACATGCACTTTGAAGAAAGATATGCGCAAAACAATATTACCTGTAGCGGTCGATAATTTTTAAACGCTACACTCTCTAGGGGTGAAGAAAGTTCAAGAACAGGAATAAATGTTGTTAATGATAACGGTTATTACAGGGAATAATCCAGTCTGGCTTCTATTCCTAATAACGAAAATAAACATTATATAGGACCAGTCCTAAACAAGTAATTCCTTAAGAATTTCACAAACAGCTTCCTTGGTAGTATTTGGAAATCGATATAAGCTCGACTGATGTATTTTGAAATACCAGAATTGTTAATTATGTAAGAGTGGTGGAAATAATCCACGAAGCACTCATATAGGGTGGGTAATATTTCCTCTACGAGTCGACCATTCCTCGTATAACTACAGTTTTGTGAAAAATTATGTATTATATAAGGTGTCCCAAAAGAGAGTTTCTTCTAATTTAGTATTTCACACCGAAGGTTCCAATAGAAGAATTGATAGCGATATGAATAAGAGAGAAACATTCATTAAAAAAAACTTTATAAATTATTGAAATACATATTTTAGGAAATTACTTTTTTAAAATAATGTTATCCAATAATGTAAACCTTCACAATATGTTCTTTTAACTACACTAAAGAACCCAGTTTATTGACGTAAACTTCCAAT
Source organism: Cosmopolites sordidus (assembly GCA_031761425.1). Classification (NCBI taxonomy): domain Eukaryota; kingdom Metazoa; phylum Arthropoda; class Insecta; order Coleoptera; family Curculionidae; genus Cosmopolites; species Cosmopolites sordidus. Next base: position 381,943 of record JARFXV010000805.1, read on the forward strand.
TTTAGATAGCCACACAAGAAAAAGTTCATAGAGCTCAAATCAGCACTACGTGACGACCAATTTATGTCACCTCTCCTGGAAATCAATTTGTTTCGGAAAATTCCACTAACTCGTAACAGAGACGTGTCGGAAGTGCATGTTGCTCCGTCCTGCTGAAACCATGTTCTTTGATTATAACCAGCAAAGTTTTGCAGTTCAGGTACCAAAAAAATGTCCAACATTTCCATATAAAGCTACGGTTTCCTAAAGAAGCGGTGCCATTATTTAGCGGCCGTGATAGGTCGTAATAAATCGCGATGTAAGAAACGGCCGTAAGAACCCGAATAAAATCAAAGATGTCAACTAAAAAAAAATGGCCAAAGGACACTGAGAGTATTGCCGTGGAGAATAGACGACCTAGACCTGGCACTATTACTATATTTGGAAGATGAGAAGTCATAGGAAGATGAAAACTATCCTTTGGATAAGAGTGAGGTATTTAGAAATAGTCCTACAGAAGATGCATTTATTTTTTATTTTAAAATGATCACCGCTACACGGGAAAAAACTTTCAGCCGCTTTCAGCCGCCGCAACAATTACAGCCGCTAGATAGCGGCACCGCTTTCTTAGGAAACCGTAGCTTTACGCTCTGAATTGACGATAACTGCGCGTCCCCTGCCGTCTTCAAAAATGTACGAGTCGATTATTACTCGCGCTGACATTACAACCCATACAGTGACTTTAGGCGAATGTGAGGGTTTTTGATGCTTGGGCTCGCGCCCCTCACTCTAGTTGCGTTTGCGCAGCGAGCCAATGATATAGAAACTTTCTTATGGGGACCTTGAATATAAAATTTTGTTTTTTAAAATATGATGAGGTTACTAGACAGGAAAAACAATGACTCACAGATCATACTTGTTACAAAATCAATTTGTTCGTTGAGTTGTCACTCGAATCAATGTCAATCGAATTGTCACAAATGGGTAATCGAAAAGACTGAGAAAAACAACGATATTTGGCACAAAACTGAGAGATATATTTAAATTTTAAAGGAAGATCTTTGTCGAAACCTGGCTGTTTTATTTATCGATCCACTGAAATCACACGTTTCCAATCGTAAAACATGTTCATGATGGGTAAGAAGGATAAGATATGACCTTACACCAGTAAGTTTACTCCAAATTTGCGCAAGAGCGAGTTTTATTTTATTTTAGAATAATGTCAGTTAGTAAATCACCAACATTTGAACATTTTTAAATCAAAAAAATTAATATTCTATATATATATATATATATATTGCTTTTTTAAAAATATTTTCTTTTTGAAAAGTGAGTAGTAGGCCCGTAGAGAATATTAGAAATATTTAAGGAAAATTAATTCACACTCCGCATAAAAATTGCTCATTCCGTCATACCCAGAGAGGCGGGTCACGAACGGTTTCGCCCAGTCTGACTGTTTCAAAACGTTCACTAAAAAGGATGTGAACTGTATTGTATGTTATTATAGCTTTCATTCAACATGGTCGATGTAGATGCTCGTACCTTTGGTCATTCCTTTAGATGCCTTGCGAACGCTCTGCTCGAGCCTGATAGATGACGGCGTAAGGTTTGAAACCGGTCTCGAGAGACACTTGCTGACGTTTTAGTAGCGGCAGAAGAAACGGACAATTTTACTTGAAACACGGACGGATTTTCCTTGTTTTTAAATATTTTCTTTTTATTTGAGGCACCTTAAGCATGCTCAGAAATAAAAAAAAAATTAACGAGGCATGTAACTTTCAACACTCTTGAAAAATAAAAGGTGAGGCATCAGTGTATATCAGTGTTAAAATTAATATCATATGCACTGATAAAAAATACGCAACTCTATATAATTAACGTGCCCGAGCATTTTCTCCAGATAAATTCAGTAGTTAATATACTCAGTTTATTCGCTGTTGGAGGCTGATAATGTATGTGAACTTTAAAACAGTGATTAAACATTGCTGCGCTTTTGAGAGCTGACATTGTAGGCATTATATGATTTATTAATTCAATTAGAAAAATTAGAATGTAATGTATTTTCCCTTTTTTATTTTGAAAATACTATCACCCAGGTATTCGCGTCTTGCTTTAGAAATAATCCCCCCTTTTGTTAAAATTTTCAATCGCTTTTTTACATAACAATAGCAGTGCTTTACAATTGTTAAGTTGTACATAATTTTTAAATTCTGGATGATTTAGAAATTATGGTTGTAAACCTATCTTTAACATGAAACCTTTATGAAAATTAAAATTAACTAGTATCAAATCGTAGGTAATCGGAAGCAAAATTGCATCACTGATTCTAAACTTACTCTTTAAGTTCAGTACATAGTACATGTGACAAATTCGTCTGTTAGTCACCTGAATATGTATACAGTGTAGCATCATTCTAGCGAAATATCCTACCATACAAGTGTTCGTGCACCAATTCCAGCCACAAAAAGTTGGTTATCATTACAGGATATCGTGATTGCATTAAGTCATAAGATCAGTCACTATATAGCATCAGTTACTAATGTACCTAATGTAAATCAATTTTGTTTTCTTCTTTGGTACTTTACTACCAAAGTTATCGCTGAATAATCATACTAATTTCTCAGTCATGGATTTATTGTATTTAAACATAAGTCAGCAACTTTTTTCCTTTACAAATTCGTCTTAATATTTTTCTTTGTCATAATTGCAACTACTAATTCTTCCTTTTGAATTCATACCAACAATCCTGAACTGTATAACATCTCCGGTCTTACTACTTTCTGGCAAATTCTCTTTTTTGTTTTTACTCATTTCGATTTGCCTGAATACATTTGGATGACGTTATACCAAAATAAACCAAGTTAAAGTTCTACTTTATTAAAAAATCAGATATTAGTTATTATCAAAATACCAACAATGGATGAGACGCTATATTTTCGGTTTTATTTCATATCAGTTTTTCAAAATGAAATATTTTGGCCAAAATAGATTTTTGATCATTTTGGCGCTTGGCTCTTTTTAAAAATTTACTGTAAATGAAACTTGGGTCTTTTTCATTATTCTTTATATATTTAAGAGATACAATAATTAAGTTTATATAACTTGAAACGCATTTACTAATAATAACAATATTATGTCTATACATCGCCGCTGTCGTCTTTTATTACAAAGTCCACTGTTCGTCCAAATCCGTCCACATTATCTTCAAAGTTGCTTAATTGAAGGTTTTCATAGAAGTTAAAAGCTTCTATGAAACGTCTGGAACAAGTGATATTAAACTGTTAATATGAGCAAGTTTTTTGTTTAATATAGCTCTGCCTCTTGTATACAATATTTTCAGTTTTGGTACAACAAAAAACTACTCTGAAGGCTTTCTTCCTCTCAATTGTTTCTTTATATTTATCTCTTTATATTCTTCTTTGTTATATATGTACTTTAAAAATAGAGAATATAGACTACCTTTACTAATTTTTATTACCTTTGCCTTTTTCCAGCTAATTTTTTCGCCGTTTAAATCGGTCTTTCGATTCAAAACGCTTTTTTCGAGCTCCTCTGTTATCAGATTGTTTTGCTTATACTCATTCAAATTCTGATTTGCTTATATGCATTCAAATTATATACATTAATCTGATATTTTAGGGCTCTCTCTATTTTACCGAAATCTGTACCATTGGCTACAGTTGCCTTAACTGTGGCCTAGCATGAGAAACTTGAAATAAATATGTTATAATAATTTGTGAGATCCTAAAACGGCTTTAAGCTTTAATACAATCTTAATTGCCCACCACATGAGTCAAAGCATTCGACTAATTCCTTTAAACCTGGAGGAAAATGTTCCTCTATGAATTTCTTAAAATTACTCGTGCTTAAGGCAAGAACCAACTTCTTGCGTTCTTCTTCCGTCAATTTTCTCTTTCCACAAGAAAAACTATGGTGTGTTAGTAGACCCTGTATGTACCTCTTCATTATATAATGGTAAACGCCTTTTATAATTCACAATATTTGGTTGGTATTTTGGGCAGGCCTTTTACTTTTTGCATATCATAAGTTCCCGCTTCAAAGGTTGAATCTTTCATCATTTTTCGAGTTATTTCCAGAGTTAGTAGATGTTCGTTATGTAAGTTAGTGTGTTGTGTTTTTGTTTTATCGTTCACTGCATTTTTTTTTTAATATGCAATTCATCACGTATGTTACAGGTGTATTTTCGGTGGTTTTCTTCTTAGATTAAAGTGTTGATACAAATTTCTTTTGTAACTTGAATATGACACATTTGGTTTCGATTCGTCTGAGTTTTAGTCCAAAAATAATGTTTACATTTTATGTAGTGTTAAATGTAATGGGAAATGTATGTGGAGAATTTTGCAATTGATACTTTAGTGTATTTATAGGTTCTTCAGACAAAGATTTACTGACTCTAGCACCTGATTTTCCTCTCTCGTCTATAAGATTTCCCATGGAAATCTTTTTTTAGAGCTGTATCGATTCTTTTACTTGATATCTGAAATGTTTTAATGTAGACATCTCTGCAAATAGTTTTGTTACTAACTTGATAAGTGCGAGTCATTTTCTTTTATTATCTTTTTTATTTTTCTTTTATTATTGACTTTATTCACAACACTAAACCCTCAAGCCCACAGACGTAACCTTTATTGCACGCGATCATCAAAAAACTTGAGTTTCTTGAACCAAGCGACAAGTTCATAAATATCTAAAAGGAAATTGTCTCTTTGTTAATAGAGGTCATCGTATTCCATCTGGCGGTTGCATCTTTTTGGGGTAACTAAAACAACGTAAAAGAAATCGCTTGGTGCCAATAACTTGAAAAAATAGATTTTGTCGATTGGTTCTTTTTGGAATAACAATATCCATTTAATAATGCTCCTTATACTACGGTTCCTTTTTGCTATTGTTGTTCTAGTTTCTTTATTTTATTAATTTCTGGTGTTGATATATATTCATAGGTAAGTAGTAGTCTAACTTAACTTTTTGTTGTTATATTTTAATCTTTTCAATACCTCCATACTGTCTGTTTTGCTTTTAGTTAAAATTTTTAAACCATTAGCATGCGCTAAATATTGACGTCGATGGTTAAATATTATTCCTTCCCTGTAAATATTGGTAATATAACCTTCAATATAAAATTAAACCGTGTTATAGATAAAGAGTCCTCCCACCCGAGTCTCTTATCTGTCTTAAAACTTTCTGACTGCTGGCTATGATTTGCACAATATTCGTTGTGTTTGCTGTAATTTTCGTTTCAACGTTAATTCGTTATTTAATATATACCACAATTCAAAACATTTTGTTTGAGTGATAAGATTTAAATAACATTTCATTCTATTAAAATCATAATACTGATTATTTTTTCTATATTTGTTTGTATCTTAGATACGATACAATTTATTTAATGATAAATATTTTGCAACATTATGCAAATTCGATATTCTGAAGTGATACTAATAACACAACACACACACACATTTGTGTAAAATACAAATATATATATATATATATATATATATATATATATATATATATATATATATATATATATATATATATATATATATATATATATATATATATAACCGATGAGACAATTGATGATCCAAAACTATCCTTGGTTGGATATCGCTTTACCAGAAACATCTACAATGAAGATCGAAAACACGATGGAGAGATGACATTACCAAGTATATTGGACCAGAAAGGCAGAGGCGAGCTCAGGACGGTGCAAGTTGGACCATGCTGAAGAGGCCTTCATCCTACCGTGGATGAAGGCCTACAACTCGCACAGTCCTGAGCTCCCCTTTGCCTTGCGGGTCCAATATACTTGGTGATGTCATCTGTCCATCGTGTTTCCAGTCTTTATCTTAGATTAAACTGAAAGACCACCACTAAACACCAAATCAATTTTTTTTTAAGTTTTCGACGCACGTTTCACTAACCATGTTAGCATCATCAGGAAATGATTTAATATGAGAATATTAAATTATCATTAATCTGAGAAGATTAAATCATCTTCTGATGATGCTAACATGGTTAGCGAAATGTGCAACAAGAACATCAGAAAAATTGATTTGGTGTTTAGTGATAAATCTCTTTGAGTTTTATGTTTCACACCAAAGGTTCCAATAGAAGAATTGTTCATCTTAGATGTTTCTGGTCGGTATCGACCCCAGGATTGTTTTGAATCATTAGTTGTCACATCGCTTCGTTATACCTCTATTCAATTCCTTTACTCTTCCAATGATGTCATATACTTTCGTTTGTCCTTTGATCCATGTGCAGATCTTTCTGTCCCGCCTTGTAATGCCAAGCATACATCGTTCCATTACCCCCTGTGCTACCCGAACTTTTTGAACTTATTAGGGTATGAGTGTACATGTTTCATTTTCATATGTCATAATTAGTAGAACGCACTGATCGAAGGTTTTTCTCTTTAGACAAAGTGGAAGGTTGTTCTTAAACAATCTGGCCAAGATATATGCAGTGACTGCAGTGATTGCTGAAAACAGAAATTCTTCCATCATCGGTAAATTTAATGAACATGATCTGACCCTTCTGCAGGGTTATTCTCAAGTCAAATGGTTTTCTTGCCATTTTCAGCTCTTGCATGTATTTTTGGAGCTCTTGTGAAAACAGAAAAGGAGAATATTACATCTAATATTTTCACGGATTGTAGATAATGTTCCTAAATCATTCTGGATGTCGATCCGTTTATTCTGTGACGAGTTCTGAGACGTTTCGCCAAAATCTCATTTAGCATTTTCAAGTGTTATCTGCTTGTGAAGAGTGTCCAACAAGTTATATACAAGTTATATATATATATATATATATATATATATATATATATATATATATATATATATATATATATATATATATTATACATATACAAGTTATTCAAAGTTATATGAAGATCAGAACCTGTTAAAGACAGCAATGCCCACGGAAGAGCAAGTGCCTGTTGGAAGAAGTGACCAATGCCATAGAAGCGATGAAGAATGGAAGGAAAGGACAAAAGGACAAAAAGGACAAAAGACAATGTAACGGTTGAAATGTTGAAGGTTGGTGGTCGAACTCTACATAAAATACTGGCAAAATTGTACTCAAAATGCCTCAAAAATCAAGAAATATTCAGTCTATGGAAAAATGCTGAAGTTATTCTTGTTCATAAGAAGGGAGCACAGGAAGATTTAAAAAACTACCAGTCAATAAGCCTCCTAACAGTATTGTACAACGTTTTCATCAAGATAATAACTAAAAGAATATTAAGAACACTAAATGACACGCAACCAAAAGAGTAAGCAGGTTTCAGAAGTGCATTCAATACAATCGATCATATCCAGGTTGTCCAACAGGCCATAGAAATGAATACACCATGCTACTGTGCTTGACTTTTATTGACTATGAAAAGACTTTTGACTCAATATCAAAGCAAGCCATAAGGAATGCATTGCTTAACCAAGGGATAGACAGAGCCTATGTGATCCTACTGAGATCCATGTATGAGCAAGCTACAGCTACAGATCACATGGACGCCTTTGAAGTTAAAATAATAAAAATAAATATCGCCTGTTTTTTTCTCAGCCTGTCTTGAAGAGGTATTTCGTAATCTGGATTGGGAACAGGAGGGAATAAAAATCAATGGGGCATATCTAAGCCGTATTAGATTCGCGGATGATATCGTTCGCCTTTCACAAGACTTAGATAAGCTACAAGAACACATACGAGAGCTGCAAAGGGCGGGAGAACCATTTGGTTTGAAAATAAACCTAAAAAAGAGTCAGGTTATGTTTAGCAAATTTGCTGCCAACAGAAGAATTTCTATTTTAGGAAGTGATTTAGAGGTTGTGGACCACTACATATATCTTGGGCAAAGGATTTCACTGGAGGGTGATACTGCCCGAGAGGTGGAACGGCGGGTTAAGTGTAGCTGGCAGGCATTTGGCCAGCTCAATATAGTATTTAAGAGCAAACTTCCACTTTGTCTAAAGAGAAAGGTTTTTAATCAGTGCGTGCTGCCTGTTTTGACATATGGAAGTGAAACATGGACATTCACATCCCAATCAGTTCAAAAGCTTCGGGTTGCACAGAGGGGAAGGGAAAGGTGTATGCTTGGCATTACAAAGCGGGACAGAAAGACCTGCATATGGATCAGAGAACAAACGAAGGTATGTGACATCATTGGAAGGGCGAAGGAATTGAAATGGAAGTGGGTAGGTCATATAGCGAGACGATGCAACGACAGATGGACCAAAGCAATTCGCAATAAACGCCCGCGAAGAAGGCCGAAAACACAATGGACATCATCAAGTGACATCATCATGCAATACATCATGTATTTGTATATATTATTATTATTATTATTATTATTCACGTATGGGCCCTGGTGAACCACTCGAAATACAATTAGAGGCGTTTGTTGTTGTCAGCCTTCCTTTGCGCCAATACTAATTTCATTCTTTCGCTATGAGCTTTTTTCCTTTCGTCAGACCAAGTTGTCCAAGTCTTCCTACATTTTTCTCTCTGGCCAACCTTCCAAACGTTAACCTTGTGTCTGAAACAGCCTCTATTCTGAATTTCACTTTGTGTAATATTTGCTGATCTTAGGTCCTCTTTAATTGCAGCAATCCATTTAATTATTTCTACTTTAGCTCTACTCCTATTTTCATAAAATTCGACTATTTGTCTAGTTAACTACTCGGATTCGTCTGTTTTATGTGTCCGTAAAACGTAAGTCTTCTTTTTCTCATATCGCTATGTATATCTGTATATTGTTTGATTTCTTGGTTTTCTCGAAGTCGGTATGTTGTGATATTTTTTTTTTTTTCGGCCTTGGATTTTTCTTATGATTTTTCTTTCCTTCCTTTCAATGTCCTCGATGTCCCTCTTTCTCTTCAAAATGAGCGTTTCTGCAGCATATAGACATTCTGGCTTAATAACTGTGTTGTAATGTCTCAGTTTTGTGTTTTTAGATAGACATTCCTTGTTGTAAATATTTTGTGTAAGTCTCAATGCCGTTTCAATTTTTTGACATCTACCCTTATTGGCCGCTTTTTCCAACCCATTTTCCATGATTATTTCACCCAAATATTTGAATTGAGAGACTCGTCTGATGTTACCGTATTTATGATGTTACCTGATGTTACCATGTTTTTAGAAATGGTGTTTTTAGTCTGTTGCAGGTCATGTATTGTGTCTTTTCAAAGGAAATTTGGAGTCCTACATTTTCTGCTGTTTCTTTTAGGATTTCAATCTGTTTCTCTGCCGTTAATACATCTTGAGCTAAAATTACTAGATCATCAGCAAACGCCAGACAATCAATTTTGATGTTGGTTCTCCCCAGTTTAATGGGCTGGTCAATATTCAGGGCCGACTTTTTTTCACGCCACTTCTGTATTACATTTTCTAGAACACAGTTAAATAAGAGTGGCGAGAGTCCATCCCCTTGTCTCACTCCAGTTTTAATTTCGAAGGGCTCTGAGATGTCACCCATGAATTTAACTTTTGACCTTGTGTTAGTAAACGTTGCTGTAATAATTGCCAGAGTTTTCAGATCTAGTCCTTGTTCTTTCAAGATTCGGAATAAAGATTCGCGGTCAATAGAATCATATGCTTTTTTGAAATCCACAAATGTACAGACAAGATTTTTATTGTACAGTTTTTAATGTCTTAGAATCAACTTCAGATTCAGGATCTGTTCAGGGCAGGATCTGTCCGGTCGAAAACCTGCTTGATATTCACCAATGTTAGGTTCTAACTGTCCCTGTGCTCTGTCTAGTAGACATTGAGATAGAATCTTGTAACAAACTGGGAGAAGAGATATCCCTCTATAATTGTTTACATCCGTTCTATGTCCTTTCTTATGTAGTGGATGGATTAGAGCATCTTTCCAATCTTCCGGAATCCGGTTCGCCAAACTTCTTGTATATATATATATATATATATATATATATATATATATATATATATATATATATATATATATATATATATATATATATATACAGTGAAAAAGTCAAACGTCATATGTTGAATAATTTAATATAACAATTATATGCGGATATATAATTCAAATTCATAACTATGTAATAATTCAGAATTAAATGTTAATTGTATATGTAAATGGGATAATGGCTTATTTTAGGTTAATTGAAATATATACGATTATATTTCGGATTATATCAATAATTTACTAATATTTACTCAATTAGTATTTGTATATCAGTATTTTTTCTAAACAAAAGTTTTTCTCTAATTTTAATGTTATATGATAAATTTATAGAAATACAAATATGAATAAAATATTGGCACATAAAAGCATAGCCATGCAAAATAATATTCCACCTTTTTATATCTTTATTTCGAAAACATTTTAGCTGATACTTTAGAAAAGCATATTTACATAAGGTTTCAAAACACTTTAATAATAACTTTAATAATAAATTATGTTTAATTTCAAATGCTCAAAAATATATAACAAAAATGCAATATTAAAGACAAAATTAGTAACATTTTAATAACCAGGCAAACTACAGTTTTCTACAAATTTCACTAGAATGAAATATAATTTTTTTAGTTTTTTTAAGTTTCTGTAAATAATATATGAAATTTTCAGGTCATACTCATTCTTTACTGGAGGATATTTCAAACTGCACGAAAACGTATCAGAAGAAGACAAATGATGAACCAAACTCAACAAGCAGAAAAAAATCCTGCAGCTGGCGGTATCGCGGGAGGATTAGCAGCGGCTAGCGGTACAGGTACTTTTTTATAATGAAAATATCTAAGTATAATAGAATTTATCATTGTAGTTGAATTGCATCCTAAAAACTGAACAGTACGGTTGTTCGAATAGTGTAAGTCTTCGGTTTTTAGAAAATTATTTAATGAAACTCTTTTTGAAGAATGAAATTATTATATTCAGTGATGTTTTGGCCATTAATTATTAGCATTGCTTCTGTAAAGCAATCTTGCATACAAATTGGATATGGCGTGGCCTTTAGACCATGGTCATCAGCTACAAATTAAGCCCGAGTAGGGTGCTGACTGGATCAACCCTTAGTTTGTGCTTAACCTTAACCTCTCTCAAGAAGCCAACCGACTGACGAGAGATCAACTCACACAAAGCATGTGGCCTTACCCAACCGGGAACTGGTGTGACTGAGGGGAAATCTCTATTAAGATTTTATGGTCTTATCTGTTGAAATGCGGTACGTAAGCTTGGTCTCTTTAGGAGGGTCACCAATTCAACTACTGATCATCATAAGCGAGGCTGTATTTCGACCTCCGAGTCACCGGATTATAGAAGATGCTAACCTCCCAATTGGAGTTGACGGTATTTCGATATTTCGTTTCAACACAAAATTATCAATTTAACCAAATTTTTAACATCTCCTTCTTTTTATGACTATCAATTTTCGATATCATTTGAGTTGTTTGCCATGTTTGCTCCATTATCTATGAATATGTTTATGTTATATTTGCCATGTTATGTTATGTTTGCCATGTTTGCTCCATTATCCACTTCTAATGAATAATGTATTTTTTATCGATAGTTACCAGTGAGATTTTTAAATGAATCATTTTTATTTCGTTTCAAAAGAGAATCCGGTATGCCGATAAGACAACGTTGAATTGCTTTTCTTTAATATTTTTTGCATTGCATTTTTATTCCAACTACTTCACGAACATTTATGTGTTCTTTTCATTAATTCAAGTACTGTTTACAAACTGTACTGTTACAAACTGTGTACTGTTACAAAATATACTGTTGTTTTTTGTTTTTATATAATGAATAACCCAACCAAAATAAAGTATTATAAAGTAAATTTTTGCACATTGCACCAATATTTACTGTTTGTTGATAAAAGTAATAATTTAATTCAAATTTGTCATGAATAACCGTAGTAGGTAGCCTCTCTAATATCAAAAATCAATTTCTTCAAGTTGTATGATTTACAGCACATATTTTTTGATGATAGATCTATTTTTGTTTAATTTCATGGTAAGTGCTTTTCTTTATGGTCATACAAAACATAATACAACAAAACATGTTTTTTTTCTGAGAATTTACTTATTAAAAATACCAAAAAGAAGGCTAGGGATTACCAATCACAATAAACTTAACTTTCACTAGCACGGGTGAATTTTTTGCTTATTATTCTTCACAGGCTCACTATGCAACCCTTGATGCATGGATCAGAGAACAAAAGAAAGTATGTGACATCATTGGAAGAGTAAAGAAAATTAAATGGAGGTGGGCAGGCCATATAGCGTGGCGATGGGACAACAGATGGACCATGGCAATTCTAGAATGGATATTGCTTGATCGCAAACGTCCACGAGAAAAACCGAAAGTGCCATGGACTGACGACATCGTTTAGTATATACATATATATATATATATATATATATATATATATATATATATATATATATATATATATATATATATATATATATATATATATACATATATATATATATATATATATATATATATATATATATATATATATATATATATATGTATATATATATATATATATATATATATATATATATATATATATATATATATATATATATATACATATATATATACATATATATATATATATATATATATATATATACATATATATGTAATATTATATATATATATATATATATATATATATATATATACATATATATATATATATATATATATATATATATATATATATATATATGGATATATATATATATATATATATACAGTGCTTTCAGCCACTCTCATTATTCCTTTTAGCAATGAAAATTAGCTCTAGACAAAAACACCGTCAATTAAAATCTCAAGGGAGAAGTTCAAAAGCAATATCCGTTATATTTTATTTCACCTGCTTACCTCTAGTTACCTAGAAATTTTAAATGGCAACCCCTAACTTGTAATATATCATTTTAAAGATCTTGCAAATACTAATTAAACTGCGTATACAAAACTGAAATACGTTGATTCGTTCTCGATTTTAGCCAATCCCTATTATATATATATATATATATATATATATATATATATATATATATATATATATATATATATATATTTCAATATTTTTTACTCGCCCAGGAAGAATCTACGAATTCAAACATAGTTATAAATATTCGAACAACTGACCGAATAAGACTTTTTTTTTTTAATTATTCGTTTTAGGATTAATTTTTCACAAAAGAAATATTTCAGTTCATCTTCTATAAAATTTTTGATGATTTCTGAATGATTTCTGAAAAACTCAAACATTTGATAGAAAATTCATTCAAATATATGTTTTTGTAATTTTTTGAAAACTTCATTTAAAAACAAATAAATAAAAAAAATCTTATTTAGTCAATTTTTCGAAGAATTATGACTATTCCAAAAATCGAAATCAAAAGGGGTTAGGTTCAAAAGTGATCGATTTGGCATGGAATTCCACAGATATATATATATATATATATATATATATATATATATATATATATATATATATATATATATATATATATATATATATATATATATATATATATATATATATATATATATATATATATATATATATATATATATATATATATATATATATATATATATATATATATATATATATATATATATATATATATATATATATATATATATATATATATATATTATTTCGTGGTCCTGACCGTTCGATATTTTCCGTTGGGTTTTCCTTATGAGGTTAGCTTCGTTAGACGCAACAATTACGTAACTGTCGATCTCAGATATCCAAAAAGGTCAAAAAGTCTAGCGCGAAGGTTTTTAATTATCGGAACTCTTCGGTTATATATCACACTCGATCTTAGCAATTCGACCCTTGTTAAATGATGAGCCCTTAATAGATACTTTTGGCGAGGATAACAAAAGTAATCTAACATGAGGTGCATGATGACAAGAAATTTAAATGAATAATTTTCTTGACGCACTCTGCAGATATTATCATTCTACGAACTAGAGATCCGAGTACTCAGGGAAATATTGTTTATGAAGAATAATTTTAATTACTTCGAAAATAAATGATTTAAAGTAGATATATCATATAAAAGTAAGGGGTAAAAAGTGCTTACTATAAAATATATACTATTTTTGCTAGACTATGCAACTCGGAGCATTGAATTCAAGTTAAAAGTTTCCCATAAACTAAATTGATCAGCTCATTTTCAATATCATTAGCATAAAAGTTTACAACTAAAAGTTAGACTTATGCTGTAGCCAATTTTGAAACTAATATAAGCTCTAATGGACGTAAAAACGCCAGAACTTCCTAGTTGATTTATAGTTGCAACGTAAAAACCCACTTTGCAAAATGAAAATGTAAAATTTCTCATAAATATTTCAAAGCATTATTTAAATATTCTTCGCGCCTAGAAGGAATTTCGATCATTAATATCTCCCTGATATTTTAATCACAAAAAAGAAAACCGAAAGAGCGAGAAACAAAGAAAAAAATTCTATTAATATTCCGCAAAGAAAATTAAATAACAACCGTGTTGCCAGATAGCAAACCATTTTTTAAGTTTATTATTAAAATTAGCAGCCCGTTTAGAACGACATTATGCGAAGCTCTAATTGGAGAAATCTGTCTTGAACGCGAAATGCTTTAGGCTTTTCAAGTTTCGAGAACACTTTACAGAATAATTTATTTTCAATTTTAACAAAAGTTTGAAGTAGCTAATTTTTGAAAAACTAAAAGTTAATAACACAGAGTTCAACGACCAGGATAATATTTTCATATAACCGGAGATAATAATTTCATTTCAAGTCAGAGTATATATAATTTTCTTTTCACCTCATATACCCTTAAAAAAATATAACAGAATAGTAATGTGAATATTAAGAGAACATTGCACAAGATATGCAAAACATGGATGTGACATGATCTTAAAATTTGTGTTAATATTTTTTGACAAAACACATAGTTATATCGTACATTTAATTAATTGTTATATAAACTAATTGTTTTTATAAACGATTTCCATCATCAGCAAGTTTAATAATACAGAGGTCAACGTCCGTCTGGACGTAATATTTTCATACAATCCAGGTCAAACATTTTTTCGACTTTTTTTTTCAATATAAACTTATATAAAAGTATAAAAAAATTTGGTTTTATACTATAAAAAAAATACTTAGCGGCAATTTGAAATTTAGGATTTTATCGTTGTGAATCCCTCGCAATATTCTATTCATGAAATTTATAGAAAATATATGTTAAATAGCAGGTAAAAACTATGGAATTCTAAAAGCAATTTTAATCATAAAAAAAATTAATTGTTACTAAAGTTTAATTTACTTATAGCTAGTATTTCTCTAAACTTTGACCTTAGGTTCACCTGAAGTTGTTACATCGCCGTTTTCCAACAAATGTCCTAAAACAATAGTTACATTGCTTGCCACAAAACGAATTTTATAAATCAGTTTAAATGTTTTTATACATGATGAATAATGCAGATTTAAAATAACACTACGATGTAACAAAAGTATTTGCTTTTTTGAGGTACCCAGTTATTCACAATTAATTCATTTCAATTAATTAATTTAAAAAATGTCTACCTAGAAAAACCTCAACACATCTTTGAGCCAGTATATCTTCTTGGTACCACGATGAGTCTGATCTTAAACAATCAGCATCGAGAGACTGCAGACGACCTAATCTTCCCCTATCTTCAGAACACAATCCAAAAACTTCTTGAACCAAAGGTGAGCAGTGCGGATTGATGCATTTTCAGCATTTTTCCTCTCTACTTCGCAAATCTGACTAGTGTCGACGAGTCGCTTTGATTTTTAAAATAATGTCTTAAAATTGTCCAATTTTGCGACTTATTTCATTCATTTTAACGTTTTTGTTAAAAATCGTCGACTGAATTTTAGCAGTGGAATCATTTTAATACTTAACAATGAATGTTTATTTATCGGAGCAAAAATTTGAGGTTAGATTAAACCTGTGAGGAATGAAGTATAATCATTTAATTATAAACAAAGCAAAAAAAAGCAAATACATTTGTCACACTTTAATAATTAATTCTGGTCGTTATATCTAATATACAGCTAACTGAATTTTTAGAGCAAAAGTACAGTTTTTTAACAACTTGTATATTCTACCGCAATGATTCAGAGATTTAAGAACAAGGTAATATAATTTTTATATATTTCAACTATAGTTTTGGCACCCACTGGTGAAGAACTACCATATACTTATATTAAAATAATGTTTTCACATTATCCACGCATCTTGCGAAAAATAATGTTTGTTGCACGGCAACCATTTCTAAAAAAAAGATAATAATTCGCTTCCAAAAAAAACCTTTACAAGCTTTGAAGCTTAATATTAGTCGGCTTTTAAAAGTCTCTTATAAACAAATGAACCATTTTAGGGGACCATTACCTGAACCTTGAACCGCTAGTACTGATAACGATACGAGGCAGCTTCGAGTATGCATAATAAAAGACCTGCAGCCTACATTTAAAAAGAGTTTACGATTCTCTAAATAGACAGTTATTACGTTTTTTCCAAGGATATTATCGCATTAATCCACATTGTTTCGAGCCTGTACGAGTATTCGAAATTTAATTTTTTTAATAAGGTTATACGATATTAATGCAGAATTCGTGCTGATTGTATTGATTGTTAATGTGTAGATTCTAATCCTAATAAATGAATGTACACGTACATATGTTGAAGGATGCAAGGTCTTTATTTACTATAAAAAGTGTCGTGACAAGTTGATTTAAAAAACTGATTTCAGCTATGTCCAAATTTCGTCTTACCGTTATTTATTAACAGAAAAAACGTTCATTTGCTATAAAAGACAAATAGAAAATCTTTAAGATGGAGAAAGGTTATCTAACAGATCGACACATGCTATGCTATGTTGATTGAAAAAATGGTACGAACTTTTGCATCAACCTAATAAACAATAAATTTATTCTCCCAGCCCCTGTACACAATCCTATTAAATCGATGTACCATCCAGATCCATATGCCCCAATTGCAGCCTCAAAGAGTTATCATAATTTGCTAACATATCAGTTCTTTGATGATGACTAAAATTATCCAATCGACTATGCAATAAGCAAAACTCTTACCAATCACGAGAACAGGCTGGCTTCAGAAAAGGCTATGACACTAATGACCATCTCCAAGTATTAAAACGCCTCAT
Organism: Cosmopolites sordidus; assembly: GCA_031761425.1. Lineage (NCBI taxonomy): Eukaryota > Metazoa > Arthropoda > Insecta > Coleoptera > Curculionidae > Cosmopolites > Cosmopolites sordidus. The sequence goes on from JARFXV010000805.1 coordinate 399,136, forward strand.
AGAAAAGTCGATGGAGTATAATAAACCTTTATAGATTACGAGAAAACATTGGAGACAGTGGACCACTCCACGATGTTAACAGCTCTATCAGATTGCTGAATTGACTACCGCTACACTGCACTGATCAAACACATTTATGAAAACGCCACTGCAAATGTCCGACTCCACAACAACACAGATAAATTTGATATAAGAAGAGGTGTACTCTTCCTACCTCAAGCCAAGGCGACACCACAAGTCTCCAAAAAAGTGGGACTCAAAATCAATTTTGCAAAATCCAAATTATGACAAACCTGGTACTTGGCGGGGGCGTGTACATCGATAACATCAGAGTAGAGGAAAATACATCTCTTAAGTACTTGGAACACGAGATTAGTATCAGCAGAAACAATCAAACTCGTGAAATCTCCAGAAGAATCGGACTTTTTTGAAGAAAAAAGAAATCAAGTGTGGCCTTCCAGTTCTCACATATGGTGCACTTCACTATGGCACTACTTCAATAATAACAAAACAGGCAATTAGAAAGAGACGGGTGATTCAACTAGCAATGGAACGGACAATGTTGAGAGTTTTTCTCAGAGATCGAATACCAAATACAGAAATACGCAAACGAACGAAAGTGATTGATGCCATAGAAAGAATAGCGATGGAAAAGTGGAACTGGGCAGACCAAGATCGAAAGATTTCACACAGACAACTTTCACCATCAGATGCACCCACGTCCTAAATCGCATCAAAACAAATTGAATGCAAGCAGCGTTAGGACCGAACACAGTGGAAGCGCTTAAGGGTTGCCTACGTCCAGCAGTGGACTTCAATAGGTTGATTGCATACATAAGCATAAGCATTTTTAATATATAATGTGCGACTGCTGAATTGAACTTATCTCCTTTCTTCCCTCTTTCCTGCTTTAGAAAAGCTTATTCGCGTTCTTCAATAAATAGTGTAATATCTTCCGCCACCAGCGGCGGTTCGTGGTTCAGCGGCGGTTCAAATGCGTCGCAACCAAAAATTTTACATTTCTTAGTATCATACACACACTTTGCTGTGTAGAAATACAAGTGTAACTGTCAGACAATCAAATCAAATTTTCAAATAGGTACCTAGATAATAAAATTTTGCTAAACCCACCATAGGACCATGACCATTAAATCTGTTTGTAGTTGAAGTCCATTCTCCTAAATTTCTGAGCAGCAAAGTGGTCGATGATTTGACCATAAAAATTTGAAATTGACTTCACAAGTTTTTTTTCAATAGATAGCATTGCTAACGCGCACAGCCGTTCCTGGCCCATAGTGTTTCTTAGAAATATTTTGATTCATTTGAGGGTAGAGAAACATCTTTCGCTTTCCACAGTTGTCATAAGGACAACTTTTGTTAAACATTTATAACAGCGGCACCATCATCCACCAAATAATTTATTAGACCCTGAGCTTGATCAATAAAATTTTTATCCGACTCGGCGTCGATAATTTCTTCAAGGCATGTTTACAATTCTTCTTTGTAAATGTAAACGGTATTCACACATTTAGATGTAAAATTCCATCTGGCAGGGGCAGCACGAGGTAGACGATTTTTTACGACACTGTCTAGAACAGTTGTCCTTGTGGATGATCGAGAAAAGAAAGCGGGAAATGCAGACAAATTTGCAAAAAACACCTTTACACCTTTTCCTGTTTTCCTGTACACCTTTCAATTATTAGATTTAATTGGTGATTTTTGATGACAATTCGGTCCTCAAATGTTAATGTGACATTATTTCTATTCATATATTGCACTGAATTTATCTTCACTATTGTAATCGTTCAAAACATTAACTTTGCAACCAATCAAAAAGTCGAAAAGCGCGATGGCGAAAAACACCGGACTATTGAGAATGAGGTAGCGCCCAAGATATTACGTTATAAATGCGTTTAATCTCCGGGTTGCTAGCAAAGCAATGCATTGCTGTCTTTGTTTTTCGCACACGATAGTAAAGAAAACAGTAGCAGCACAAGCTTACCGTGAAGGACATTATGGATGTTGCCGCTTGAAGCGTGATCATAGACAGAACAGAGAATAAAATCTTAAATTATTTTTTTTCACTTCATTTTTTAATTTTCTAGGTAGGGCACGTGCCAACGTGCCCTTATGAACCAACCACCACTATCCACCACATTTTTCACTTCTTGCTAAGTTTTTCTTTGCCTGTCTCTTCTGTCATTGACCACTACTCTCACCTTATATCCTGTTACCAAGTATGCGTCTTCTGACAACTGTTCTCTAAATATCTCATTCGTGATGATATCCCTCTTTGTCTTGCCATGCATTTTTAAACACGAATTGCTGGTATATACCCGTGTATAAAACTAGTACATAAAACTTGTCACTTGTCCTTTAACTTTATTTTCCAAACATTTCGAAAATCGAATTCTATAAATATTATAAGTACCATGAAATACCCTTATTATCAATGTACTTTACAACTATACACATAAAAAAAGATAAAAAGTGTAATAATGTATGATTATGTTGCAAATAGCAAAATACACCTGGTTTGTAACAGTTGAACTGATATTACTACCTTTAAACTAAAACACTATGTAAAATTTAGAATGCAAATGTCCGATGCTTTCATTCTAATTATAACCGAGTTTATACGGCTCGGACGTATTGTAAGTTAAAATTAAAAAAGTTTTTCTAAAGTATTATATTTATTATTCCAGAGTTTACAAAACTTTTATCTCGCTCGCAAATAAAATTGAAATAATATATATTTTTACAAAATAACTAATGATAAGTTTCTTTTAGAGAAATTTTAAAAGTCCTCTGCAAAAATAAAATAATACCACTACCCATCTAATATAATGAAAACTTCCCATCTAAAAAAAAAAAAATGAAAACACCCATCTAATATAATGATTTTTTCTACATTTATAATGAGACTGGCGAAGATAAAATGTAAGAATACTACAAAATAAGGAAGCAAAGATTGCAAGAGATTTAAAATGAAAACTGACAAGCACAATTAAATAAAGCTAATAAATAAAATGCGTTGATGTAAAAGAAACTAACAAAAAAATGTTAAATAGAAGATGAATTTAACAGAACAATATCATTGAACCTTCAACCAACAGAAAATCATTCAACCTAATTATTAGTAATGTTTTGTGTTCTTCTTTATTACACTCGAAACAATATTGTCTATTATTAAAAGGAAAATATTAATCCTATAATGAGATTTTTTAACTCATGGTATCAGAATCATGATGAAGAAAAACTCCTGTAATATTAAATGGAAGATTCCGTCGATATTGTTGATACTTTGAACGAATCGAAATAAAATAAATATTTTTTATTCTTGTCTGGATTGCAATTCTCTGTAATTAAAGAGAAAATTTTAAGAAGAAAAAAAGTTTAAATTAATCAAGATATACAATCAAACATACATTCAAAATTTCTAAGATGAAATAGAAGATAGAAGATCAGTTGTTGGTAGTTATGAATGATTGTAAACATTTTCTATTCTTAAAAAGTTACAAGTGGGCTTGTGGAGACTCTTTAAAATATTCAAAAAACAAGAAAATGCCTTCCCTACTCCACTCAAAAATTTGTTCTGAACTGAACGTTCAAAAGCAACTAAAGGAATGACCAAGGATACGACCATATCTATCTTACAGTTACGAACCACAGGGTAGCGTAAGCTGCATTTAGTTGCTACATCCGACATAACCAAAATACAGGGTGTCCCAATAGTGCGATATCGTGGAAACGATATCGCACTATTGGATATAGTGAAAACGTGTATCTAATGAGAGCAAATTTAAACTAAAAATTTAGTGATATAAAGTGGAAATTAAATGATTAAATACAATACAATTCATGTATAATGAATACTAGTTATACAAGGGCTGTTTTTGGTCAGAAGTAACAGTGGGGACAATTTAAATTTATCGAAATATTAATACGATTTAAACTAAGGTTAAAACACTTCCATAATACCAAGCCAGGTTGAAGCTTATATTATTATTAGTGCAGTAAGTTTAATTTCGTTTCAGTTAAACTTTACCAAAATCGGTATTTTTTTTTGGATTTTGATTTATGTCACTTATTACCCAGTCCTACCTTTAATGTTTGTACATCCAGATTGATTTCTTCTCCTGGAACCTACTACACCTCCACTTTAATTTATATTTCGCTAATCCCTTGTTTATTCTTCAATATTTTCGAATAATCGATATTTTGCACTTCTGAATACTGATAAGAGGCCGGCCTACAACAGGTTCACCGAGGCCGTCCTCTTTTCGCATATAAAGATAAGGAAGCAGCTACCGTCCCGAGGTCACGCTCAACAGTGATATCAAGAAACAGGCCCGTACTGGAGTTTATTTGTTTATTGAGTTTTAAAAATGACGTAGCAGATTTATTTATTTTGATTTACTTAGCAGTATTATATTAGCAAGAATATGACTAATATAATAGATTGGGATCAGAAAATGAAAATATGGAGGAAATAAAAAGAATGTTTGCGCAATTAAGCACGAAATTAACAGCGGTTGAAAGGAAACTAGATAAGAGTACTGATACAATAAATGAACACAAACTAGAAAACCAAAAATTAAAGCAGACAGTTAAAGACCAAGAAGAGAGATTGGAAGGTTGAGAGAGAAATAAGAAGAAATAACATTATAGTGCAAGGGTTGACTGATACAGATAGGGAAGAACAGGGGCAAGCAAAAGAGAAAGTGCAGGAATTGCTGAGGCAAATGAGAGTAGAAATTAATACAGCGGTAGATATACAGGAAATCACGAAATTGGGAGCCTAGAAACCAAATAAAAAAAGACCAGTTCTTATAAAGCTACAAACATGGGACAAGAAAATGGAAATATTGGATACAACAAGATGATTGTGAGCGGACAAACGTAGTAAATAGAAGATCTTGAAAGTCCAGAAAATATATAAAAGGAAAGTAATAAACGCAAAGCTAACGAAAGCTCACCGGAGACTGAGGCCCTCAACTATTAAGAAAAGGTGGAGGGACGAACAAAGATGACGACGATTGGGCAATGAAAAGGAAAACGAATAAAATGGCAAATAGAAAGAGGAAGAAGGAACGTGCGGTAATACGACATTTCATTCCAGGTCCCTAAATGTAAGAACATTGTTAACTGTAGGAAGGATGGAGGAGGTCGCCAGAGAAATGCTGGAATATAAAGTATTGGCTTTGCAGGAAGTAAGATGGTAAGGAGAAGGAAGAATTGGCAGGGAAGAACATACAATGCTGTATGGAGGGGGAGATAAGCAGGGACAGAATGGAACGGCTCTTTGATAAGCAAAAACTTGAGAAAGGATTTAATGGAGTTTAAGAGTATAAATGGGAGAATTTCATACATTAGATTAAAGAATGATAAAGCCAACATTACAATCATAAAAGCCTACGTACCAACAGAGATAACAAACGAAGAAAAGAAGGATGAGTTCTACGATAAAATAATTAAGACTTGCGAAAAAAACACCAAAACATTACACAATCATCCTTATGGGGGACTTCAACGCAAAGATTGGAAAGAAGTGGCTGGAAGAGAAATCTTGCATAACGACACAAACAACAATGGAACGAGACTGGGAAATTCAGCAACAGAAATGAAAATGTACATAGTTAGTACAAAATACCAATACAAAACGCAGCATAAAGTAACATGATACATCCCAGGCAGACCGACAGGAAACCAAACAGACCACATCCTCATAGACAAAAGAAGGCAAAAAATGATACAAGATGCAAGATCCTTCCGAGGAGTAGACGTGGGTACTGACCACATTCTAGTAATTGCGAAGCTTAAGTTAAGAATGGTAGGTGGAGCGAATTTACAACAAACAGAAGGAGATGGAACATTGAGATGATAACAGGTAAGGAGTAATACGAAGAAGAAGTCAGAAAACAATTAGCAGACAGTCCAGAAGACGAAAACATAGAAGTAGAATGGAGAAATATTAAAAGATTAATTTCAGTACATTGTAGATAAGATAATGGGAAAAAATCCATAGAAGGAAGGAAGGAATGGTTTGACGGAGAATACAGAGGAAGAGAGCTGCTAGATTGAAGTGGTTAAGAACAGAGAGTGATGTAGACTACAGGGCATATCAGGAAATTAGAAAAAACAGCACTAAACTAGTAAAAACTAAGAAAACTAGATGGACAGAGAAAATGATGGAGATGATAGAAAAAGATAATAAGAATAACATAAAATTATACAGATATATCAAAAGAAAAATGCGAAAAGGAACACAACAAACATAAGCAGCACCGAATGAGCGATTCATTTTAGGAAAATATCACCAAATAACAGAACGGGGACGGGAAGGGAAAAGAATGGAAACCTGGAAGGCAATATGGAAGAAGAAGAACTGGGTATATCCACAGGAGAAGAATTTAATTAAATAAAGCATGTGGATTAGATAATTAGGTCAATGAGATGATAAGATATGGGTGAGAACCCTTAGGAAGAAGGATATTGAAGCTGATAATACATATCTGGAAGAAAGAAAAAATGCTTAATGAGCGGGAAGGAAAGGATAATAATGCCAATTTATAAGAAGGGAGATCCAAAAGATTGTGCAAATTACAGGGAAATCACCTTACTTAGTGTTATATATAAGATACTGACCATGATAATAAATAACAGAATGATTAAATATAACGAAGAAAAAATTGGAGACTGTCAATATGGCTTTAAGAGAGGCAGATCTACCATTGACGCGGTACATATAGTAAAGCAAATAATCGAAAAATCTCAGGAATATGGAATGAAATTACAAAATTTGTATATTGATTTCAAACAAGCTTTCGATAGTTTGAAACGGGGACAAGTAATTAACGCTATGACGGACATGAAAATACGGGCCAACCTAATAAGACTAACAGAAATGATAATGAAAAATTCACAAGCAATAGTTAGAACAGCGGAGGGAGAAACAGAGGATTTTGAGATCAATATAGTTACAACCAAATCAGTAAAAATACGAAATTTCGAATTTGAAGTAGTGGAGAACTTTAAATATTTGGCAATAATAATAAATACCAAAAGCGACAAAAACATAAAGATTGATCACAGAGCACAGGCGGGACCCCGAACCTAGTATAAATTCAAAAGCATTATGAAAAGTAAAAACATAAGTATAAGTACAAAAATGAAGATATATAAAGCAGGTATTAGACCGGTTGTGACCTATGGGGTGGAGATAATGAATTTAACAAGCTTGGAACAGGAAAAGTTACGAATATTCGAAAAAAAGATAGTAAGAAGAATATATGGATTAAAGTGAATTATGTGACCGACACAATCTCTAAAGTGAAATTTATGGGAGAAATTTCCGAACCCTTCCTGATTAAAACTAGAGTACGCCAAGGAGATGGGTTATCCCCACTCCTCTTCAACCTGGTCCTAGACGAAGTCATAAGGGAATAGGAAAAGGAACTAAAAAATCAAGGACACTGGAAACCAATACGACTCGGACGAACCAAAAACAACATAGAAATATCATGCCTAGCCTTCGCAGACGACCTGGCCATACTCGCAGACAATGAAAAAAGGGCAACCAAACAGATCGACGTCCTCAATGAATGTGCAAAGAAAGTTGGCCTACAAACATCCTTTCAAAAAACCGAATTCTTCTGCTCAAAATTAAATGTCCAAAATTTGAACACTAAATACGGCAAAATAAATACGGTCACTCACTTCAAATACCAGGGCGAGATCCTCGAACCCACAGGAGGAGAGAAGACAGCACAGAAGACTCGATTACAGAAGATGAAGAGGACATACGGCAAGATACACAATATCTACAATAAGAAATGCCTATCCACACACGCAAAAATACGACACTACAACACAGTAATCAAACCAGAGGTACAATACGCAAGCGAGACTCTTGCATTTCATTCAAAAAGCGGCATAGAAAACATATTAAAAGAAGAACGCAAAATCATAATGAAAATTCTCGGCCCAGAACTGACAGAGGAAGGATACAGATTACATTCTAGAAAGACCACAGAGAGAATGTCCAACGCAGCGGCGGACATAAGAAAAAGAAGGTTGAAATTCTATGGACATATCAGTAGACTCCCCAACAGAATTCTTACGTACATACAAGGAGTCAAGTCAACATTACTATGGATCGCACAAATCAGAATTGATCTGTGCGATATATATATATATATATATATATATATATATATATATATATATATATATATATATATATATATATATATATATATATATATATATATATATATATATATATATATATATAATTTGATATGTTTCTCGACCATGCAATTTATAGTTTTTTTCTTGGGGAAATTGGTTGTTATCGGGCTAGCAGTCTGCAGTAAAACAAGTGTTTAATTGTCTCAATATTTCGTCATTGTTTTGATGACTTCATCAGGAGACTAATTAATGACTATAGTCTAAAACATGTGTATCTAAATAACGTTCTTTCGTTACGTTTACGTTACGTTAAATATATATATACATATATATTGGAGATTTTACGAAATTTACATTCCTCGATGTTTGTTTTGCAAATTATTCGAAAACTATTGAAGGTATCGAATATCACTTATCCATTCCCTGGCAAGTATTTCATTCATCTGTGTTTTTTTCGGAATATTTCAAAACCTGTTGGAAATATCGAACTGTGCTTGTAGCCATTCGATTTTTCATTATCTCCTTTATCTAATAGCATTTTTCACGGAAATTAACTGAGTCTTGACATTCAGAAATCTTCCTATGTAAAACGCGTTGGAAATTTTTTATTCAGAATTGCAAAATTTCTGTTAAACTACCTGTATCAATATTCTAGCAGCCGATTTGCTTTATATCATTTAGTATTCGAGATTGGAAATTTGAAATGTTGGAAAAATGTCATTCCTTGGTGAGAATTTTGTACATTTTTTGAAACCGATAGCGATATCCTTGTCGCTAGCATATTTTCACAGAAATTGGCTGAGTGACTCGAAAATATTCACGTTACCCCCTTTTGACAACTTTTCGCTTTCGTATAATTGCAAAACTGCAAAACTTCAAAAAATACAGGTGGGTAATTTTCGGTAGTTTTGCTTTATAATTTTGAATACGGAAAGGTACGGAAATGCATTGCAAATGTTGCAAAGAAGGCATCTTCAATGACGAAACCAATTTTGAACTATGTCGTTTTGAAATCGACCGAATTGTTATTGGTACAAGAAGAATCCCGAAGTAGTCCTTGAGAGGCATTAGTTTCATTACTCACATTGATGAACGTTTAGCTATAATAATTTAAACATTCGAAATCAGCTTAACCATGAAATATAAAATAATAATCGTAAAAGTGGCAATCGAAGGATTATTTTATGCAATATATGTGAACTTAAATAAAATAATAAGTAAGTTCCTACTCAAGTATATATACATTTATATAAAAAAATGTTCAATAAACAAATTATAAAACAAATTATCAAACTTTTAATTTAATTTTAAAGCACCTACACACACTCACGCATATGGTGCATTAATTGAATATTCCCTAACTAACTAACAAATCTAATTTTCCATAATTAATTCTGGCACCCAAATAAAATTATCGGTTAACTTGTTGAATTCACAGCGAATTCAACTGAAATCTCATGGGAAACCAATACGATACTTCCTAATATAATTTCAGTAGCTTATATAAAAACTTTAGAGTGAATATATACGATGTTTATAATGTTGTTCGTATTCCCAGGCGATTTTATCGGAAACTTACTGAGATATTAAAAAATAATGCAAATTTAGCAGTACACTATTATATTATATAAACAAACTTTCACTTTGTCTTAAAACCAATTTTTAAACTGCCATTAAATATTTCTTGAAAACTTTTTGAAAATAAATGACGTCGCTTTGCTTTTAGCACATGCCCTTATTAAGTTTTGGCATGAAAGGTTGAAATCGGAATTTAAAGTAATAATGATACTGACAACAAGGAATATAAAAGATTCTAACCACTCCGGTCAGTGGCGTATTTACACATTTGCCGCCTGTAGGCTAGTCAAATTTTGCCGCCCCTACGGACCTCTACATTTCGATAACCTAATTCACAATCATATTAATTACAATTTTGTTGTCAATGAAATTGTAACTTTATGATTTGTGCACTATCGTCCTAATTACACCACCTTTTTCCCGTAATTAGTATGATTATGAACTAGGTGATCGATGTGTCAGTTCCTAGATTATTTTAACTACCCAACGATTTAGTTAAGATTGCACAAGAAATAGTTTTTGGTGCATTCCTGAGCTAATAAAAGCTCAACCATGTACTACTAATAAGGCGGGAAAAGGTATACCTTAATACTACTTACAGGATAATGTACATTCGATAAACGTAATTAAATAATTTTTATTGCGCTTAAGAACAATATATTCAATTATCTGGTAACAATCCGGCTGATGATGAAAACGAAATTCAATTAATTAAGTTATGAAAGTTTTACAATACTTTCTTGAGCGATTTTCTATTCGCAAAATCATCAATTATATCGTAGTATAAGGCGTTTAGCTTTTCACCCATTTTAAGCAAGAAAAGCTTCTCTTTTTTGCAAATACTGTTTTCGCAGGAACGAAGATAAACTTCGAACTAGAATGATCTAGAATCTAGATTTACCAAAATTCTTTCAGAAGATAGGTGGCATTGAAAATCTATGCATTCTTGAATTAAGTCAGTCTCTAAATCATTAGGATACATTTCTTCCAAGAAAAGGGCTTTTCCGTAAGGGTTGATAATGACAATTCACTCATTTTGGTCAGAAATGAAAACTTCTCATTGAACCTATTGTAGGCCTCCTGCCGTTTTTCTAATTCGAAAACGAGTCTATCAATGAGGACAAGAAATGTGGTAACCATGAAAGTTTCACTCTCGGTCATTCTTATTTCTTCAGTGTTTCATCATATTTGTTTTCGCCTTTTTGGTTGTCTTTTTCCCATGTCTTTTGTATACTGCTTCGATACTAAAAAACTACAAAAAACTTGCATGAGATTCGTAAAGATCGGCAATAGTGACCAAATCTACAGTAGAAGCCTGAATTTGAACATTCACTTTGTTTATTCATTCCAAAAGAACATTCCACACAACAACCATTACCGCCGTTTTCAGTTTTTCTAAATTCAAAAGTATTCCCGTCGCTTTGTTTCGCGTTACAGGCTTTTCGGTACAATCATCCTTGATTGATTCCAAAGTTTTAAGGACTTCGTGCCAAGAATCTCTCAAACATGCGTCCTCACTAGCTGACCAACGTGTCAGATTTACTCTCTTTAGCGTTTTCCCTATCCCGATTTCAGTCATTAATTGACGCCACTGACTACGGTAGACATAAATAATTGGTAAAAGAAAACTATGATAATATAATTATGTACATCTTACAAAAATGTTTCATTTTTTCATAAGTTTCTCTTATCGAACTTTCTGAAAAGTGCATGAAAAAATAAAATTTAAGAACAATATCCATTGATAATAAGAATTTGAAAAGATATATTATGGCCCTCAAGTCAATATCCATGCACCTTCAGATGAAAAAGAAAAAGGAAAAAATACTTTCTGTGAGAAACTAGTAGACGAACATAAAAAGTATACAAAATACGACATGAAAATCTTAATGGCTGATTAAACCCTGCGTATTGTCAAAGAAACAGTTGAAACGTGATGTGGTGAAACAAACGAACTATAAAGAGTCGTTGCTCCTCAAAAAGAAAACAGAAGCGATGCTTACAGCATCCGATAGAAGAGTACTCAGGAGAATTTTTGGTACTGTGAGTGATAATGGAATTTGGTGGATCTAGTATAACTTCGAACTCAAGCAATTATAGAGGGATATGGATGTTGTAAACTATACTAGGGCGAACAGGAGGTAACAGAAAAGGAGATAGACCAAAATAAAATAGACCATAGAAAATGATTAAAAACTGGCTAGGAGATGCTGGAGATCAATTTATCGAGGATCACCATAATCATCATGAGCCCGTGACCATTCACGGTAAGATGAAGACCTCCTTAGTATATTTATAACTTACTCGGCCCTTTGCCGTTCGGATCCAGTTGACTTGATTATGTTCATCAGTCCACTGTGCTTTCGGTCTTTTTCGTGGACGTTTATTTATGATCAACCGGTATCCACTCCAGGATCGATTTTGTCCATCTGTCACCACATCGCCTCCGAATATGACCTGCCCATCTCAATGACAACATTTACTTCAGGACACAAAAAATAATGCAATATTTCAATGTGGATCAGTGAAAATATTTACGTTTACAACAGCTTTTGTACCACCTCATTTTAAACGTAGTTACAAATGGGAATTTAAATAGAAGGCGCGAAATATCAAGGCATAGGTATAATTTGTACAAGTTATTCCCCATATATATTTTTTATTAAAGTTGTAATATTTTACTCCAAGCTATGATTATTATATGTAATTGAATTTTCTTATACAATTAGTTAGCACTATTAAGTTTTGCATTTCAGTAGTTTAACCAGACTTTGTAAAAGCAATTAACATTACAGAAGAACGAACTGGTATAGCAAATCCATATACGACTATAAATATTTCAGACGTCCTCGAGTCCGTGAACGTGAACATTGGAAGCATATTTTTTCACAATGAAATGAATTTAATCTTACAAAGAGCATTAAGTAGTTAGTATTTTATACCAAATAATGTTATTGTTCATAAATATTAATGTCAGAAATATATCAAGAATAAAAAATATTAGTGAATAATAGCAAAAATTAAATATGTTTTTTTATTTCGACAATTGAAAATAAGGTTGAATAGAATTATTTCTATGATGCAATAAAAAATGGATTAAATACACACAAAACATTTCTTTAGAAACAACTTGTGGTTTTTTTAACCTCTTAAGTGCGTATATGCTATAAAATTTATTATAGTAAGTCATATTATTCAGAAACTTTTGACCCTCATTTTTTTTTATATATATATATATAAATATATATATATATATATATATATATATATATATATATATATATATATATATATATATATATATATATATAATTTTAGATGATTTATATAATTTTGTGGTAATGTATCACTGCTATGTTTTGCACATACTTAAGGTTTGTTTAAAGTTTAATCAATGCTATTCCATATATTTTATACCGATGACAAATCTGGGAGTCTCGACTGGTCAGTTGAGTGTTACTATTATAAACTCTTCAAAAAAAATATGATTTAACGATGTGTATGCGGTGTGGTATTATCTTACTGAGATATGAGATTTAGACGACCTTGAATAAAGAACTGATATTTCTATTGCATAACGATCAATAGAACTGACCTATCATAAATTTCTTTTGACCCAAACAATAATTCCTGAACTGCTGTATGCTGTTATAATGCGAAAAATATTCTTCACTCGCTTCTTTCACTTTGAACAGTTAAACAAATTCTGGACTTATCATAAAAGCAAATAGTATTGCGTTCCATGTTCCATCCAATTCTAGGTCAGCACCACTGCAAGCTACGACTTTTGTGCTGCAAAAACCTCAGAAATTCTATGAACGCGGAATACACAGCTACCGGAAAAATTAGAAAGATTATCAAGCAAAATGGCACATTGATTAAATGTACTGTTTATTAAATAAACTTTTTCTTTCAGTTTTCTCAAAAAAATGAGACAAACTTTTGCCTAAAAAAAAGAAATATTGTAAAGTGTTTAGTTTTAGTCGCGTAAGCATAAAGGTATACAAACACAAAGTGTATCCGTTTTATATTCAAGTAATGCCATACAAGTTTTGTAATTTCTGTGACATTCAAGTATATGTAGTGGACAACAATTTATTTGTTCCCTTAAAGATAAGAAAATTGTGATTTTATTATTATGATACATCAGGCTTTGATATATTCTTATGCCGTACCAATACATTCAGGTAAGAGATCGTTGAAGGTAATATCCAGGGTTGTTATGTAGGTTGTTATGTATGGAAACGGTCAAATGTTTCAAGAACGCTAACTTATTTTTTTATGACAACAGAACTTGAATTTGGCATTGTTGGAATTGTTTGGCATTTTTTTCTGAATTCAACCTGGTAAATGATGTATGGTTTTTTTTTCAAAATAGATATAAAAAAAATGACTAAAGGCTGTTTCAGTCTCTTTTGTTAATATCAGATTAAAAAATGTATCAAAATTAGATTTTTTTTAATTAAAGAACTATTTACAAAAATGTTCAAAGTGTTCACTATTAACTTTCTGGCAGTAATGGATATGTCGGACAAAACCTTGAATTAGGTTTTTTCCACCAGATAAGAGGTGTATCGGCAATTTCTTGTCGAATTTAAATTATTCGAATTAAAAAATTCGAATCAAAAAGTAATTTGGGATCTTCGAGATTTTCTGGCCTAAACATAAACCCGACTTTTTAATTAGCCAGACAAAAAAAATCGGTTGGTGCCAAGTCTGGTGATCTTGCCGGCCATTCGATAGCTTCTCGTCGAATGCCATGCTGGCACACCATCTTGCTGTAACCATATTCCCTGGTTTTGATTAATTAAATTTGAAAAGAAACGCAAAAGTTGAGAGTTGATATTTTTTCCAATAAATTTAAGTACTTATCTGCTGTCAAGTTGTCTTGAATGACAAAAGGTCCTATAGTATTCTGGCCACTAAATACCATCCAAACATTTAACTTTTGAGGATATGTGTATGAACTTACTATGTGCGAATGGGTATCAACCCAGTAGTTAGAGTTGTGTCTGTTAATATGGCCATTAAAACAGAATGTTGCTTCATCCGTGAAAATAATATTTGAAACAAAATTTGGATTGATTTTTTTTCCATCATAACTTCGCAAAACTCAATTCTTTGATCAAAATCATCTTCACTTAATGCTTGTAGTACTTGTATTTTGTAAGTATAAAAATCTTTTTTATTATTTTTTAGACTGAACGTCTACACATGCTATAATTTAAAGCTAATAGTTGCTCGGAAACATTACCATTATCTACTCAAGCAATGAAAACATTCAACGAATTTTCCTCATTAGGTTTTGTTTTTTTCTTTCTAATTTGAACAACTTTGCTGCCTGTATCATTGAATCTTTTCACCGTTTTTGAAACTGTTGACATAGTGATGTTTTTATTCGGATGTACTTCATTATATACTCGACAAACTCAGCATAAATCCGTTTTATATCGCCGTATGTAACAAATGTTAGTATTTCAATTCTTTCTCTTCCAGTTAATTCCATATAAAAATTGAAAAAATAAAATAAAATTTACAAATTGACGTTAACAGTTGTCAGGACCAATCAAGAACTTCACCTGGCATCCATAGTTTCATAGAAAATATATTTACCCTAAGATAAGACAATATATAGGAAAGTATTCTAATTCTACATGCAATTATGGAAACTGTGTCAAGTGACGGCGCCATCTCACGCGTATCCAAGGCATCAATTTAAACTTTTTATGGCGTGCCGACTTAACAGTTTGAGGTTCAAATCCTCACAATTGCTACATATTTTTTTTGTCAAAAATTGTGTTAAAATAATTCTGTTATTAATTTTTGATAATTATTAAGTTGGAAGTTATTTTTTCAGTCTCTAGGGTTAAATAATTAGTTAATTTTTTTTTTGTTTTCATTTGTTTTTTAATTGAAAAAGCCTGCAATCATTCTAATTATTATAATTATAATATTATAATTAATTCAGTACTTAAGGACAGTAACATTAAGTCAATAAATTGAACATATTCATTTCCGAGTGGTTTTAGTTGAAGTACACATGTATGCACTTCGAAAACGGTAAACGACGGGGTACTGATTTCCTGTTATACAGGGTGTTTGGTGCATCGTTTGCCAAATTAAAATGGCCGATAAGAGGGTTCTTTTGCTATCTCCTCAGCCTCTATAAAGCATTATTGGGCCCACAGATTTTTTTATGTTAATTATTTTTATTATTTATTTTAAAAATTTCAAGTCAGCATTGAAACTTGAAATTACTGATTGATTTGTCCGTTACTTTGTGATAGTTCATTTTTTAAAAAAGGAATAAAAAAATAAAAGTGATAGATAACAAAGTAAAAAATTGTTTTATTCCTTTTTAAAAAATTATAGAAGCTTGAATTTAAAAAAAATTATTGGTAAAGCCTCCAAATTATTTTATAATTTTAATGTCTAATGTTGCAGGGTTCTATGAAAATCAAAATTAGATGCAAACGACATCACGGGCGTAGCCAGGATTTAGTTTTGGGGGGGTTTTAGTTTGAAGTAAATAAAACAACAAAAATATACTTACATGAAATTTAATATCTATATATTCATCGGAAAAATGAGGACATATTTATAAAGTTCTTAACTTTAAATGAAATGGTTAAATTAATTTCGTTCCTCTGCGCTAAATCTAAAACCATTAAAGAAGAAATCTTCGGCTTTTTCTTTTAAATATATCCACTACTCCATCTGCATGAATTTCTGTTCCATAGTGAATGTTCATGAGAGTCAAACCATTAAGTCTGTTTTCACTTGTAGTGTTTCGTAAATAGTTTTTCAGTCTCCTTAGGCTCGAAAAAAACTTTTCTGGGGTAGCAGTGGATACAGGAATGGTAGCCAAGATTTATAGTAATGTGTAAATATTAGGATAAAGGTTTTTATCGCACATATCTAGGCATTCCAAACTAGATTTCGGGGTAGGCGAGATACTTGTCATCACTGTTTTCCATACTTCAAGTTCTGCTTTAACCATTGATATGTTGCTTTCGGGAAGCAGTGACGAGTACATGCAAATTGCTTCTTCAATTTCAGAACTGGCAGTAAAATTTGAAGGTAGCACACCAGATAATGCTGATCCTACTTTACGATGTGTGGCGATGTTTCCTCATTGTGATTAAATTGGAGTTCTTCGAGAGCATTCACAATCCCTGAATAAATTTCCCTGAATCTTATAATAGCTTCATGTTTGTGGACCCACCGTATTTCACACATTGAGAGCAAGCTTTTTTGGTTACCGACGGGTAGTAGCTCTTGAATTTTTTCTTTCAACAAAGCAGTGCGTTGAGCAGAATGTCGAAAGTAGGAACCAACAGAATGCACAATCCCAATGCAATTTCGGACATTTGCTAATGAACATGAATCAGCAATAGCAAGGTTGAGAGAGTGTGCACTACAGTGTACATAAAGAGCAAGAGGACATTCTTGGCGAACATAAGCTTGGGCACCGTGCAAATACCCACTCATAGCTACAGCCCCATCGTAACCTTGACCAACCACATGAGAACATTCAAGTCCATGCTTTTTCAGAGCTGTAATAATAAGATTTGCGAGACCGGATCCTGAAACATCGACCGTTGGAATGTACGCAAGGAACATCTCTTTAAGTATATGGTGTTTATTATCTGTAAAATCAACATATCGAAGACATAACGAGACTTGTTCTACACGTCCGATGGCGGTGGTTTCGTCAGCCAGAATCGCAAATAGTTTGGCTTTCTTTACTTCTTCAATTATTTTATGTTGAATTAATTCACCACAAATGTCAATTATTTCGTTTTGGATCCGAGGGCTTGTGTACAGGGCATTCTTCTGTGAAGTATTCAAATGCTCAGCCAGATCTTTATCTCCAGACTCAGCCGCAAACCGCAACAGGGCTCTAAAATTACCATCATTCTGTAGTAGTTGTTCAGGTTCTGGTGATTCTGGTGTAATTTGTATGCGCCCCGAAACGATTTTACCTCTCAAGGAGATGTTTTGTTTGTCGCAAAAAAATATTGCTTTTACGATAGGGATTAGTTTCTTTCGATTCTCCTCTTGTTGTCTCTTTCTTTCAGAAGACAGCTGTTCAGTGACCGAAAAAGCCTGCGAATACATTACTTTTAGAAAGTTATCTGCCAGTTCTGAATTTCGCTTGTAGTATCCCGATTTCGCATGAGCTTCAAATATTTCTAGGACATTTTTCCACTTACAAAAAGGTTTGGTTACCAACTGGCCGATCCTTTGATCACGGCCTTTACCTTCATCAAGCGAACGTCCCATTACCACGCAAACACTGCAGTATGCTCCACTTTTATATTCCGAATATGACAACCATTTCAATTGAAAGCGCAAGTTTCGTTTTGTGGAAATAGGAAACTTATAATCTCTGGGTGGGTTCCATGGCGTTTTTAAAATTTGGACTTTAAAATATTCACCCAAGATTTTTTCTTGATTCGCGTAAAAACCAACATCCAACTTAGCTACAGTTGTAAAAGATAAGGTAACAGGCAAGCTGGCCTGTTGCAGACTAGATGTAGATTCGGCAGTTGAAGGTATCGAACAGGGCACCAGCGACATGGCATCGATTTCGACATTCGGTATTGTGATTGAGGTCGAGGTCGAGGGCCCGCTTGACATCACAGTCTTCTTATCGGCATGCAAGGTAGCTGAAGCTTTGATAGCTAAATCCAAATTTGTTTCTTTATTAGAAACCCCTTGACTACACCACTTTTTCCAGTAGTCCATACCTTTAAGTTTATCACCCTTCCTTTTTTTCCCCTCCATTTTTCGACAGTAATAATGATTCACGTATCTATCCTTAACAAGGTTACCGGATAACACTGCACTAAAATTACTCACTTACACGATACACTTAATTCTCTTCACTATTCGTTCACCACTTTTCACTTATATTCGCTTTGAGTTCGCATGGAACAATACTGCCGTAAGCGCGGTCACGCGCCGCTTATATAGCAGCCCAGTAGTAGCCGTCCAGAAACTACCACAAACTTCCACAAAGCTCCGCTCATTCCGACCGAGGGATGTAATAATTTAACTCTCTTCACTCCTCGTATTTTTTCGATATATTAGGTAATATTTGCCCCTCCTTGGCTACGCCCATGAGCGACATCTACTTTTTGTATAGACTCGCAAAGTTTTTGGAAGAAGTAAACATAAATTTAAAGCTCAATTTTGAATTGCATATTAAAAAAAAATAAAGCAATCATGGTCTTCGAATTCTTTTAAAAAATCTCTAGTTTATCCTCTTTCTAACGCTATGAATTCGTGCCCCTAAAAACCTTATACTAACTTCACTAATTCGCTAACTTTGTGCATCGGGACGCGTTAGACTGATTTTCGATATTACTTATTTGGGTAAATAACATACGCTAAGTAGATATACCAACATTCCTTGGACTTGAAGTAGAAATAAAATCTTGATAATCAATATTTTAATTAAGCTCGAATTGCTGACCCCCGGGAAGGTAAGCGTCTATTAGGAAAGCGTTCTTGATAGATTCTTTGCGCTTCTCGTGCAACACCATTGACGCTTCCATATGTTATCAAAATGTCCGCGTATTCTTCATTAGAGAATGCAGCCATCATCAAATCAACAAATTTTCACAAAAACGCTAACAAAACTAAACAAAAACTAACACAACTCAACAAGTAACACAAGTAACAAAATT
Organism: Cosmopolites sordidus; assembly: GCA_031761425.1. Taxonomy (NCBI): domain Eukaryota; kingdom Metazoa; phylum Arthropoda; class Insecta; order Coleoptera; family Curculionidae; genus Cosmopolites; species Cosmopolites sordidus. Next base: position 418,602 of record JARFXV010000805.1, read on the forward strand.
AAAAGATTAGCGGCACTGCATTGGAACAACAAATGCGTTAATCAGCAAAGACATTTAAATCTCGACTAAAAAAAACTGAAACCACGGCGCGCATTTTTTGTGCTGGTTTTCCGTTTACCCAATGAAAGAGAAAGACAGATGATGCAATTCTACTGTGTATGAGGGAGATAACAGTTTTTACCTGCTTTGTGCGTGATGTTTACACAAAAACAAGTTTTTATCCTGCATATAGAATATTAGCCTTATGCGTCCCATACACAAAGTTAGCAAATTAGTGAAGTTAGTAAAACGTTTTTATGGCATGAATGCATACCGTTAGAAAGAGAGAAAAACTAGATGTCGCTTGCAAGTAATTTTGACTTTCATAGAATCCTACAACATTACACATTAAAATAAAAAATAATTTCGAGGATATACCAATAACTTTTTTTTTAATTCATGTTTCAATGCTGACTTTTAGAATTTTTCAAATAAAGAATTAAATAATTAACATAAAAAAATCTGTGGGCCCAATAATGCTTTATGGAGGCTGAGGAGATAGCAAAAGAGCCCTCCTATGGGCCATTTTAATTTGGCAAACGATGCATCAAACACCCTGTATAACAGTACAACCAGGCAATCAGAATACCATCGTTTACAGCTCTCGAATTACTACATGCGAACTAAAACCACTCGGAAATGAATATATTCAATTTATTGTTTTTTTTTTAAACCGTATATTGATATAACTTACAACTTAATAATTATCAGAAATTAATAACAGAATAATTTTATTACAATTTTTGAAAAAAAATATAGCAGTGGTGAGGATTTAAACCCCAAACTGTTAAATCAGCATGCCATAAAAAGTTGAAATTGATGTCTTGGATACACATAAGATGGCGCCACCCCTTGACACATTTCCCATAATTCTTTGTAGGATAGAAATACCTTCTCATATATTGTCTTACCCTAAAACAGACCGAAACACCTTTTAGCCATTTTTTTAAATATATTTTGAAATAAAAAGCTTACAACATTTACATGGTCAGTCAGTAGTATATACAGTCATCGTCGTCATCGGCGAATTCAGGTAAAAATAAATATTCCTTACAACGATGCCAAATTCAAGAACTGTTATCATTAAAAAAATCAAGTTAGCCTTGGATTTCAAATATGCGACAAGAAAAGAAATGAAAATATACCCAAAAAGTGGCAAACATTTCCTAATGTTTTTATATAACATTTCAATAAGTTATCACAAAGCGTTATCGAGATATTTGACCGTTTCCATGCATAATAGCGACCCAGTATACTACAAAGGTGTAATGCTGTACAAATTACCACAAAGGTTTATTGTTCAACCATATTCAAAACGACGAGTTTAAAAAATTAGTACGCTAATTATTTATAAGTCAAAGTTTTTATAGCTTAGATGTACATGTGTCTTATCAGTTATTTAATTAAATGTTTATATGTGTCTACTGGTACTACAGGTATTATTTCTGATGTGTTTGTAATGAAAAATATTTCTCTATTTCGCATTATCATCACAATACAAAACCAATGGAAAATCAGTAGATATTTTTCAATTGAAATTTCTTGATATTGTTATATTACATAAACCTGAAAACCATTTTCTATATTGAACCTGTTTGTGTTGAAAACAGGACCAGAATAGCTAATGTTTTACTGGCTATTTTGATGTGCCATTAAATATTCTCTGAATTTTGATTTTGATTTGATCCATACATGTTTTGTATTATCACAAGGACTGAATAATTCCAGTAAACGATAAATCACACCTAATTTTTGTAATGAAAAATATTTCTCTGTTCGGCCATTTCAAATTTAATTTATTTTCCAGGTGGGATAGCCGCCGCAGTAGTTACGGTGATTGGCAGACCACTCCCCACCATTTCAGAAGCAACCACCACCACTACAGCATTCACCAATGTCTCTTCGAATAACTCAAGTCCTGAGAAAACCTCCGTCGCCAATGGGCTGGAACCTGATCTTCCTACAACCACCGATTCGTGCGCAACTTACCAGTCCCAGTACCACCCAGTAAAACGGAAAGCTCGTGATGGCGTTGACTCCAAGCGCGAACGCAAAGCCGCTAAAACACTAGCAATTATCACCGGCGCCTTCGTACTCTGTTGGTTGCCGTTCTTCATAATGGCTGTGATAATGCCCATTGACGCCAACCTGTTTGAAAAATACATGGTGTCGATTTTTCTGTGGTTGGGATACTTTAATTCAACCCTGAATCCGATCATATATACGATATTCAGCCCAGAATTTCGACATGCTTTCAAAAAGATCCTGTGCGGACGAAATTACGCTCGACGCAACAGACGTTTTGGTGTTCGTGGAAATTTTGCTTGATGGCGGCAAAGTGGTCGTTTACCTTCAGATAATGAGCCTCCGGTGGCTGCCAGATTGGCAGCCATCGTAGCTGCACCAGCGGTTACCACGGGGCCCAAAAATGTCACATTTAAATGTGACTGATACGAAGATAAACGACCACGAAATGTGGTATCGCCAATAGTGGACTTCGAAAGCAGTAGCAGTAACGATAACAGAGTCGTACTTGAACTTAAAGTGATTAATGAGTTCTAGTAACAGTTATAGAAACCTAAGGAATATGTATTTCAACGATTTCTATGAATCAATCAAACTAACAACTATTTTGTCTTCAATATCAACAAGACTGTCTTCCATCTTCATAAAAAAAAGTGTTTGCTGCTCCATAATTAAAATCTTATTTCGCATTATCATCACAATACAAAACCAATGGAAAATCAGTAGATATTTTTCAATTAAAATTTCTTGATATTGTTATATTACATAAACCTGAAAACCAGTTTCTATATTGAGCCTGTTTGTGTTGAAAACAGGACCAGAATAGCTAATTTTTTACTGGTTATATTGACTTTGTATATTACAAACTCCTCGGTTTTTGCTGCACCTTTTGGTGTTTTAATCGCAATTATGCTTTAAAGGTGGCATAACTGCTAATCAGAATGATTCAAGCTTATTTACTAGGTTGTAATAAAAGTGTTTGCGTTTCGAAAGTATGTTTTTGAGATAATATACCTCGCAAATTCCAGTTAACAGTAATGTGGCAACAGCAATTTTCTCTAAAAGTTTCTTGTCCTTGTTCTAGGATTTGCAGCCACAGTTGCTCTTAAAACATCGACATCGGAAGATCGTAAACCGTTTAATCTTTCCCTAGCTTTAAGACTCAGCTCTCTTTCCGGGAACTTTTTGAACCAGAGCTCAGCGGTTTGGATTAATACGGCACTTTTTTCTCTAGTTTGCAAATATCACAAGCAGTACCAGCTGCTTTGAAGCGTTTTTTAAAATAATATCTTAAAATTGCCTTAATTTCGCGACCTATTTCAATCATTTTAACTTTTTTTGGTAAAAACCATGGACTGGATATTTCACATTTTAATGCTGAAGAACGAATGTTTATTTGTCGGAGCAAAATGTTTAAATTCGATAAACCTCAGACAAGTGAAATATAATGCTTTATTTATTAAAAAAGATAAACGAAAATATTTTTGTTACTCCCTAGTAATTTCATCACTTCTTAATGATTATTCTCCTACTCTTCTTTCAGAGTTGAACACTGATACTGTTTTAATATAGGTTTACATGGTTCCTGGCCCATTTTTATCTATCATCAGTATTAGTGTGTGCAGTATCAAAGAGAAAAACTACTAATGATACTACTTCCTTTTATATTTGGGCATTTTCTTCAAACTACAAACAATTACTATGAATATCTAGTTCCTATATTATTCATTTTTATGCTGATGAGTATGTTTATTTGAATATTAAAAACGGTCTTCTAGTTACAATGCTAGAAACGGTTCCTTCAATGTTAAAACATTTTCTATCATAGTCATTGAAAAAGATAAACGTCAAAATGTTTTTATGTTAAATGTAAATTCAGTAAATACAAACCTAACTTTCATCACAGTGAAATTACATTGATATGCATACTATTAATATGTTAAATGCATTGTAATGAATGCCTAGGTAGCAGTGCCTATCATAAATTATATATACGTACATATATTCTATCATAATGAAAATTAAATAAATCAGCTCGAAAAAATGAATAGTTCAATATAATTTATACAAATATATACAGATTTATAGGCCCGCGATTTCAAGTTATTATTTTTTTTTAATATAAGCTGTCAGATTGGAATCGATATAGATCATGAGTGGAATTTTATTACAGGCATTAATAACAAAACGTTTTTTGAGTTATATTTCATATACTTTTACATACATAGATCATTGTTTTATTACAAATTAAAAAATTGAAAATAATGTCAAAGGTATTTGTACTTTTTAATCATTTTAGGTTATTATTTAGACTATCACAGCGCTAACTTTCCAAAAAAAAATGAACCTTTGTAATAAAAAAAAATGTAGAGCTATCACTAAAGAGAACATTTGATAAACTATTGATTTATGATTTACGGTGAACTAAGGGTTAGAAAACATACATTAAATACAAAATGATCAGATGTTATTTTGATTGACTAAATAATAAATCTGATTATGAACTTCAACGAAACATAGATATCTTTACATTAGTCATCAAAGTTTATAGATATGATGACAAGATGCAACCATCTCTGACAGGTATACAAAATAATTAATTTTTACAGCTTTGAATTATCAATAGAAGATTTTTCAAGTCATTTCTTGTATTATAGACGTTATGTTAGGCTTGATAGTTAATGTTTGAATTTTTCATACATTTCTCAAATAACATAGATATTTTTTGTAAACTAAAATATTTAAATTGATCAGTTCAAAAGAGAAAGCAATAAGTGTTTTTTCTTCGATATGTACTTCATACTGACATACTTCAAAGGTTTTGTTTTAAAGACATTTGCGCTGAAGCACATTAAATACAATTTGAAGCTTCTGATGAACACGCTCCTGTAGATAGAATATATGAGAAATTCTTTCGTTTTAAGTTCTTTAAATTTCAGCGCGGGTGATAAGAAAACGGCCTGGGCAACTTGTAAAGTAACCTTATTAAATGGAAATTTAACTCTAACATTAAGTGAATTGTTAAAAGCGCAGATGTTAATCCACTGGGTCTTTCTGAAAGCTTAGATTCCTTAAATAAAATGAACATGATATGAAATGAGAGATATTGAGATTCATGTTACAACACTGTTAAGGAGAAGTTGTTAAAATACTTAGATTCCGTAAATAAGATGAACATAATATGAAATAAAAGATATTGAGATCCATATTACCATAAAGGAGATGCACGTAACATGAAATAAATAACAATATTGAGATCTATTTACAAAGCCTAGGAAAGAATATTTAGATTTATTTAAAGAGATGAACATAACATGAAATGAGAGATATCGAAATCCATGTTACAAAACCTGTGAAGGTGGAGCTGTTGAAACTTAAGGGGAAAGTTCTCAAATTGATACTTTCAGGCTTTGTTAAGATTTAGCAGAATCAAATTGTCGTCTTTTAATACACCCTAATTAACACGCTTATCCTCAGTTTGTTCTAAATGTTAATCTTTTTTCACCCCGATATCCTCTTTTCCCTCATTCGGCCCCAAAATTACAATAATCCTTTAGCTTCTCTTCTAACATTCTCCAGCCATTGCGTCTTTGATCTACTTCCCTTTCTGTTACCCCATATATATTTGGTTTTCTGGCATTCTCATGTCCAGCCCGTCTGAGTCGCTGAACCCTCACTTAGTCTATAATATCCAAATATTTGTATAATTGCTTGAGTTATTATACGTTATACCTGATCATCCAATTTTCATTATCATTCACAACATCAACAATTCCTATGAGTATCCTACATTCAAATACTGCAAGCATATCTTACTTATGGTATAACAAACGATAAGTGACTATCTGTCGATCCTAACTTTCGGGTTCTTTTGAATAAGTTTAAATCTTAGGACAAAATACAGGATTTTGACTTTGTTTTCAGATACGTAAATTCCTTCCCAAATTCATTACTGTCATCGCCGATTATCCAGTTCTGTTCTATTATTGGATTTTTTTCCATCCATCGCCTTTGTTTTGTCTATTTTTATTTCTAAACCGACCCTTTTGGCTATCACCTTGATTTCATCATAAGTCTCTCTTAATAATGTTTTCGATCTTCTTATCGATAAATTTGTTTACTTCTATACTGCTGTCTATACTGCTTCTATACTACTGTACTTACTATATTGCTGTCAAACAAAACTGGTGCCAATCAATCCCCCTGTCGTAAACCTTCTCCGGTCTCAAGTTTTAATGAGCTTCGCTGGTATTCCCATTTTCACTATGGCCTCGTATACTGCTGCTCTTTGTATGCTGTCGTATACATGATTGAAATCTATGAACTCTGGAATAATGTAGTATCAAATTCTGTTGTTTTCTCCATTATTTGATGTGCTATAAACAACTGTTCTATTGTTCAGCATCTCCTTCTAAACCGTGCCTGATATTGGTCCGTGTTTCGATATATACTTCTTCGAGAATAGTACCCTCTACCTTACTATGTTTGCTGGCACTTTTATACGTTGTACAGATCAATGATACGAATGTAAATAAGAGCTTTGCTGAAAAAGACTATAATTTAAAACACACTTAAACAAAATGATGAAACAATACTACAATTTACTATTTCAACCAATGTGCAGAAAAACTTGGTAAAAAACCTGGAAGAGTTAAGATTGAATACTAAACTCAACAACGATTGCTAGACAGTCGCCATTCTGGGAACAGTACATACGGTCCAAAGAGTACTTGAAAGGGTTTTTCAGTTTTTCTCCTTATGAATCAGATCATTTTCTTCTTATGAATCAGACATATTGCCGCTTTCTGCCACTCTGCTGGTATCTGCTCATTACTTCAGATGTTATCTATTAATTGATGAATGGCTTAGGATAATTATTTGCTGCCTAGCTTAAGTAGTTCTGAAAGTATGTTATTTATCCCGGTAGCTTTATTACTTTCAAGTTTCATTAAACTTTAATGCAATATAGTGTGGTTAATATAAAATATATCATTTTCTCGGCTATATAAATGCATGTTTCAAGCATATAACACAATTTTAGGATATCCCATGTTTTCAGAATGCACCACTAAAATATATTTATATCTAACAAATAAGTGAATATTATACAATATCCCAATGTTCTGAATTGCCTAAATATATCCGGTAAGCATATTTAAATGTTGTCGCTCTATTCCATTAAACACGATCAATATATTAGTGCGTTACTACCAATATATATTTAAATTTAACTAAATTAATTATAAGGTCTAATAAACATCAAAATGTTCATATGTGACATGCGATATTATTATTAAATACTAATTAGACAATGTCGTTTTATAGCAGAATGCGAGAATGGTCTCTAGATTGTTAGCTATCAAATTTCAAATCGTCATATTTATTGATTTTGTTTTAAAAACAGTTTAATTAAAATCATCAAAGTTATTGACGAGATGGGATATTGAAATTCTGACTGTCATAAAATAATTTTTCTTTCTTCCCTATTGATAATAGAGTTTATATATAGTCCTGCCGGTTAAACATAGATCTTGTAACGATCTAAACTGGCCAAGATATCAGTAAAGTGCCAATATAATTGTGGTAACGTTATGAATAGAATTTCATTATTGGAACAATAACTAATTAGCAGGTGCTAAATCTAGGGCATGCAGAGAGTTCTTATGACAGGTAGAAATTGCGATCTGAAATTGCATTATCCGATTTACAATAATTTAAACACAACAACGCTATTTGTTGTGGGCGTCGGCTTAGAAGTCCCACCCCGATAAAAAATTGAAGCTGCGAAACCTGATGCGCGTTTTGTTAATAAAGTAATAACAGGAAACAGTAAGAGAATGATTTTTTTATAATTGTTTCTTCAATTGAAAATACAATTTTACATTATCTCTTATTTGGCTTCCCAAGGTAACTACCTTGGGAAGCCAAACAGCTCTGAAAACGGTTTATACACTCTTCATGGTAGCGCTGAAGCTAAGATACTGGAATCGCCTTTAGCTGGTCGGTTACAGTCTTTTTAATGAAATCCAATGTCCCAAAATGGGGTCATTTGAGGTGAATTTTCAATCCTTGGAAAAGAAAGAAGTCTGGTGAATAAGGGCGCTACGGAGTCCTAGTGATGTTTTACTTGCCAAAGCATCGCTGGTTGAAATCGGAGTGTCGCAAGGCACATTGTCGTGATGCAGCAGTCAGGTGTTCTTCATGTTCGGTTTCACACGAATGACCGTGTTTCGTCTTACACGTTTCGACTACGTATACATATCCATTTAGGCCCATATGTTTTTGATTGGATTCCCGAGCAATGATACAATCAAGTACGAAGAGGGCTCAACATTGCTAATGTTCGATATTATTTTTAATGATATCACATGAATATTTTGAACAAATAGGTATTTTGCTCGAACTAGTCTAAACAAATATATATTCAATCACAAGGAAATATAGGTATATATTTGATTTAATTAGATTGTATATATAGTTTTTAGACGGTTTATACTAGCTGTGTCTGTATATCTTTCTACGATGTATCTTTACAAATGAACAAAGTAAGCATTATCACGGAAAGTTGTATAAATAATTGTTTCGACTTTCATGGGAACTTATGAATCTTAAAGTATCATTCCGTCCTATTTATCACTCTTAGAAAAAGCACTAAATTGACCACGCTTTCTCTCATAAAATGCTTTCTTTTTATCAAAAATTATAGGCTTAAGATTGTTTAAAATACCCATGATAAACAAAAGCTTCTCACACTGTGTTATTATTACGCTATATTCCACTAAAAATATAGTAGCCTCATTAATCATATTATAAAGGATAAAAGAATATTGAATTATAACCTTCCAGAATAAAGTGTTTTTGACCAGCCGATAATTTATAACTTTCATACACCCGAAAATGGTGTTTTATCTACCTTACATGTTTTCAGGTATTCAGACTTTTAAAAAAAATGTTAGTACATAAAAATTGATGTAAATTGATGATTTGAAAGCTAATATTAAAAAGAGAAATAAAAATCAATAAATCGTTGGAGAAAACTATAATATTATTTAGTCTAATCATATAAAAGTAATAGTTGGCATAATCTAGTTTTCTGTAATCAATTTCTGATTTTAATTACTTGAATTATTTGCCAAAACAAGTACCCTTAAGCTACAATCTAATCCTTACACTATAATTAAACATCTACTTTCAATTACTCCAGCACATCAGTTTTGTTATTGGGCTATTTTAGTGTTACGCATATACAACATGTACAATTATTGCTTACTTAAATTCAAAAAGATGTGACCTGCTTAACCTACTACACTATGGTATTGCTGCATAGCAATTGCATAACCTAGATTTTACAGTGCTGCTAAACACCCTCTTAATGGGGTGTCGCAAATTTCTTGATTACGCTCTAATGACCAGACTAATTATATAGAATACGATTGTTATCCACTTTGGGTTTACACTATAAGTTATGTATATATGCGCGTATCTTCTTATGGTTGAAAAAGCTGAATTAAGATTCAGAAATTTTTATTATTTTCTACTAATATATCGTTTTTCTGAAACCTGTGTAATTTCTTAAAATATCAATAAGTGTAACCGTTAATAATTCACATATAAATTACTTGATTGAAACTTGTTTATAGCAACACACACATCTTCTATAAACTACTATCTTCTTTCCGTTTTAGACTAGTTAAAACCACAATTTTTAACTACAACCAGTCCCTCTTTTATGAATACTGAGAAAAAAAGCTTAACAATTTTATCATTAATTTATCACGAAACAAGTTTAAATACTTATTGACCAGAGAATTTTACCAAATAACCCATATCTTACATAAATGAAAACGACAAAGGAATAACATGTCATTAAAACAAAGCTATGAATTTGTATATTTAAATCCAATTTATAAATAACTCAAACACTTATAGGAAAAGAAAAAGATAGGGAATAACAGGGTATATAAATATGTGTATCAGAAGGAATTAATTATAGACAACATTAAGATGAGTAATGGAAAATGGGAACATAGCTTAAAATAAGATTTTATATGTAGTGATAACTACTCAGTTTATCAAATCATGGAAAAATACAAGGTAAACGTACACTATGGCGTTAAATAACTCTTACCAAATTAACAAGTACTGTTTAAAACAAAACAGTAATGAAATACTCAAAATGACCTCCTATACATTAATGTATCATACTTCTTCAAAGCATTTTTTTCACAATAATAGAGCTACATACATTTTTTTATATTAATAATTATGCCCACGCCTTCAAAATATGTGTCATAAAATAAATATTATTTAATTTTTTTTTACTCTTAAATTAAATTTCCATATGGCTTCTCCAAATAAAAGAAAACCAAGCGCAGAAATGCAGAGAGCCATAATGTACCTTATGGCTTGATCAGTAACCGAGACAATTCATTTTGCAACAACTGAGTGGAAGAGCGAAACGTTACTATCAATTTTCTATTAAGTTGCATTGTATTAGCACTAACAATAATCAATACTTTTATTGCAACCTTCGGTGTGAAACACGAAACTCAAAGAGATTTACCACTAAACACCGAATCACGTTTTTTTTAAGTTCTCGAGGCACGTTTTGCTAACCATGTTAGCATCATCAGGAGATGACTTAATCTAATTTAAAAACTAAACTATGTTATATTTATATGAGAAGCCTAATTGCTAACTTACTATCTAGGGAACCTACTACCTGCCTAATGAAGCATGTAAAAAAGGATACAGGAAAAAAGAAAAGAGAGGAAAAAAGAGAACAAAAGAAAGAAAAAATTGAACCGTGAAGTTTACTGACCCTTACATTAATAATTGAAAAAGTTTACTTAACGGAATAGGTCCTTCATCCCAGTTCATGATTTTATTGCATTTTTTTATTTGAATGATTTTATATGCATTCAAAGCCCTATTGTCATTTACACTTTTAACCAGTCTTAAATTACTAATGTCTATGTTGTGGTCATGTTCGATTGCATGCTGAGCAACACAAGATTTTTCATTTCTGCCATATCTAATGTAGGTAATGTGTTCTTTATACCTCGTTAACATGGATCTTTTTTTTCCAATTTACTTTCGATCACAATCTTGACAGCTAATTTCGAAAATCCCCAACTTTTCATGTTGATCTGCTTTATCCTTCGGATTACTCAGGACTCCTCTTAATTTATTATATGGTTTGTACACAACTTTTAATGTCCACTTTTTTCAAAATTTTGTCTAGCCCTCGTGTTAATTGGGCATCAAGCGGTATTACCATGAATTTATTTTTGTTCTGATCCTGTTGAAGAGTCGAAGATTCTTTCAATAATTTTCTAAACTTATGTTTTCTAATTAATTTATCTACAATGTTCTTATTATAACCGTTCACTTCAGATACCTCCCTAATTCATTTTAATTATTTGTTATAATTATCATTATTTAAAGGAACATTGATTAATCTATTTACCATAAAATTTAAACTAGCCATTTTATTTTACAAGCTATGATTCGAATCGTTAGGAATGTATCTCGAAGTATTGGTGTTTTTTCCAAACATATCATAATCTAACCTATTTTTATTGTTTCTACTGACTAAAACATCCAGAAATGGTAAACTATCGTTTTTTTCGAGTTTATGCGTGAATACTATGTTTTGGGATATACTATTTAAGTTCCTAATAAAATCATCTAAGTGTTCATTTTTTGAATTGAAAATTGAAAAAATGTGATCCACATATCTCAGCCATACCTTCGGAAAGTAATGAATTCATTTTTCGCCTTAGTTTCAAATTTACTTATAAACAAGTTGGCTAAGAACGAGGATTGCAACAGAGGATTGCCCACTGCCGTTCCTTTTTATTCGTAAAAACTATTATTCAGTTGAAAACTATTTTGCTTTATACATAATCTTGTTAAGGAGATGTACTCAGAAACAATCTTGTTATTAAATCCATTTAACTCGCGTAACTCCCTTAAGTATGTCAAGGTATGTGAAATCGAGACACTCGGAAACAGCGATGATACGTCAAAGGAAACAAAAAAGGTTTTCAAAAAATGTTGAAAAAATGGACATTAATGTTGTGTACAAACCATATAATAATATAAGAGAAGTCGGGGGTAATCCGAAGGATACAGCAGATCAACGTGAAAAGTCGGGGATTTACGAAATAAGCTGTCAAGATTGTGATCGAAGGTATATTGTGCAAATAAAACGATCCATATTAACGAGATATAAAGAACACATTACCCACATTAAATATTGGAGAAATGAAAAATCTTGTGTAGCCCAGCATGCAATCGAACATGACCACAATAGAGACATTAGTAAATTAATTGGGCTTTGGATGCATATGAAAGCATTCAAATAGAAAAATGCTAAAAAAAATCATGAACCGGGATAAAGGACCTATTCCGTTCAGTTAACTTTTTCAATTATTAATGTAAGGGTCAGCAAACTTCACGGTTCATTTTTTTCTTTCTTTTATTCTTTTTTTTCCCTTTTTTCTTCTTTTCTTTTTTCCTGTATCCTTTTTACACGCTTCATTACGCCGGTAGTACGCTTCTTAGGTACTAGTAAATAGAACATAGTTTAGTTTTGGATTAAATTATCTCCTGATGATGCTAACATGATTAGCGAAATATGAGTCGAGTACATTAAAAAAAAGTAATTCGGTGTTTAGTGGTAAATCTATTTGAGTTTACTAACAATAATACTCCTTTAATTAAACATTTAAAAGGGTGTAAAATTTGCTCCTTAGTGGGCCTTTATTTTTTGACGTTTTAAATTTCGAATTTATTCTGAAAAGAGGAAATAATTAAGGCCCATCTAAAATTTTGAAATATAATGCCAAAACATCATTAAAACTGACTGTCAGTCAAAGAATAATATTTAATACTGAATATTTATGACATTTCAGTGCTCTATAAGAACTTTTGCATTGAAACGCATAAGTATTTCAGCAGAATAATAATTCCCTTCATATCTCCGACCATACATCAATATTATTTCGTTATCTGATAAGGTTTTTACTGTGTCTCTCAGTAATACAATATATTTTCTATTTTTTATTCAACTTTCTGAAAAATCAAATTTAATTTATGAAAATTAATTATAAAAATAAATTAATTCAACTAATTTAACCATTTAGTTTATTTACTATTTCAAAGTGTTGAAAGAGAAAAGATACAAGTGTTTAGGAACTTGGATTAATTCAAAGAATGATAACACCGAAGAAATAACAACAACGATAGAAAGCTCTACAAGATGAGTACAGTCTACAGATTAAATCTTTCTTGTGCTGTAGAAAAATTAATTGGGCAGGGAAATATAGAGAGGAAAAGAAACGTGGGAAGATTAAGAATGTCAAGGCTGCAAAATTTCATTGGTACATGGAACCAATTATTTAAACCAACAGTAAAGTAAGTGAGCATATAATTAACTAAGATAGCCGATATGAATATCTCCTGTGTTAATATATCCTCTCAATAACAATAAAAATACCGCGCACAAAACGCCTCATTAAAAAGAATAAAAGTCAAACGAATAAACTTTATAAATCAGGGGTTTATTTAATTGAGTGCGATTCACATCTAAAAGTTTATGTTGTGTTTGTCCAAGGTCTATTTCCGGTAAGCTCAATAAACATTTATATGTAATAATTAAAGTTCGATAAATGAAAAACGTGTATTCATTTATCTTATATCAACATAAAAATGTTATTTTTATCAACATTTTTGTAATAGTTGTTCAACGTCATGGTGTAGTGGGCTCCTAAGGAACAAAAACTATTAACAAATACAAACCCAATCAGAGTATTTGGACCAAAAAATATTATGATAGGCACTGTACGAATGGCTTTATATTAATACTGGAAAATAATACTTCCTAATCAATGATAAATTCTATGTTGAAAACTAATTTCGAGACCAATATATAAAAATAAATAAAACAATTTTAAGATCGATCCTTCTATTCGAATATTTGGTGTGAAACACTAAACTCAGCGAGAGTTATCACTAAGCACCAAATCACTACTTTTTAATTTGTCGACACGTAAATCATCTGCTTATGATGTATGGTTTGCGAAACGGGCGTTTAGAAATTAAAACTAAGTGATAGTGGTTAAATCTCGTTGATTTTAAAACAATTTTAATCTTAATTTATATAAATAAATTAATACACTGTATATAACGTATTCTAAATATATCTCCGCCAAATGGGCTTTCTACTGGTAAATATGTACAAAATGAAAAAATTGCATGAAAACTGAAATACAAAATGATCCGTCATGTGTCCAGATAAAAGACTAGAAAAGCACAAAATCATTATATCAAGGAAAGTGTAATCCATTCTTAATAAGACAAATATTCTCAGTGTTTTATTTATAAGAATTTGAAACTAGAACACACAAATTAGTAATATAGATATATAATCTTTTTAAAATAGTATATGAAAGAAGGTATTGTAAATTTCATATCATGTAATGTATATTTGTACAATTTTGACCAACATTCATAGGTAACTAACTAAAATCATGTGTAATAGGCAAACAATTAGTCATCGTGTCTAATATTTAAAGGTTTTATCAGTGCATTATTTTTTAAAAGGTGGTATTTATATTTTGTCGTAGGTGCCTCAATGCCAAGGACTATATGATAACTGTACATATAAAAAAGGAACTACAAGGCAAAATATATATTAATTAGAAAAAAAAATGTTCCTTTAAATAGAATATAGCCATGTACTCAAATACATTTATTATAGTACAAGATCTATGGACTGTTCATTGTGGAATATTTTGTGTTGATAATAAAAAAAAACAATATAACTCCTTATAACATTTATCTTAATACAATTAATTAGTTGTTTTCTATTATATAACTGATGGTGCAACAAGGGCAAGGGTTTTTTAAAATTCGCTGATTTTCAATTAAAAAAAATTATAATTATATAAAAATTATATTTTATTATATAAAATTATATATTTAGATCTTAGGGCAGAATGCAAGGAATGAGTAACTTTGTTACCTTTTATAATATCTTCTATTCTCTTCTGATATCTCTTCTGATATCTTCTATGATGTTTTCCTCTAGTTTGCTCTCAAGATATGTAAATTTATTTATCACCGATTGTCCAGTTCTGTTCACTTGTTCGATTAGTTCTCTTTCCCGTCACCTTTGTCTTCCCTATATTTATTTCTAAGCCAGCTCTTTTGGCTTTTTTCTTTATTTTATCATAGTTTCCTTTTAATAATCTTCTTGATCGTTTTCATATGTTTAGGTCATCTGCATACCCTACTATATGAATGTATTTATCACTTTTCCATGTTTTGAAAAACATTCTATGGGCCAATTATTTCTCGTCAGCTTTAATGCTCTAATACATCAACCACTACCGGACGTGGTTTAAGAAGGTTTTTAAGAGGGTTTTTTCATGATTTTATATGATCAGAATATGAAGGCAGAATGACAGTACCATCCATATTTGTAGCTAACGTAATTTATTTCGTTGTAAGCATATACTATAATTAAGCAAAGTAGTCGTCAAATTCTTTGAGAAACACCCGGTAATAGTGAGTGAAAACATGTGAACTAATTCTGAAGTTTTTTGCCTCATACCTATTATGTGGTAGAAATTTCTTAAGTGTAAGCAAAAGATCTGCGTGCTTCACTTTGTCAAAGATAGAATAAAAGACCGCAGAAGAATACCACTTTCCTTCCAAGCCTTTATTAATGTTATCATATATCTCATGAGGCAACTCATTTGAGAATACTCTGGGATAGACTAGGAAATTAGTAAATGGCTTACAACAGATGTTCCGGAAGAAATTTTGCGAGAAAATATGGTAGATAGTTTTTCTTGGGATTCGCGGAAAAATATACGATGAAACATTACCCTATCGTGATATTCCGTTGAACATAACAATTTAATTTATTATATGCAACAGAAAGAAGAAAACGAAACAAAAATAAAAATATGAGCATTGTGGTTGGAGAGAAGTTCTGTTGGTACAACCGAATTAATATTTGAACATGTTAAACTGTATCTGCAATTATCAAGCATCATCATCGCTATGTAAATCCTGATTGATGGTATATTGAGGTAGGTCATCCTCATTTTTAATACAATATATTTATTCTTTAAAACATATGACCTATTATAAACTCCTTGCAAATGGCATGATGATCATCATCATCGCCAACATAGGCTACATTTCCGCTCCTTCTACCAAGAAAATATTTTAGATTGCAGGATATCAAACACAGTTACTTTTGCTCCAAAATTCTACATCAAAGCCCAAACATACCTTTACTATTTGGAGGATAAGGCTACAGTATAAACAGTACTAGTTATAGTCTTTATCAGTAGCAAATATATACGAATTTTATCAATTCTCGAACTCAATACATATCATTTATCAAACCTACAGGTATTGGTAACTCTAAATACTTATAAAAACAAAAAATATAAATTAATTATAAAGTAATTTTTCATTCGAATTCCAAAATGGGATGTGGATATCTAAACCGCAGGCAATATAAAGTCGCAAAATATTCCTATGAACTTTCAGGAACTTTTTTTGAGATATATTATGAATACCGTAAGCAAGCTTAAACATTATATTTGAATGTCTATCATAAAACTAATTAAACAACTGTAAAATGTATAACCGAAGTGCTGTGAAAATAATCATTAATTGTTATTTTCAAGTTATAGTTGTTTTATTTTAAAGATTATTATCAAACCATGTTGTAAATATTATAAGCAAGCATTCTTTTTTAATAATTTATTTCACGTATTATAGTTATCAGTTATTTCAAATGAATTGGCAATACGGTAAGCATAATACATACTTTATTTTCTCCGCTATCATTAAGTATGCTCATTAAAATGTCAATGTCATTTTGTTTCCATGATAGTAAATTTTGCATGTTTATTATTAGGCTACTAGTATATTAGACCACCAAATACTACTACATAATGGTATTTTTTAAAAGAAATACCTATTTTCTGTGATATATTACTTAATAACCAATCAAATTTTAAGTATTAAAGCTTAAACGGCATTGTTTTATATACATACATAAATATCATATGCAATAAATGTTGTGTAATATAAAAGTTTATTTCTAATGTTACGTAAAATTAGAGAACCAAAATGCAATGTGATGTACAATCATATACAGGGAAATCAATAATGCATCATATTTTCATTTCCACTTATTCATTTATCTATGTACAATCTGAGGTAAGACATTCTCAATATAAGACACACAATCAAAAAGTTTTCTAATTTAATTTGGCCTAAAATTCCAAAAAATTTTGTTAGGTAATCAAATCGGCTATTGTAAGAGTGTGATAACTTTTGTTACAAATAGATATGTACAGTGTCACATCATATGAAATAAAACGGGTATTAATATCAAAACACAATATTAGAACTGATAATCCTCCAGTAGATTAGAAATTTCAAGATAACATATGAAGTGAAACCACTGTAAATATTAGTATGTGCTTCCTAAGAGCTCTCAAATATATCCCTATTAACATATCTATATTGAGCCCTAGATATGATAATAGCACATTCTAAGTATAATTTATATCCTCTGTATTGTAAATAACAATATATAAAATAAAAAATGAATCCATGTAAAATTGTTTTTTCTTTCTAATCTTGTAAGAGTTATAGTTCGTTAGATTTGGTTTGGTTTTATATATATATAAATATATATATACATATATATATATATATATATATATATATATATATATATATATATATATATATATATATATATATATATATATATATGCCCACAAGCTTAACTCAACTACTGCTGTCTAATTGGATGCAGTCCAAAAAAATCTAACACTACATATATACGTCATCCGACGGGAAGTCGGCGAAAACATGGGTTGTTGGCTGTGGATAGGGTCTCCCTGTTCTTGATGGTATTGAATATGTCGGCGCCCTGAAAAGTCTGAACCTCGAGAGACGAAACATATGTCATCCAGTTAAAGCGATAGGTGGGGCTGCTTCCCGGTCAAACAACCAACAAAAGTGTTCATTCTTGAAGGTATGATATATGTCGGCGCCCTGAAGAGTCTGAACCTCGAGAGACGAAATATATGTCATCCAGTTAAACGGATAGATGGGGCTGCTTCCCGGTCAAATAACCAACAAGGTGTTATATACATATATATATATATATATATATATATATATATATATATATATATATATATATATATATATATATATATATATATATATATATATATATACATATATATATAATTACCAACACTAAACCCTAAACAAACAAACCCAGATTCATTACCACCGAATAAAGAAGAAATAATTAGCCAAATCAAGCGGCTTAAAAATAACAAAGCTTCTGGTGAAGATGGAATCACTGCTGAACTTTTGAAATCCGCTGGTCCATGTACAATCAAGGAAATAACCAAAATTCTACAAGAAGTTTAGCGAACCAAACGGATTCCGGAAGACTGGAAAGATGCTCTAATCCATCCACTACATAAGAAAGGAGAAAGAGCGGATGTAAAAAACTATAGAGGAATATCTCTTATCCCAGTTTGTTACAAGATTCTATCTCAATGTCTACTAGACAGAGCACAGGGACAGTTAGAACCGAACATTGGTGAATATCAAGCAGGTTTTCGACCGGGCAGATCCTGCCCTGAACAGATCCTGAATCTAAAGTTGATTCTAAGACATCAAAAACTGTACAATAAAAATCTCGTCTGTACATTTGTGGATTTCAAAAAAGCATATGATTCTATTGACCGCGAATCTTTATTCCGAATCTTGAAAGAACAAGGACTAGATCTGAAAACGCTGGCAATTATTAAAGCAACGTTAACTAACACGAGGTCAAAAGTTAAATTCATGGGTGACATCTCAGAGCCCTTCGAAATTAAAACTGGTGTGAGACAAGGGGATGGACTCTCGCCACTCTTATTTAACTGTGTTCTAGAAAAAGTAATACAGGAGTGGCGTGAAAAAAAGTCGGCACTGAATATTGACCAGCCCATTAAACTGGGGAGAACCAACATCAAAATTGATTGTCTGGCATTTGCTGATGATCTAGCAATTTTAGCTCAAGATGTATTAACAGCACAGAAACAGATTGAAGTCCTAAAAGAAACAGCAGAAAAGGTAGGACTCCAAATTTCCTTTGAAAAGACAGAATACATGACCTGCAACAGACTAAGAACACCATTTCTAAAAACGAAATATGGTAACATCAGACGAGTCTCTCAATTCAAATATTTGGGTGAAATAATCATGGAAAATGGGTTGGAAAAAGCGGCCAATAAGGGTAGATGTCAAAAAATGGAAACGGCATTGAGACTTACACAAAATATTTACAACAAAAAATGCCTATCTAGAAACACAAAACTGAGACATTACAACACGGTTATTAAGCCAGAATGTCTATATGCTACAGAGACGCTCATTTTGAATAGAAAGAGGGACATCGAGGACATTGAAAAGAAGGAAAGAAAAATCATAAGAAAAATCCTAGGCTCCAAACAAATAAATAGCACAACATACCGACTTCGAGAAAAGCAAGAAATTAAACAATACACAGATATACTTAGCGATATGAGAAAAAGAAGACTTAAGTTTTACGGACAAATCAAACGGATGAATCCCGGTAGGCTAACTAGACAAATAGTCGAATTTTATGAAAATAGGAGTAGAGCTAAAGTAGAAATAATTAAATGGATTGCTGCAATTAAAAAGGACCTAAGATCAGCAAATATTACACAAAGTAAAATTCAGGATAGAGGCTGTTTCAGACACAAGGTTAACGTTTGGAAGGTTGGCCAGAGAGAAAAATGTAGGAAGACTGGAACAACTTGGTCTGACGAAAGGAAAAAAGCTCATAGCGAAAGAATGAAATTAGTATGGGCTCAAAGGAAGGCTAACAACAACAAACGCTTCTAATTCTACTTCGCGTGGTCCACCAGGGCCCATACGTGAATAATAATAATAAATAAATAATATATATATATATATATATATATATATATATATATATATATATATATATATATATATATATATATATATATATATATATATATATATATATATATATATATATATGTGTGTGTGTGTGTGTGCATAGATTAATGTATAGTTTTTGTTAGCACACTTAAGGGATAGTGTCATAAGTCGATTAGTTACTGGCTGGACATTAGTTATAGAACCAAGAATGGTATTTGAAATAGCGAAAGCAACACCGAGATGTGGTGTATTTTTGAGTATTCTTTTGTTCGTTTTACTTTTAAAAAGTCTGTAGTTGCCGAAGTCCAAGGTGTTATCATCTGTCAACCTGGTTTCTTGCAGAACCAAAATTTGGATTTTTTTGCTGGTTTCATGCCTGCCCAAATTCGTGTAGTTTTCCTGGGCGCAGGAGTGAGTTGATATTTACCGTTCTAAAGAAAGTTTTTGTATTGGGTTTGAGACGTTGGCCGGAGTTCTCCGACTCCTTCTGAAAGATTTTGCTTTTAAGCCCGGACGCCCCAGAATCCGAAAGTACGGTTGTACCAGCAACACTGGCAGAGGATTCTTTACCTCCTGGGGTAATTTTGTAATTACGAGAAAGCTGCATCTTGTACTTAGAAGATTGAATATATATATATATATATATATATATATATATATATATATATATATATATATATATATATATATATATATATATATATATACAGGGTGTCCCAATAGTGCGATATTGGTTGATATAATGATAATGGCTGGTTAAGTATAAGGGTTATGCAGCTAAATAGGATACAGAATTTAAAATTAGTTTTATGTATACATGGTATCTCAAAAAACCGTAGGGGTATG
This sequence comes from Cosmopolites sordidus, assembly GCA_031761425.1. NCBI lineage: Eukaryota > Metazoa > Arthropoda > Insecta > Coleoptera > Curculionidae > Cosmopolites > Cosmopolites sordidus. Next base: position 439,554 of record JARFXV010000805.1, read on the forward strand.
TTTTGTTTCTTGAACCAATTGTATATGATAGGGATGAAATTTATATTTGCTAGTTATTCTGTTTGCTGCTGATTTTTAAAGCCTACCTCGTTTTCTATCTACCTGTACGAAATATGGGTTTTCTATCTACCTGTACGAAATATTAATTACAGCTTGAATAACTAAATATTTGTTTTCTTCACTCATCAGTTGTTTCAAATCGCTCTTTCAGTCGTATAAACGCTAATGCATTAGGATGAAGTTCGGCATTAGAGACTCTTTGTGCATAAATTCTACTTGGTAAAAAATAGTTTTGATCACTTGCACCCAAAATGTAGATCATGTTTTTCAATTCCCCTCTAGAAAAATTCATTTTTGTTCTACTTTCCGATATTACAGAATTTGACAGTTCACATAATCCACATAATTGACTGTTTGCTTCATTTGTTTTTACGCCTTGATTGTATAGGGCGTCTAGGCCATATGCGTGCCTTAAGGTGTAATTGCATATTGACATTTCTTTTCGATAGTCAAAATAATAGATCATAAAAATGTTTTTCCTATTTCATTATAAAACACACTCTCTTTTTTACACTCTTTTTTCTGTATTATATAAAAGATGTTTAAAAGCTATACTAGAACAATATTTGTCATTTAAATTAAATTTTATGACGTTATTACTAAAACATCTAAGATGAATTCCATTAAAAAGAAAATATTAAAACAAAAATGTGAAAATCTCGGAAAATATGTCAGATAGGTATAGGACATGTTTAAAAAGAATAGATATATTTTGTCTTAGGCATATTGTAAAATGAAAACATATTAGTTATCCTGGACACCCTGTGTAACGTAGACAAATTTTGTTTTCATTAAAAATTAAGTCATAGTCTCACTAATATTCCTACCAAAAATTATAATCCTACTTCGAAAAATAAATGATAGACACTGCAAAATAGAGTCTGCAATGGCGGCTAACGGTAAAACCATTGGGTGTGTGTATAAGACATGTTTTATGAATTATGTTTAGAATTAATAGCAGAATACAAAAATGGATAAACATAAACATATAGAGAATTCCATAAGAAAAAACAAAACTATACCCCGCCACGGTTTTGTCAGACATCCTGCATAAATAAAATTAATTTTAAATTATGCAAACTATTTAGTTATAAGAGTTGTACTTCTTATACCTAAACGTTTTCTCTATCTCCAATTATTATCAAGATATGAACCGATATCGTACTATTGGGACGCCCTATATAAATATATATATATATATATATATATATATATATATATATATATATATATATATATATAAATATAATATATATATTCAAACTTCTAATTCCAAGTACAAGATGAAGCGTTCTCATAATTACAAAATTACCCCAGGAGGTAAAGAATCCTCTGCCAGCGTCGCTGGTACAACCGTACTTTTGGATTCTGGGGCGTCCGGGCTTAAACGCAAAATCTTTCAGAAGGAGTCGGAGACCTCTGGCCAACGTCTCAAACCCAATACAAAAACTTCCTTTAGAACGGTAAATATCAACTCACTCCTGCGCCCAGGAAAACTACACGAATTGGGGCAGGCATCAAACCAGCAAAAAAATCCAAATTTTGGTTCTGCAAGAAACCAGGTTGACAGATAATAACACCTTGTACTTCGGCAACTACAGACTTTTTAAAAGCAAAACGGATAAAAGAATACTCAAAAATACACCACATCTCGGTGTTGCTTTCGCTATTTCAAATACCATTCTTGGTTCTATAACTAATGTCCAGCCAGTAACTAATCGACTTATGACACTATCCCTCAAGTGTGCTAACAAAAACTATACACTAATCAATGCACACCTCCCAGTTAACGAAGAAAATAAATCTAATCCTGAAAAAATAAATAAGTCCTGGGAAATTCTGGAAAAGACTATTTCGAAAAATCCTTCTAACCATGTAAAAATCCTATTGGGTGAATTCAACGCCCAAATAGGGAAAGAAAGAAAGTACAGAAAAACAGTCGACAGTTTTCTCGCTCATAAATGAAACCAAACCATAATGGCAGAAGATTGGTTGAACTATGTTCGCAGTTTATTCTAAAATAATGTCAACCCATTTCAAGAAGAAAATAACAAAACAAATGACCTGGAAATGCCCAAACACGTATATGAGTGAATTGACCTTGTTGCCATTTCGTACTCCAATTATAAAGAGATTTTGAATGTTCAAGTTAGGAAAGGAGCTAACATAGACACGGATCACTACTTGACTAGAATCAAACTTAGCTAAAAACCTCGAAATCTTATTCAAAAGAGGCTACTAATCCCAAAGTTCAACTCTTAAAAAATAAAACCTACCCTAACAGAAGAGCTTGATAAAATTGTTAAGACTGCCCTAAAGTTGGTACCTTTACAAAAATATAGAACACATCCGTGGTGGGATAAAGTTTGCAAGCAAGCAGCATTAACCCGAAATAAAGTATTCAAAGAGTGGCACAGTCATAAAACAGAAATAAACTATAACATATTTTTAGAAGTAAGAAAAGAAACATCTAAGCTAATTAAATTAACTAAAAGAAAATATGAAAATGATCAACTTAATGAATTAGGAAAAGATTTCGAAAAAAATAACACCCGAAATATTTACAAAACATTTAAAATTAAATTAACAAGCTATCTAGCCCAAAGTATTTGCTTCCGAGAGAAAAAAGGACAATTAGCTCTAAATAACCAAGACAATTGCAAAGAACTTACAAAATATTTTGAACAACTACTAAACTGTCCTGTGCCCTTAAACAGATTACCAACACTAAATCCTAAACAAACAAATCAAGATTCATTACCACCGAATGAAGATGAAATAATTAGGCAAATCACACGACTTAAAAATAAAGTTTCTGGTGAAGATGGAATCACTGCTGTACTTTTAAAATCCTCTGGCCCAGGTACAATCAAGGAAATATCTAAAATTCTACAAGAAGTTTGGCGAACCGAACGGATTCCGAAAAAATGGAAATATGCTCTAATCCACCCATCACATAAAAAAGGAGATAGAACGGATATAAACAACTACAGAGGGATATATCTTATCTTAGTTTGTTACAAAATTATATCTCAATGTCTAATAGACATAGCACAGGGAGAGTTAGAACCTAAAATTGGTGAATATCAAGCAAAACCTGCTTGATCGGGCAGATCCTGCCCGGAACAGATCCTGTATATAAAGTTGATCCTAAGAGATCAAAAACTATACAATAAAAATATCGTCTGTACATTTGTGGATTTCAAAAAAGCATATGATTCCAAATTTTGAAAGAACACGGACTAGTTCTGAAAACGATGGCAATTATTAAAACAATACCAACACAAGGTCAAAAGTTAAATTCATGGGTGACATCTCAGAGCCTTTCGAAATTAAAACTGGAGTGAGTCAAGGTGATGAACTCTCGCCACTCTTATTTAATTGTGTTCTAGCAAAAGTAATACAGGAGGGGCGTGTAAAAAAATCGGTTCTGAATATTGACCAGCCCATTAAACTGGGGAGAACCAACATCAAAATAGATTGTCTGGTCAAATTATGGTAACATCAGACGAGTCTCTCAATTTAAATATTTGGATAAAATAATCATGGAAAACAGGTTGGAAAAAACGGCCAATAAGGGTAGATCCAAAAAATGGAAACTGCATTGAGACTTACACAAAATATTTACAACAAAAAATGCATATCAAAAAACACAAAACTGAGACATTACAACACAACTATTAAGCCCGAATGTCTATATGGCACAGACATCGTGGAGATTGAAAAGAAAGAAAGAAAAATCTTAGGCCCCAAACAAATAAATAGCAAAACATACCGACTTCGAGAAAATCAAGAAATCAAACAATACACAGATATACATAGCGATATGAGAAAAAGAAGACTGAAGTTTTAAGGAAACATAAAACAGATGAATCCGAGTAGGCTAACTAGACAAATTGTTGAATTTTATGAAAATAGGAGTAGAGCTAAAATAGAAACGATTAAATGGGTTACTGTAATAAAAGAGGACCTAAGATCAGCAAATATTATAAAAGAGAAATTCAGGATAGAAACTGTTTCAGACACAAGATTAACGTTTGGGAGGTTGACCAGAGAGAAAAATATAAGAAGACCGGAACAATTTGGTCTAACGAAAGGAAAAAAGCTCATAGTAGAAGAATGAAATCATATTAAAAATATTAGCTTGCTATTAAATAAAATGTGCTTATGCCTATTTTCGAAGTCTAATCAAAAGGGTGTTTAATACCCGAAACTTAAAGGAACACACTAAAATCAGTCTTTACAATACCTTCATAATTCCCACTCTTCTGCATGGAGCTGAATCTTGGATCGTGCATCAAAAGGAAATAAAATAACTAGAAAGATTTCTTCAAGGCTGCCTCCAGAAAATCCTGAGTCAAATGGCAAGATTGTCAAACCGATGTGGAAGTACTTAAAAGAGCCAACAGCTTGAGTATAGAATCCCACATCATAAAAGCTAGTCTGAGATGATTAGTTCATTGCCCAAGGATGCAGGACGCTAGAATGCAGAAGCAAATCTTCTCCAAAAGAAGCTACAAAGACGTCATAAAATCGTATCTATAGAACTCCATGTCAAGCGTGTCTAAGTGGGAAATCAGAGCATGAGGAGGCATACAGAGCTGTGCAGCTTCATAAGGAAAATAATTACTAATAAACCCTAACCAAAAGATGCGAAAAACAAACAGGCTGGAGCGCGTGTACCAATTTATTTCAATTTCACTATAAAACCCATAATTCTTCAACATTGACTCATCAAAATTAATCACCATGGCTGAGGTCATATTATAACTCAATCAAATATATTTATTAACTGTTTAAGAACTTTTTAAGTCTCATTTCAACTCTTGATTAGCTAGCGTAATAGGATGCACTGACACTCTTTGTCCATATTTTTTACTGTGTTTTCTAAACGTGAGTTGGGCGGTTTACTTCAAATGCTCACCGATAAAACTGTGTTCAACCAATCTTTATCCCAGGCATGTCTAGGCAAGAAGCACTAGCATCAGTATTAAGACTGTTAGTATAGATTGCTACAGCGGTCTAGGCGGGTTACCCATTAATCGGTGATGGAGAAGTTCATCTAATATGGGGACAATGGAGGAGGGACACTAGTCTTTGGCTAGTGTTCCTCCTATTGGTGTTGGACCAGTGAGAGCAGCAGTTTCTGATGACATTCAGTATGCCTGAAGCTACGAATCAAATAGACGAATCTGAGCCATCATATTGTATATATATATATATATATATATATATATATATATATATATATATATATATATATATATATATATATATATATATATATATATATATATATATATATATATATGATATATATATATATATATATATATATATATATATATATATATATATATATATATATATATATATATATATATATGTACTGTCTAATAAACAATGATTTGGAAAGTATAGTTGATACATTTAGAACGCCTTATTCGCCTTATTTATTTGAAAGTCTGTCCGATTTGAATTTCTAAATTTATACAGCAAAATAAAATACAACAATTATTTTGTGTTAATGATTTATTGGAGAAGACCAATTATCTCTAAAGTACAATTGTTCTTCCTCCAAGCATAAACTCAAACTTTGGGTAAGTATTTCATAATTCACGTTTCTGGGTGACATATACATTTATATTATTAATATATATTATATTATTAATATATATTCATATTAATATATAACTATTCGATTGTGCAAAATTTCTGATATACCCTATTTTTAAAATAACTCCACAAGAAATGGCTATGCGCAAACAAATGTTGTTAGTCAGTTAGTGTCGACAAATTCCGAATATACTGTTGCCTCGGCTTATTAAAAATGCATGTTCCTAAAATGAAATTAAATCCTACTGAAATATGGTTCTCAAACAATAGCTGAAAATGTTATTCGATGTGGAGAAAACACCACAAAACCAACCAAACTACAACCGGAGAAGGATAAAACGGCTTATCTATTATTAAGGATAAAATATTACAGAGATTTTCTAAATTCCAAATGCTTCCATCGAACAAAACAGTTTGTTTATTGACAAGTTCATCATATCAAGGTGACCTTCATCCCATTTGGTTAAACAAAAAATTAGTTGCAACTCATTTGGACAGATACGTTTCAATCGTTTAAGACATAATAAATGAATTTCTAGAAAAAATTTCTTTTGAATATTGAGGAATATTTGAAAACTTCCTAGAAAAGCCTTACTTAAATCACTTTTTATCGTCAAAAAAAAAGCCAAATTGCTTGATTATTAACTAGAACAAGATTTTCTAGTAATAATGTGTTTTTCTCGGTTCACCAAGCTAATATTGGGAAGGGTAAAATTTATTTGAATAAATATTTTGTTTTTAAATGCATTGATTTCATTCTAGTTAAAAGAAAATATTTTCTTTAAGATTGTCTATATAAATCAACAGATTATATACGAGGTGTGGCTATTAAATAGCTAAACTGACGCTGCTACAGAAGTACGCATGCGCCAAACGCCAGTAACTAACAGCTGTTCAGCGTAAAGCCTTCTCTTTCGAATGCAGTACCTCTCGCTTCTGTAAACAAATCCGTAAAACCGTAGCCTTCGTTCGCATTAGAGTTGTTTTTTTGTTTTGCCGGAAAAATATTAAGAGTAATAACAGAGCAACGAATTGTTGTGACATTTTACTTGAAACTTGGAAAAACCCCTATCGAAACTTATAATTTATTAAAAGAACTGTATGGCCATGAATGTTTATCGCATGCACGTGTCTTTGAATGGTTTAAGCGTTTTCAAGATGGAGATGACCTTGAAAACGATCTACGGCCGGGCCGCCCTTCCACCTCAAAAACGCATGAGAATATCGAAAAAATCGATAATCTGGTTCAATCTGACCGTCGGTTAAGTATCGTGAGTTTGCTGAAACTGTAAGAATTGACGAGAATGCGTACGACAAATTTTACATAAAAATTTTAATATACAAAAAGTGTGTGCCAAAATGATGCCCAAAATTCTCACGTTTGAACAACAAGAAGCTCTCAAAAATGTTTGTACTGACACTTTGAACGCTATTGAAAATGATCCAAACTTATTGGAAATGATAATAACATGGGACGAATCGTGGTTTTTACTTATGATCCTGAAACGAAGCGCCAATCCATCCACTAGAAGAGCCCAAATTCACCGAGAGTCAAAAAAGCTCGAATGAGCAAATTAAAATTCAAAGCAATGATGATTATTTTTTTCGATATTCATAGTTGTACTTTCACCGGGTTCATGAAGGTCAAACTATTAATCAGCATTACTATATTCACGTTCTTGCTGAACTCCGGGAAAGAATAAGGAAAAAACGACCCGAATTACGGAAGGACAAGTCATGGATTCTCCACTAAGACAATGCACTGGCTCATTCCGCATTGTCTGTTAAGAGGTTTCTAGCCAAGTACAGCCCCAGTGTTAGACTGCGTCGTGCGATCTTGCGCCGTGCGACTTCTATCTGTTTGCTAAGGTGAAATCTGCATTAAAAGGAACAAAATTTGAGTCCATTGAAGCTGTAAAAGTGAAGCGACACGCGTTCTGAAGGAGCTGAGAGATTAAGACTTCCAGCTCTGTTTCGAACAATGGAAGATTCGCATGGAGCGTTGTAGGAATATAGGAGGGGTGTATATTGAAGGTGATAATAAATAAATATGTATGAAATCAAAATAAAATGTCGTCATTACAATATTGGTATCAATATTTGCGTTGAAAAATTTGATATTATTTATTTTTCCAATATTTAATCTCTGCAATACATCGTGCAATGAATATTTCATAGTGGCTGAGGAGTTATCTTACTATAAGTATATTGTATTGACGCTAGTAATACAGCGTCAGTATCGTTATTTAATAGTCACACCTCATACGTTAGATTCTATTTTCAACATATCATAATTTCTTGATGTTAGTTATACATATGCAATAGTTATACAGTTTTCAAAAATGAAGAGGTGGATGTGCACTGAAATACTAAACATTTTTTCGTATTTTTATTCAAAACTAACTCCTTGTGATAATATATTCTGAAAATATTTCTGGCATTCATATTTGAGAATAGCCTCCAAGGCAGCTATCGAAGCCTGTTGGATCCAGAAATTGCCTCGAAACGCTTATTTTTCCTCACCAGTTTCGGTTTTCAGAAAAATCATTCCAACATTAGGAAAAATCATAAACCACGACCTTTCTTTTGGCCGAAAAATGGCATATATTTTTGTTTTTACACACCAGTGCAAAAAAAAGTAGTTTTTTCCATTAAAAATAAAAGTTAATATACTAAGTAAGATTGCTTCTAAAATCTTCGAAAAATCTGATATACAAATAGCGAACACTTCAAAGATTTGCAGCCATACATCGTCTTCAATACTCCATCTCAAATAACAAAAGTTTGCAGACCACTTGAAAATATTCTAATGGCATATTTCCTTGTTACCATAAAAGTTTCTGAGGCGCTTTAGCCTATATTAAAACAAAGCTTAATGTAAATCCATTGTTCCAGTATTGTTTTTTAGTTTGAGACTGACACTCAAAAGGCAATGTCACATATTATGCGATTACAAGAAGTATAATTTCTGGATTTTTTATTATTATATCATATCGTCATAGTGTACACAAAAATTACAAAATTAATCCAATAAAATATTTTTTTCAGTGTTAGAATTTTTGTTTTCTAGTAGTAAAAGATGATTTTTTTTAGTGTGTCCGAACTTCCGATAGGGGTCGCTGTCAAACGAATTTTGAGTTGTCACACAAGTCTGTAAATCTGTGCCTCAAATGATCGAGATTTATTATCAATATCAGTGTTATGTGAGCCAAACTTATAGAGCACCTCATGAATTTGAACTTCATGATATATTCGCCGAATTATCAACAAATTCCGAACGCATTTCACGCTGCTCGATATTAAAACTAAAACAAAACATAAACTGTATGTTCCACAGAAATTATCGCCGCTATTGCTGGCAGTGTTGATGAAGATCTAAATTTATCGATTCGCGCCATTCGCAGGAAGTTGGGCTTTGTTATTCGGCAACGAATCTCGAATTTGAATGGTACTGGTCTGGACGAGATATGGTTTCAACAGAACCACTCCACATGTCACACAATTCGGTGAGAAAATTATTTCGAGGATCGGACCTGTTAATTGGCCATCAAGGTCATGTGACTTAACGCCTTTATGTTATTTTCTTTGGGAATATTTTGGAATGGAGATTTTTTTTGGTCTATGCCTATAAACCAGCAACTATTGATTCCTTGGAAGCCAACATAACTCGAGCAATTGCGGCCATAAGACCCCGATTGCTGGAAAAAATAGTCGAAAATTTAATTAACAGAATGCGCTTTGTCAGAAGTAGCCGTAGTGAATATTTGTCCGAAATTGTTTGCAAACATTAATGCCATTGAATACTATTTCACATAAAATAAATAATGTCAAGGAATCTAATTTGATTGTTGTTTTATTTGAATTTAAAGTTCGGACGCACTAAAAAAATACCGTATATATGTTTATTCCTGAGTCAGCTAAAGAACTCCAACTCCAACTCCAACTCCAACCTTGTTTTGAGAACAATTCTTATTATTGTCTGAATGATTGTGGCGTATTCATATATTATATATATATATATATATATATATATATATATATATATATATATATATATATATATATATATATATATATATATATATATATATATATATATATATACAGGCCTGGAAATCGGGACATAAAATCAATTGGAACAATTCTAAAACGGTATTATAAAAATCGGTAACAAAATATAGAAGATTAAAAGAAACCGCTATAATTAATTTAAATTAAAATAACTGTATTGCTATGCCTTCGGTAGATTTAAGTTCAATATGGTTCCCGATTCTAAAGAATACATTTAAAAACGTTTAAGTATTTCAATACATATTTATTACACAGTAAACCTCACCTATATATTTTTTTTGATAATATGTCACTGTCATTAAAAGCTATTATTGTCAATGTAAGTATCATTGACATATACACAAAATATATTTACTTCCTATCTTTTCGTTATATATAGAAATTAATATAATTTATTTTTTAGATTCGTTTTGAAAACGGGAGGAAGACCTCCCGTAACGTTAACGTTCAAAAGTTTGTATTAATTTTAGAAAATTTTTGTATTTTTAAAAATTTTATAAGTAAAGTTTTGGGATTAGCGGCGCATCAGCAACTGAGAAAGCTATTTAGCGACTGGACCTACAGCTTAACGTGGGTTCCGAACCACGCTCATCAGCTACCGAAAACCCCGGTCAGCACCCCCCTCGGGCCTTGGTTTTGCGCTTAACCGAAAGTATCTCGAGAAGCCTACCGACTGGCGGGTGACCAACGTAGAAAACCTCTCAGAAGGAAGGCCTTACCCAGCCTCGAACTGGCGTGACTGAGGGGTGATTTCTGTCCGATTTTACACTCTTACCTATAAACATTCACAAGAATTTTAGAAAAACTTTTTTGCCTAGTACGGGGTTCGAACCCGGTCCACATTAACTGCCGTAACGTAAGACTAACGCCTTAGACACCACAGCTAATGTGGCTCCATTTTTTTTTAATTTTGTTCGTTAGACAAAATTATTACAGAAAAGGAATCACTGAGAAATTTGTCTCTGTTTGGTTTTTTGTTTTTACCCAGTGATACTTTATTTAGATAAGAACAGATATTTTTGATATTTCTTGAGTTTTAGATCGAGGCAAAAAACCCCCCAAAAAAAAATGTTATGTTTTAATATAAGTAAATAGTTTACAAGGGCAAACCTAAAAACATGCCTAAAAAAGAATTTAAAAAAATGCTAGTATTGCTAAGCGCTTTTCATGTCTCGTATCTTTAAATTGGTGCTGCCATTCAAATTTAAATAATCATTCAAATAATACATACGAAGACCTAACATTAAAAATTAGCCACCACATTATCTTATTATCAAACAGTGTTCAGTCAAAACTCTGCAATTTTTTACTCTGACAGTTATCTGAGACAATTTCAAAATAAGTCATTCGGAATTCTAAATGTTTTAATATTATTATCGATATTAAATCTCATACTTTTTAAGTATGAAACTAAAATGTTAGTTCATAATAACATTAAAAATAAAAAACTTATTTAAACATTAGTAAAAAGCATTTAATTGGTACGGATAATGTAATTTATTTAATGACAACTTAGTTTAAAATTATTTTTATTATTTCCTAAAACAAAAGTACAGTAAGGATAACAAATAGGTAAAAGAAAAATTGAAATAGTACCTAAACATTGGTCTTTTCAGACAGCATCTTATAAAATATCATCTAAGGATGTCTAAAATAGAGAAAAACAAAAAATCATGAAATATATATTTTTCAGTTCTTTTATTTCAACTAGAAATATCTTTCAATATAAATATTTTAAGAATTAAACTTACCATTGGAAAGACAATTATCAACTTATTTTGAAGCTGATTGTCCTAAAATTAAAACAGTTATTAGTTATAGGAAGAATTAGATTTAGGCTTTACTTAATATAAATGGTAAATAGGGCCTTTCAACCAGCACGTTTTTTTTTGAATTTTGAAAAATACAACCCTTGGCTACACCACACAGTAACAGAAATATAGGTAAATAACAATTCTAATATTTTTTCATCAATCAAAAGCAACTAATTAAGGAGAATAATTGGTCAAGCACCTTCGTAAAATTGAGTTTTTTGGAAAATAGTTTTTGTTTTCACGTTCAATTAAAACGAGTTTTTTTCATCACGAAAAGATCGAACGAGTTTATCAACAAAAGAACTTTCAGTCAGTAGATAAGGACCATTTTGTATTAATACGAGATTTATAAATAAAGCAATGAGACTGGTTGGCTCTGGCAACACTGTTGGCTTGCCCTTTTAAGGGAAGGCAGGCCAATATCTGATGCGTCTTTAGCATGGAGAATAATTAGCAAAGAGTTGGATTTGACATTGATAAAATTGTTTATCAGATTATGACCCATAAATTGGGAATCTAGAAAATCTGCGCGAAAATGAACGATCAGAATGCACAAGATCCCAATTGCTGTTGACATTTTCATCACTTCTTTCAGTTGAAAGACTTCTTCTGCAAGCTTCAGCTTCAATACAGTATCGACCTTTTGAGAATGCCTTAATCCACCTAAATACCTGGGCCTCTGACCTCAGATGTTGGCCTGCCCACCATCCAAAGAGGAAGCCAATACCCAATTGTATAGTTCTACTGTTGAAAAACGTCTGATTTTCCATGGAAATCTGAGATTTCTTGTTGTACGATAAATAAGATTTGGTGGCAAATGTCAGATATGTGGTGCCACATCATAATGAAGCTTCAATATTTTATGACGTGTGATCAAAAATTTAATTGGATTCTGTTGCAAAAAGCGTCATTAATGTTCGCCAGCTCTTAATAAAAATTTAAAAAAAGAAATGATCAATTCCTTTTATGTCAGAACTATTCTTTTATCAGTTTATAAATACAGAAATTTCTTATTGTAAAATTCTTGATGTTATAATTATTAAAAGAAACTGTACATTAACAATATGTCTAATTGCACGTATTGTGAATCTAACTGCTCATTAATTTAAGCATTCGTAAATGTTTTCATTTATTTATTGAAGTATAAACATACATCTCAAACAAATTTACCACAAAAAAATCAAAATACTAGTTTTAATATCTCGACACCTGTTTCGCTAGCCATGTTTGTATCATCAGGATATAATTCAATCTGTTATATTGTATATGATATAATAATGTAGCAATATAATTTATTTTTGTAATTTATATTTTACTTCAATTCTTTGAGGGCTATCTTTTTCAACCTCCGATCGCTCTGATAAGTGACCAGTCAAGCTTATGAGGGTGAATTTGCGCGATGCTACTGCACAGCTAACCTACCATAATGTGTGCCAAGGCGTAGTTTAACAAATCAGTTGGAACACAACTGCAGGCACACAAACATGGCCGGCATCATTGATTCTCCCACCAAATGCGAGTCGCCAAGCGTCATTCGTTTTCTACAGGCAGAAGGGAATAGCACATCAGAAATTCGTCGCAAACTGAGCCGCGTTATGGTGAAGTGAAGTAGAAAGTGTAGGAGTGTAAGAAATTTAAAATAGGCTGAAATTAAAAAAATGAAGGTAGACAAGGACGCAAGACTGTCGCTTGTGAAGACCTTGTTCAACAACCCCATGGCTACGGAAAACTTTGTGCACATTGATTCCCACAAAGCTATGTGAGGACTACAAAGCACGGCGCCTAAGACTATCCCTAGCATTTGTCACACATTTCGCTCATAAGGGGAAAACGTTTTTAAAATCTACCATGACAGGGGATGAAAAGTGGATTCTTTCTGATAATCTAGAATAGAGAGAATAATTCAAACAATGGATGCACATACACTCCCCGAATAAACTCAAAAAGTTCAAACAAACTATCAGCAACAAGAAAACTATGGCTACCATTTTCTCGAATCAGAAAGGTGTATTGCTCGTAGAGTTTATGAAGCCAAAGACTACGATAACTGTAAACGTGTATTATCAGACATTAGGTCGCCAACGAAGAGCTTCAAGATGCCGCGAAAGCCTATCTCAATACGCTGACAACCTTCTATGAAGAGAAAATTAGCAAGCTTCTCCACCGGTATGACAAATATATCAATCCTCGCGGTGACTATGTGGAAAAGTAACTTTGATTCTACTTATCTCCTCGTAATTAAACTATCTTATGATTCACATTTTATTTTGTGCCTCATTTAAAAAAATAGCCATCATATATATATATATATATATATATATATATATATATATATATATATATATATATATATATATATATATATATATATATATATATATATATTTGTAGTGTTAGATTTTCTTGGACTGCGTCCAATGAGACAGCAGAAGTTAAGTGTCATCACACACCCAACCAGTTGAGGGGATAGGTGGGGCTCTTTCCCGATCAAGCAACCAACAAAGGTGTTCATTTAGGCGGAGACGCAGGTTGTTGTGTGTTCCACATGAGATTGTGGAATCCAACGGTTGGGTTTGGTTAGGTTTGGCACACAGCAACCTGCGTCTTTGCCCAAATAAACATTTTGACCGGGAATGAATCCCACCCATCCCTGCAATTGGAGGGCACATGTTTCGCCTCTCGATATTAAGGCTTGTCAGGGTGTTGAAGGGGGAAAGAAAATAAATATAATCTGCAAAATATTAATGTCCCAAATAATAAACGTCCCATGGAATCATTCTAATGGTATAGATTTTCAAAATTATATAATGGTGTAGATTTTCAAAAACTCTGACTAATAATCATCTCTGACTCTCTAATATATCATCTGTTAAAACAAAACGAATAATATGCGCAGCGATATTGAATGATATGAAGGAGTGACATCTCTCTATCCATTATAGTAGTTACCAAAGTTCAGCTCATGTGGATATTTTACTGAATGTTAAATACTAGCAATTACTATTTAACGCTGCGTTGTAAAATTTTATAAATTTCAGTAAGTGTAGTAAACAGAAAGGGTCACGTAAGTTTTATTAATTGTAATTAATAAAAGTTAATGTAGTAATCTTTAATAAATATAATATAGACCGCTAAAATTTATTAATTACTTACCTAGATTAATGATTTTGTCATTAATGATAAAAGTTTTGTCTACAGAAAAAATTGAAATAAGTATAAAACAACAATAAACATCAATATAAGTGAATTTGCTACTCACCTAAGTTTAAACTTCTATCTGCAATCTTAGACAACTGTTGATCTGAAAAAGGTAAATTATAGAGAGTGTTTTTATACACAGAGACAGTATGTATTTAAGAATGTGATACTCATAGCGGGCCACACGATATATTAAAATTGAAGCTTAGCACTATGTTGAGAATTATGGAATCCCTGCTACACAATCTGCAGGACAAATATTTTATCTATAGATTTCTATTATCTCGATACGAAAAACCAAAGTCTCATTATACAAGTATAAAAAATAGGAATTGTTTGTCTTCTCGAAAAGCTTTGTGCTTGTGTTAACATATTCTAAGCAGTTTAACCGCCGACGAACCTCAGTTACGAAATCTCTTAAAATGTGTATGAAGCTGCCGAAAATACTCTTTAACAAGAAATCAATATAGAAAAATGTCTGATTCGGATTCACTTGGACATTATGAAACACTAACTCAGAGAGATTTACCAAAAAAAAAAACAAAATTTCTTGTTTTTAATCTTTCGCCTCGCGTTTGGCCAACCATGTTAAATCTCGCTATGGAGATTCCTAATGGTGCTAACATGATTACCGAAACGCGTGTCGTAAAATTAGAAACAAGTAATTTGGTGTTTTATGGTAAATCTCTTTAAGTTTAGTACACAAAATATGTTCGAACAAATCAAAATTAAGAAACCGTGTGAAACCGAAATGAAAAGCACACACATCCAGGTTGTACAGGATTTCTTGGCAAAGTACCTAAAGTGCCTCTATACCACTTTTGGCCATTCCCAGAACTAAAACTGCTGATGAAAAAAAGCGTTGCAAGATGATTTTGGAGGTAACTTCTAAAAATGACTATCAGGTATGGTTCTAAGTAATAGGTGTTTCTATTGATAATGTCGATTTTGCCACATCTATGGCGTTTTGGAGGGTAAACATACGCCATCAAAAATCAATTTCTTATTAATTGTCATTGTGCAAAAAACATAGTTTTTCATTCACAACTTTGAATATGTCGAATTATGTACCAGAAAAAAACTTTTTGCGGGGAAGTTTAATAATCTTGCTGAAAACGGCTGCTCAATGTTATCGATTGTTAGTTGAAGTTTATAGTAAACATGCTCAAACCCAAAAAACTTGTGAACGATGGTTTAAATGCTTTAAAAATGCTGATTTTGATATAAAAGACAAGGAGCGTCCAAGGCAGATTTGCAAGCATTACTGGATGAAGAGTCAACTTATATATTGAAACAATTGGCAGAAACATTGAATATTGCGCAGTCCACATTTTTTGGAACGTCTACACGCATTAGGAAAAACCCAAAAGGAAGAAAAATGCGTTTCAGGAAAGAGACATTGAGTGGCCAACGAAGAATTGAAAAACCACTAAAACCAGGACATTTTGCTTGCCAGATAGAAAAGAAAATCTACAACAGAAGGCGCAAAAAATCATGGGTAGACCCAGACCAGTCTTCAACATTAAAACCAGTGCGCAATATACATGGAAATAAGGTTTTGCTGTGTATTTAGTGGGAAAGTAGGGTAGTTTTATGTTACGAACTACTGAAACCTGGTGAAACGATTACTGGCGATCGATACCGACAACAATTGATAAATAAAAATCGAGCATTGAAGGAAAAATGACCAGAATACGGCAAAGACATCATAAAGTCATTTTTCAACATGGCAATGCTCGGCCCCGTGTTTGAAAATGTGTAAAAAAACTATTTGGAAAACGTTAAATGGGACGTCCTACCCCACTCGTCGTATTCTCCGGACTTAGTACCTCTGGATTACCACTTATTTCAATCGATGTAGCATGAACTTTCAGAACAACACTCACACTCCTACGAAGAACTGAAAATTTCGCTTGATGAATGATTTGACTCAAAAAACCAAAAGTTTTTTTGGCGAGGAATCCATTCTTTAGCAGAAAAATGGGAAATAGTAATAGCTAACGATGATAATACTTTGATTATTAAGGTAATTTATTTTGTAATGGAAATAATAGCTAAAAATTTGCGAAAAAATCGATATTATTAACCGAAACACCTATTAGTTTACGATAGCTTCCTGCGCTGTATGGACTCACAGGCTGTTTTAAATAAAACATAGTGAAAACCGCAAATAAGTAACATCTTGGTATTTATTTGAAAATATAGATGGCAAATACAAGAGTTAAATTTTAGAAAATAAGTAATAATGTTGTTTATTCAAAATAAAGAAAAACTCTTTATTGAAAAATCCTATACATATAGTTTTAAATATTTTCACTATACAAGTTGTAAGGGTAATTAATTTCGTAAATGTAACCAACTATTCTTTACACCATTTGGAACAAACAGTTTCCTTAAAACAAAATCCAAATCCGTTTCCACAATCCGATCAACTCTGCGGAAAACAGGTCAAAACTTAAATAAAAATTAAAATTTTCTTAACAATTGGCAACTTAGCATCGTACTGTTTATTTCGATCGAAGGAATTCGTATGTTTTAATATAAATTCGGTATGTTTTGTTCCAAAAAAAAAAAAGAAAAACTAACACATTATTTTCCTTTAATGTCAAAGTTGCAATTACTAACACTAATTCTTTCATATCATATGTTCTAAACGTCACATTGATAAACACATGAATATTTGTTTTATTAAATTAACTGTTCAAAATGTCTACAATTCCATGCCTCGCGAAAGAAGCTTCGTCGGTTTATAAAATATTGCATACAAAATTTGGATACCTTTGGTTTTAGTCAATATACATTTCACAATATTTTTGTGACTGTGTGAAAAATCAGAGAGTTAGAGTGCTTGTACCCTCTGTACATGATAAGGGTAGGGTAATTGCTCATTTGGCGTTCTATGTCCAATTCAATGGGAAACTCCAACTTGTCGCGTAACAGTCAACAAGATGATTGATTTATTCTTTGATTTCAGAACCGATTTCTCGCTGCTGCCCACATTCTTGAAATCTTAGAACACTACCCGTATCCAAAAAGCTTTGAAATACTTTCCAAGGACAAATGTTTGCTTGAAGACAAATGTTTGTCAAGCTAAAAGCGATCTTCCTGATTACCCGTAAATAGGCCTAGTCTCTTCGGAATTGTCATTAGCGCCTCCGTAAATAAAAAGCATATCGTGATATTCGCGTACCGAATATACTTTTTTAAAGGAAATTAAATTCACACACTGACATATTCTGAAATATTTTTTGTTGCGATGTTGAAATAACATTATTTGCGATTGTTTTGCGACATTGTCGAATGGCTGTTGGTTGATGTATGACCTAATTCAAAATTTAATTTTAATTTTTACAATGTTCATTCATTGATTTGTAGTTTAATCGTTAAGTTATAACCAATTAATGTTTGTCAAATAAGCTTTTGTTGCACATTTGCTTACAATCTTATCTTATCATAGCTTTTTGATTGGTTATTTAATGACTTTGCAATTTTTTTCTAAGGAAATATATTTTTTCTTAAATAGTTCATTAAATTTACGAAAGTTTTTTCCTATATATATATATATATATATATATATATATATATATATATATATATATATATATATATATATATATATATATATATATATATATATATATAATATATATATGCAGTGTCGGATTTCCTTGGACTGCGTCCAATGAGATAACGATAGATGAGTGTCATCATACACCCAACCGTCGGGTTCCACTCAACAGTCTCATGTGGAACACACAACAACCTGCGTCTCCGCCTTAATGAGTGGAGAGCATATGTTCGTTTCTTGATGTTTAGATTCTTCAGGGTACCTACACATGCTCCTCCATCAAGAATAGGGAGACCCTATCCACAGCCAACAACCAATGTTTTCGCCGACTTCCCGTCGGATGGTTATATATATATATATATATATATATATATATATATATATATATATATATATATATATATATATATATATATATATATATATATATATATTCAGTGTCGGATATCCTAGCTATGTCCAATGAGACAACAGTAGTTTAGTGTCATCATATACCCAACCGTTATATATATATATATATATATATATATATATATATATATATATATATATATATATATATATATATATATATATATATATATATATATATATATATTTGTGGGTGTGTGCGTATGCGTGTGTGTGGAGCGTGCGTGTGTGTGTGGGTGTGTGTGTGTGTATATGTGTGTGTGTGTGGGTGCGTGCGTGCGTGCGTACGTGGGTGTGTGTGTGTGTGTGTGTGTGTGGGGGGGGGGGGGTGCGTGCGCGTGTGGGTTTGTGTGTGTAGACACGCTGCTTGAAGCAGCCAACTTTTGCTCTAGTAAGACATAAATGAATAACATCATAGTCATTTGGTCATACTTGCGGGATCTCTGTGTCAGGTGTATCAATCTCTGCGTCATCTCTATATCACTTTTTAAATGAACCTTGTACACAGCGCGATTAATGCCATTTCAAGAGCAAAAATTGGCCATTTTTTTGACACTAACTCATATATGCTATTATCCTTATGACTTACCAAAATCGAAGAATTTAGGTGATATGGATCGAATTTTTCGTCCTAAAATCAAAGAAAATCAGTGCTACTTCCGAAATTGATTCTAAAAATTAAATAAACATACCATAACCGATAACTGGTTGATCATGTTCTGAATCTACACAAAATTAACAATCAAGTTAGTAATACATATCACGAGCAAATCAAATTGTATATTATAATCTAATGATTAATAAATTATTGTTGAAAAACAAGCCAACATAGAATCGAGAGAAAAGAGTAAATATATGAAAAGAAAAAATGTCTATGACCATATGTTAACATGACTTTTATCTATTACATTACTCGATGTAATTATCAGCTAATGTAAAAGACGTCATTTAGATAAATACTATTATGTACATTTTACAAAAAAAGTCAAAAGCTTACAAAAGCACAATATGTTACTTCGTCATTATCATCATCAAAAATAATTAATGGAATTATTATATTCTTTAATTATTTTTAATTCGTTTAATAATATTTTATAATTCAGTACAAGACCTAAGACAAAATTAAATAAGGTTTTCTTAGTTTTGTTAAGTATACACAAATCTAAATAAAACACAAGTAGTATACAAATAAGTTTAAAAACGTTTTTTCTGTATTACACAAAGACTTACACAAACATGTAATTGTTCTGACTTGTCCAGAGATATATAACCGTTTTTTGATAGAGATATTCTGGCTACTTTAAATATGATGCATTAATAGAATATCATGCGATCAAAATTTACCGGGACTAGTAAAAAAAGCATCGCCTTCAAAATAGGCTCCGTTTGATTTGATAGATGCATGCCGACGCTTGACCCAATCAATCATACACTTCAGTTCCTTCAGCCAATTCTTTTTAATGTCCTTAATCGAGTCAAAACGCGTTCCACTGAGCGGATATCTGAATTTGGAGAAAAGAAAAAAGTCGCACGGAGCCATATTTGCCGAATACAGTGGTTGAGAAATCATTCTCGCCGTAATTTTTGGTCAAAAAATCACGCACAATTAGAGCCATATGAGATGGCGCGTTGTCATGATGAAAAAATATGGTCATGATCAAAAATTCATGAATTGTCGGTCTATAATCCTGCCTTTTTGCGACTCTCGCGCGAACGCTTCATAATGGCCAAGTTCTGGTCTTTATCCACTGCTTGGTCTTCCGGCAAGAATTCGTAGTGGACAACACCACGATAATCAAAAAAATCTTGATTTTTGATCGACTTTGGCGTGGTACTTTCGGTCACGGTTCACCTTTAGCGTGCCATTCGTATGATTGTTGGGGAGTTTCGATGCTACGAGCTACGTCTCGTCGCTAGTTATCATGCATTTGATGAATATTGAATCACTGGATACGATAGAAAATATCTCTCCGGCAACTTCGATTCGACGCAATTTTGTCATGAAATTCAGCTCTTTTGGAACTAGCTTAGTTGTGACGCATTTTATGCTTAGAAAATCAAACAAAGTGTGTTGAGATGACCCATAAGAGATGCCAAGATCTTCTGCTATCTCTCTAATGCCAAGATGACGATTTTCAAGCACATTTTTTTTTTATTTTCTCGATGTTATCGTCTTTAACAGGGATTAATGGCCACCTGGCATAGGGCAAGTTTTCAACGATCTTCACTAAATGCTCTATGGTACTCAAATACTGTAGTTCTTAAGATAACAGAATCCCCTTAGAGTATCTGCAATAGTTTCAATGCATCCATTGCAGAAATTCCATTGGAAAGGCTAAATTTCACAAAAATTCTTTGTTCAATTTTTTTATCCATAGTAAAAATCGTTAAAGTAACTTTTCGCAACACAAACAACTGCCAAACACATAGTAATTGACATATCGCGCTCAAACTTCACATGTATGTCACATACGCTTGTATCAACCTAAGAAAAAGATTACTGATTCATAAACCGTGCGCGATTTAAATGACTCAGTTCCGGCTAATTTTGATCACATGGTATATGAAATATAAAAATAAGTTCATATTATCTATTCGATATAGTAAAGTTATAAGTCATTAATGTAACACTATTCATGATAACACAAATCACAATGGAGAAAGAGTAACACAATACACCGTACGCATAGACCTTAGGGTAATGAGTGTGGGTACGCAAAAACATCTTTAAAAGTACATGGGTCTCACCTGACGGACATACAATTCAACAAATAGACCACGTCATAATATATAGCAAATCATACTCAAGTGTGCTTGACGTATGAAGCTATAGAAGAGCATCGTCAGAGTCGGATCACTAGGACTAATAAAAATACGACAAAGGATCTGCGACACGTTGAAAGATTAAAAACAGATGAAAGTGCTACGAATAAATACCAAGGTAGAACAAAGCAGGAATTAAAGAAACTAGAGTAGTATAGAGTAGTAGCAGTGTCAGTAGACGATGGATTATGGATGGGCAACAATAAAATATTTAATAGAAAAAGTTACGGAGGTTACAATTCGAGCCCGAAATGAAGGGAAGCACAAAAGTAACGAATGGTATAGTAATGCGGTAGAGAACAGAAACTCTGCCCGACTGAAGTTCATACAAAAACCCACAACAGCACAGAGAGAAGAATACAAGAGAATGAGAAATAAGGCAAACATAAATGCAAGAAAAAAAACGAGGGTTTCTAAAAACTCAAATACAGAAAATAGTAGACAAAAAAATTGCATCAGAACATTAAGGCAATAAAACACATTCACCCTAAAGACGCCTTGATCAAGGACGCAAATAGCGAAATTTTAATCAACATAGAGAGCATAGTAGAGTGAAGAAAGATTTATTTTGAAACGCTACTAAATGGAACTACCAGATAAAATCAAAATGATAGCCCACAATTTATGAAAACAACCCAGCCTTTGGTTAAAGTATCATCGTTGCTGGAGGTAGAAAAAAGCTGACAGCAGGCAGAGTGTAAATCATAGCTCGATTCAAACAGGAGAAAAACTGAAATGCGAGAATTATCGTGGCATATCATTGATTTGTCCAACTTATATGTTCTAACAAACATAGTAAGGCAAAGGATAGTAATGATACGATCGAGATATGAATATCGAAGAAGGAATCTGCGAATATAAGGAAGGGTTTAGAAGGGGGTGCTCAACAATAGATCAGTTGTTTGTAGTTCGTTCGTTTCGCTGCCTAACTTAACCAATAAGATAATCAGTCCTTACTTTCTTTTGAAAATTGCTGCAAGCTTCCTATAACCATATTTCTGCAAAATACGTCAAGATGTTAAGGGAGTTTAAACTCCACAGATACAAGTATTATCTCTCTGGAATAGCAAGACTTGGGTGCATCAAAATGGAACAACCCACTACACATCTGACGAACCTATATCTTTAACGAAGGAAATGTTCTCTCATCAACTGATATCGCGTAGAGGTAGGTCTATATCTGCCAAAAGACCTGCACTTAACTCTTTGGGATTTATTTTTATGGAGCTGCCTAAATTATCGTAACAAACTCACCAGTAACAGCCCAACTTAAGTAAGAGTATCGGATACAAATGTCAATGCCACCATGTGTCGACGAGTTTTTCAAGACTTAATCGTCTCATATATAACTATTTTTTAAAACATAAATTACCATATTTTTTTACGTACCATAAATATTTATTTTAATTTGACCGTTAGTTTTATTTTAATCGACTTTTGAAAAATAGAAAAATTAATGGTCCACTTGCAAAAATTCGATTTCTTTATAAACAAACTGAGCACATTAACATAGACTTCAGAAGTGTCTGATTATCCGAAATTTTCGTAGAGACTTTCAGTTAGTTGTTCTTTTAACGCTTGTGAACAATAAATCTGTGTCGGGTTACTATTGTTTATTTACACAATACAGAGAAGCCTAATTTTGTTCGCTAAATCTAAATATGAAATCAGTTTTTCTCTATCTGTTCTACTTTTTTGGATACATCAACTTATTTACCAATGTTTTTTCAATTCAATACATTCAAGTAAGGGTGTTCTAAAATTATTATACAAGGATTTGGTCGGGTATATTTGCCCTATTGTCAGTCTGCCATTGAGTTAGATCCAAGAAAATCTACTAGATGGCATAAGCATTGTCTTTCCAGTAACTGAAGTGACCTTCAACTAAAGTTGAGGTTAGTTTGTGAGTTCTTGTTGTACAGGGTAGATCGAAGTTGGCCTCGAGTGATATTTGTGTTTAGGAAAAAGTTGTTATAAAGTTAACCTAAAACGTACTGCGTTGTAGATAATTGTATTGGTGTTTTTGAATAGAACTAAAATGAGTTCAAGCAGAAGAAGTTATTATTCAAGCAGAAGAAGTAAATTATCCTGATGTGTTTTACTACATATATGGAGAATACATGTATCCAATATCTTGGATACTTTAGTATTAGGCTTGATGATCCGGATAGAACCTGGGCACCGCATCTGGTCTGTAAAACTCATACAGGAAATGTACGACAGTGGACAACCGAGAAAAGAAAAAGTCTAAGGCGTACCGATGGTTTGAAGAGAACCTAAAAACTACTTCGATGACTCTTATTTCTGCCTAGTAAATATACTGGAATCAATCAAAACAACCCTAGCAAATGGAATTATCTTGATTTGGTCTCTGCAAAACATCCGGCCCCTCACTCAGAGGAAGTACCGATCTCAACGTTTGACCAACTACCAAAGCTCTGTAAGTACGAGTATTTCCTTCCTTCCTTCCTTCACCCCCGTCCTTCTGATCACCCTTCTTATACTAATGAAGGTGGCAGTGATTATGATCAATTCCTCAACGTTTCAACCAGGACGATTGAAGTAACCGCACCAGAGATCTCAAACTGTCAAAAGAGGCTTCTGAATTACTGGCTTCCAGGTTGAACGACAAAAATTTACTGAAACAAGGAACCAAAATTACCTTTTACCGTTTAAGAGAAAAGGGTCTCCTACCATTCTTCTCTCAAGAAGACAATCTTGTAGTTTGCCACGAAATTAGAATACTAATAGAAAAAATGGGTCTTCCTGCATATTTTCCAGATGTTTGGCGCCTATTTATTCACAGCTCAAAGCAAAGCTTAAAATGGGTCCTTCTACACAATGGGAACAAATATGGTTCAATAAAATTAACAAAATGATTAACAATTTCAGATCTCTTGGGTGTAACATAAGCATTACGGTGCACTATTTACACATGCATTTTGCTCAAAATTTAAGAAACACCAGTAAGGAATAAGGTGAAAGATTTCACCAGAATATTAAAACTATGGAGGACCGCTACCAAGGAAGATGGGATATGCACATGATGCCAGATTACTGGAGTTTAAAAAGGGACTGTTCCTAAACACATTCAAGAATGGCACGGAAAAGAAGCTTCTGAAGTGTTCAGTGACTAGTTGATGTCCTTTATCTTTATATATAATAATATTTGTATAATATAATAATAAAAATTCCGTGTTTGGTTTTTTTATTTGATCCATGGATTTAACCTAAAATAATGTAACGTATATTTCACTAAAATGTTATATCTTAGAAATTTGAGCTCCTATGTAAAAATTAATATCCAAATACACTGGCACCAAAATAACTGCTTTTAATATAATTTTTGTATCTTGTCGCGTGAAAATTCTCATACATATACACAATACACACTGAAAAAAATGAAAGGTTACAAATTTATAAAATGTATCAAAGTCAAAAATATGTCAACTCAAAATTACACAAAAAATATCATATTTTATGTAAAAACTTTTAAGAAATCAACATTTCAACAAGATATAGCAGGTATGTGTTAAAATATAAATTTGTACTGTTTCTAAAAATAGTATATAATGTAGAATTGTAATTGTTCTGAGGATGGTTTAATAAAAGAAACCGAAACGTTAATAAAATAGTAAAAAAATAATAATTTTATTTATACAATTGACCGAAAAAAATCCCACCAATTCGTTACTTTTTATAAATAAATAATAATGTATTAATAATTATATAGTTTTATTAGTATTATAAATAAAAAATCTGTAATTATTTTAAATTTTAGGAACACAAAAAAATGTATCATTATTTTGATTTATTAGTATCGCTCGTACTTTCTTAAATGGGAAATCTGTTCAAACGTATGAAAAGGTGAAAACAATCTGTTGATATTTTTTGTCAAGATGGTAATTTGTGGTAAAAAGGCATTACAGTTGAAACGCCGAAAGAGTATCTGTGCATCAGTAACTGACGTCATTATTTCCCTATATCATAGACACTGTCTCAATATGTTCTTTTTCTTTACCGAACGAGAGGGAAGGAGATAAAAAATTAATGCGTATGTCTTCGAGTATGGGCAGTACGTTACGATAGCGTTACAGCGGGATAGAAAGAGAAAGTAACTAATAATTAAAAGGTTTTGATCGTACCGGTAATTAAAGGTTCCTCTATTGAGTTCAGCGATCTTATTTTGGTTGTCATTTGAGTTGTTTTGTTATTGTGTTTTAGTGAAATTTTGTGCTGTAAAGTTCAGTTTTATTGTAAAATAAGCTCATATAACAACTACTGTTGTGAATTATTTTCTTATCGGTAACTATTTGTAAAGATTCATAAAGTTTTATTTCCTTCTATAATTCTAACCTAACTAAAGACATTTTATTACAAATGTTTAATAAAAACAGAATTTATATCGGCTAATTCTAAAAACATACTGAAAGATATACAATCGTTTTAAAATAATAACGAAAATATAGAAGTGCAAACTTTTAAGGTATATATATTTATTTTAACATTTTGTGTGAAATCAGATAATGTTGGGAAAAACACTGAAATCGTAAGCACAACATTTATGCTCAATATTTATGAGTATTTCAAAATGGAAAAAAGGAATGGGGGACCTTGAGAACCTCTTTTAACCATTTAAGAGGTAAATAATACTTAATTTGATTACGTTTTTCTTATATTGCATTATCTTATCGTAATTTTTAATAGAGTTGCAGCAGCATTAAAAAATCCTGGAACGTGTAAATCTCGTGCAAAAAAAAACAGACTTATCCGAAGGAAGTAAAATGGTAATTTGAGATACCTTGTACAATGTTTATATAATTATATGATACGTTTATAATAAATGTGTGATATATTTGTATTACATTTGTAATGCAACTGTTTAAAGACTCGAATACTCCCACAGCTTAGTAACATTTTCATCACATAAAAATGGGTCTCAACACTCATCATCATATGAAAATGGGTCAACAATGTTTATAAAGTAGATAAAATAATGATTTTGATCAACGCCAAAATAATTTCATTCATTGTTTTGACCAATAACAAAATAATTTCTTTCATTGGCTATTTCCATAAGATTTCGTGATAAGTTAAAAATGTCCGTACAATTTTAATCTACAAAATTCTCTGTTCAATCTATGTCATAAAACTTTATAATTTCGTGACACATGTTCGAAATTTTGCGTTAAAATATCGATTTATAATAGGACGTTTTATAATTTCATGTTATAAATATATACAAATAAATGTATCGTGGGTTTAAATCATAAACATAAATATCCGTCTTTCGAGGCACCAACCACGTCCATTATGAAAGTTAGCCCTAATTTGACTAATAATTTTGAATTTGATTCATATGGATAAAAAATAATGACGTACGGGTAATCTTTCGGCGGTTCAACTGTATAAACCTACCACTACGTTGGCAAAAGATTGCAAATAATAATGGTAAATAATTACATAATAGAGCAAATAAATATTTACATTAAATATTTGTTTTTCTCTCAAAAAAAAATCCCCACGATTTTTCCAGACAACCCGATAGCTTATTAAAAACACTTTAAACTTATTTGAACACTTTCAAAATATAACTCACCACCACTTAGATTTAAAAAGTTTTTATATCCATAGAGCTTAAGAATATTCTTGACAGCATCAATAATCCTATCTTTTTTGGTTTCGACCAGTGCTTCGGTGGGAGAAACATTCAGATTTGCGGTTCCAGGACAATGACTTAGATCACCAGATATTATAGCTTCGACGGCATTTAAAACAATTAATAATCTAGATGATGCTTTGTTTAGTATAGGGAGTAGTGCAACTTTGTACGGTAGCACTATCGGATCCAACAGCGCTTTGATTTTTTTGATTTGTGTTTTTTGATGATTGTAAAATGCCTTTATAGCATTAAATAGTATTTTTAAAGGTTTATCCAATCTTGTCAGTTTCAAAAATTTACCAATTATTTCAGCTGTTACATCAATTCTATAAGTATTTATTTTTATAATCAACTCGATTATTTTAGTGATTGTAACTTTGATAAATGTTTCTAATTTCCCTCCAACTTTTTGAATGAATATAAGTTTAAAAGCAGGAAGTGTGATTATTTTTCTAATAAGTTCTCCGGTTGTGTTAAATGCATTCTTGAAAACGCCTGTTACCTGTGACACGGTCTGTTTGATATCACCTGAAATAAATATAATAGATTTATGTCAATGCGAACCACACAACACAAAAAAAAAGTAGACACTTCGACAACATAATCGAATATTTGTTTTTATGATCGTGATAACACTGGTAAGTTACTTGAGAGA
Organism: Cosmopolites sordidus; assembly: GCA_031761425.1. Lineage (NCBI taxonomy): Eukaryota > Metazoa > Arthropoda > Insecta > Coleoptera > Curculionidae > Cosmopolites > Cosmopolites sordidus. Next base: position 467,432 of record JARFXV010000805.1, read on the forward strand.
TTTCGCCAGGTTGAACATTAAAGTTTTTACGTACATCATCTACAGCCATTTCGTGTGACATCTGTTGTTCCTCGTATTTTAATACATTTTATAGTAAACTAGTTGAAATTTCGTTTTCGAGAGTTTTAAATTAATGCAAAATTGTGGTCGTTCGATTTCACAATGGCGGATAGCCAGGCCGAAAGAAATATCAACAAAGAACTCCTTTGACACAGGAACAATTAGAACAATATCTGCTTGATACAGATGACGATATTGCTGGTCCGGACTTTGTAGACTCGGATGTTGAGTCGGATGTTTCTGAAAGTAGTGGTGATGTGTGTTTTAAATAGTAGTGTTTTAAATGTTTTAAATATTGACAATTTTGATATTATGGACAATTTAAATCCAATAACATCTGTAAACACTCTAACACCGCTACTTAAAACAAAACCGTCCCGCCGAACGCTTGACGATGCTGCAATATGAGATGCAGTATAAGAAACTCCTTATAAATACGTTTACAAGACAAAAAGAATTATTAGTTCACACCGAAAGTAAATTTATATATAATACTCGGCTAATTAAATGTTCGCGTAGCGGAACTGATAAAACAAGTTTATAGCTGAACAAAATTACTTTATTCTTCCGAATATTCTCCATTAAGACCAATAAATTTTGTCCCGCAGGTCTCTAATTCATTTATTCCATCTCTGAAGTGATTTTCTGGAAGTCCTTCAAAATAATCATCTGCGGCTGGTATAACTTCCTCATTTGATGAAAACACTTGCCACGTGGGAATTTTTTGAAATTTGGGAACAGATGAAAGACGGGGGGGGGGGGGGGGGCAGATCTGGTGTATATTGTGGATTCTCCAACAATTCGTAGTGTAACGCTTTCAATTTGGCAATTGCGGAACACCTCTGTGAGCCAGTGCATTGTCTAGATGAAAAAAGATTTATTTCTTCGTTAAACCAGGTCTTTTCTCACGAATTTTTGTATCCAATTGATACAAAAGGTTTGAGTAATATAGTCCTGTTATTGTTTTACCGGTTTGAAGGTAATCCATTAACAAAATGTTTTTTGTATCCCAATAATTTATTTCCATAACATTTTTGGTCTTTTTTGACCACTTTGGCTGCTTCGGAGATGAACTACCGGGCTCAGTCCACTCTGCGGTTTATTGTTGTAGTTCAGAATCATAGTGATAAACCCAAGCTTCATCCATAGTTACAAAACGACGTTTAAAAACGTTTAGTTTTTCGAAAAAGATCCGAACATTAGTTACAAAATTTTAAGCCAACAAAGACTCGAAGTTTTTGATCAACCATTCAGTTGAGATGTCCATGGCCTTAGCAATTTCACTCAAAGTCGATTGTCTGTAATCCATAACTATATCATGTATAGAATTAATTCTTTGTTCAATAGTTAGCACTTATTGGACGTCCAGAACGAGGATAATCACCTGCCCATTTACAAACCATTGTTTTTGCAGCAGCAGACTTCCCTAATACATTTACCATTTCACTATGAATTTCCATTGCCTTTCAACCTTTTTTTACAAAGAATTTAATCACTGCACGATTTTCAATATTTTCCACTTTAAAAAATATCACTGATACGTTTACTTTAAGCTAGTATTTTTGTTGGACGCATTTACATTGACTTGAAACTTCACGTATGTTCATATAAAGGATGAAACTTCAAAATGTAGTAGATTATATAGTTCTTTTACTGCTCTATAGGTATCGCCCCGCGAAATTTTGAATTAACCCAGTAATTATATAATATACATATTTCATTATTATTATTATTATATATTGACTTTTTGCATTTTTATTATAATTGTTTTAAGCAGCGCAACAAAAGATTACTTTTATTTATTGTTGAATGACAGTTTTCTTCAGATGGTAGTTAGCGAAACTAATGACTAGGCAGAAACCGTTTTTCTTTCGAAAAATACAAGAGAAAAGTCCCGAATAACACATTGGACAGAATTGACCAAGGAGGATTTGATAACATTTATTGGGATTGTGCTCCATACAAGTACTATAAGGCTGAATAGACTTCAAGATTACTGGAAAAAACATCGACTATTCAACTTACCTGCTTTTTCTACCTACATAAGAAGTGACCGTGTTATGGTAATTTTGAAATGTCTCCATTTCAAAAGAAACTCATTACCTAATGAATCCATACTAGAAGATCGATTGTTAAAAATTAGGCCTGTAATTGATTATTTCAGTTCGAAAATGAATGAAGTTTATTATTTAGGTAAAACTCTTTCTTTGGATCAATCCATGGTATTGTGGCGTGGTAGGCTCGTTTTCAGATAATATATAAAAAATAAAAGACATAAATATGAGATAAACTTGTACTTGCTAACTGAGCCAGATGGTACAGTCTTGAAATTTGCTATATATTATAGTATCCTTGACGATTATGGTGGCAAGGAGTGTGCTGCCAATGTAGTGCTTCTCTTGACTGAAGAAAAACTAGATCAAGCACACTCACTATATTTAGATAATTAATTATAATTATATATAATTTATATTATATTTAATTTATATATAATAATTATTACAATAGTTACGAGTTTGCAACGAAAGTGTTGTCCAGAAAAATTTATTGCACTGGAACTCTTAGTATTAAAAAACAAAATCCAGCCGAAATAAAAAATGCCAATCTAAAGAAAGGAGAAACGATTGCCCGTTATTCCAATGGAGTTATGATCGGTAAATAGAGAGGTATTTTATATATTTACTGAGTTTGGGAATAATTTGAAGAAATATTATGATGGAAGGCAGCAAAAAAAAAGGAAAAATCAGGAGCTATTTGCGAATACAATGACTACATGGGAGGAATAGATAAAAAGGATCAAATGATGTCATATTATCCTTGCGAGAGGAAAACATTACGGTGGTATAAAAAATTGGTATTCATGTTATTTATATGCTTTTAGTAAATTCTTTTTTTTGTGTACAATACGAACAAACAAAAATGTCTTTGTAGGATAACAGACTTCATATCCTTGAATATTTATTTCCGAAAAAACAGGATTCTAATTCTGCTAAAATATTGTGTTAAGCAAGTCATGTTCCTGTGAAAAAACCCTCAAACAGGAAAAACGAAAAAACGTAAACATCGCAGGTGCACTAATTGTAACAAAAATAAAGTACGCAGGGAAAGAGTCTACCACTGCCCAGCCTCTCCTGGACGACCGGCTCTTTGTTTCGAACCGTGCTTCTTCCAATTTCATAAAAATGTGTAGCTTTTTTGATACCAATGTGTATTTTAGAATATAAGTAACAATGTACATCACTTATACGCATGTCGTCTTTTAACGCCACCCGCCTGCAATTACATTTTTTGGTGTAAGAGGCTGATGACAACAAAAAAGTCATTATCCTTATGGCTTTTTTGAAAATATATGTTATTTTCTTATTAATATCAAACAAAATACGTGTTATTTCACAAAAATCCGTTTCAGCTTCCGGAGAAAGGAGGTTTTATGATGGTCAGTGGGGAAAAACCATTTAAACAGACCGATTTTCTTCAATTTCCTCTATTTTAACTAAACTTAATTTTGTAACTTTATTTCAACATAAACCATACATGATTTTCTACCCAATTATACCATAAATAAAGTAAAATATAAAGATTTTTTTACAGTAGGTGATAAAGCACCAATTTTTATTAGAAAAAAGTATTTGAACATGTTGGTTTTATTGATTTAATTGACTTTATTATTGATTATTATTATTATCATGTACATTAACTACTATTATTATTAATTTTCTGTAGCATTAAAACTTTGTTTTTTTCTAACCTAAACAAATTTTGATCAAATGTCAATTGACTGATTTAAAAAGATATTAAAAACATATATATCTATATGTATATATCTATATCAAAGAAGGAAAAGAAGAAAAGATGGAAGCGTGGAATAATTAGATTAAAATGAAAAATTAGTTTCCCAGCATTAAATTAGTAAGATATTTATTTCAACTTTTTATATTGAATTTTCGGTTGTCAATCTCAAGATAGTTTTTAATTATTTCCAATTATTAGTTGTAGTCATAAATGCCTAAAAAGTCCAAATTAAATTTGGTAACATCTAAATCAAAGTATATGAAAGCTAAGCGTGCATGTGAAAGTCAAGATGTAACGGAAAATAGATTACCAAAAGAACAAAAAAGGAAAGAAGATTTACGACGTATGAAATTAAAAATTCGTTGGAAAGTAAAAATAAATTGTGGTTTTTCGTATGATCCTACAGTTGATTATAAACAAGGATCATAATTAAGTTCAATGACAAAAATGTGTAGTTATTGTAAAGCATTAAAGTGGATTGGTCAATGTGAAGGTTTATGCTGTTCAGCTGGCAAAATAAAACTAGAACCTTTGAGATAACTTCCAGAGCTATTAAAATCGCTACTCCATGGAACACATGTAAAATCAAATGCATTTTTAAAATCTATCAGACCTTACAACAATGCTTTTCAAATAACATCATTCGGTGCAATGAAGAAGATGTCGTTTTAACTAATAAGCACATGGGGCTCATGAACGATTTGCGGCCAATCGAAACTATCATCGAAGAAGATGAGATAGACGACAAAGATTAAATGTTTGGAAGATTAAATACTATATTTGAGGGCACTATATGTAAGCTTGGGAAGGGGAAGTTAAAAAATTTTTAATAAAGAAACTGTAATAATGACAATAAATATTAATGTTAATTTTAAATGCCCAGCGAAACGGGCGGGTACAGCTAGTTGTTTATGAAACTATAATCATACAAAGATTAAAAATAAATTAACTGATAGATAACAAAGTAGAAATTCGTTTAATTCAATTTTAAAAAGAAAGAAGCCTTAAACCACCTGAAAAGCTGGGCCCTTAACAAAACACTGATTCTATAGGCCTGATACAGTATTGCAAAAGTTTCTGTCGCACTGTTCCCAAGTCTGAAAGAAAAGTTGAAAACTGAACTGTGCACCGTTGCTCGAAATTGTTGTCACTCATTTTCATTCATACAGATCACCAAGTGATTTTAAGAAATCTAAAGTTGTGCTAAAGACGCATCAGATGTGTGCCTGATTCCCCTCTAAAGACAAAGCCAATAGTGTTGCCAGATCGAACGCTAGTCCACTAGTCTCATTACTTTTTTTCTACACCTTCTACATAAGGAAATTTTCATAGTGGGCACTTAATGTTTTGTGGTGGTCTCGTCAGTTGAAGTAGCACTCTTAGTTACAGTTACTTTATTTTTCAGGATCACCTTACAATTCAATACATTTAGACCAACGACGTCCCAATATTTTCATATACTCAGTATAACAAAATTTGTCCAACTCTACATTGGTTGGTCATTACCTTTGTCAAACGAGCCATTCTATCAGATTTGAGAAAATGAAGTAATCTATAGAAACCAAATCCGGTGAATATGACACTTGTGGAAGTACTTCGAAGTGTATGCAGATGTATTATCGTGGTAAAAGAGCACTTTCATTCTGGTCCCATGTGAATGTTTAGCCTTAATAGTACCTTTCAGTAGTCTATAAATACCAGACCATGAGAATCTTAGAAAACTATAGCCATGACTTTTCTTGCAGATGGAACTATTTCGCTTTCTTTTTGTGAACTTTGTCCTGCTCCTTTTAAACTGCTGGTTTGTCTTTAGAGTATAAGGAATCCATGTTTTCTCTACTGCTATAAATCATCGAAGAAAATCAGCAGAAGCGTGTTTAAGTAAATTAAAATCCTCCTGAGAAGTATTCGTTCGAATACGTATTTGATTGACTGTTAACAAAGGGGGCACTCATCGGGCGGAAAGACTTTTCATACCCAAAACATCATGTGCAAGATAGAGGACACGCTCTGCCAAGACGGGTGCAATGTCAGCAAACTCATATACCTTCAGTTAGAGATAATTTAATACATTTTAGATTTTTGTAACAATTTTATCGACCATAACATTATTTAGGCAATCCACTGAGAGAGAGAGAGAGAGAGAGAGAGAGAATCCATTAAAGTGAAATGTAACTCTTAAAATTAAAACAGTGAAATGTAACAGCTCGAACTTTGGTTTGATTAATTTTTCAGAAAATGTCATAACTTAGATTTACAACTTACACAGATTACTCGATTGCAACAACCAAGTAATTAACGCAAGTGTCTGAATCTTCATAACACACGCCATCTAATCTTGACAAATACTATAATCATTTTGTTAGACTTACGCCATCTTTATGTCAAATTGAAATTTTTCGAATGAACCTCATTTTATGATGATAAGTTTAATAATAATATATGTAAGATAATTAGGTACAATTTTTTATATTTTATTAAGAATATATAAAAAATATAACAACTTTCAGTGATGTCATTTACACATATATTCTTATTTTATCTTTAAAAAAAGCTTTAAATGCACACTTTTTTGCCTTCGTGGAAATTAAAATTAATTTCAAATTTCCATTTTTAAAACGACACCGTAAAACGCAGTATATTTTTCTGAATGATAAGCACCAACTACAATACAGTTCGTGTATGAATCATACATAAAATCCCCAATAAGGTTATGTTTTTAATTCTAAAATTGTCATCGACCTTAAAAAAGTCTGACAGCATCATAGGCGTAATAAACACATACATGTTAGGGATAGACTTGCCCAAAAGACATAACTTGTTTACGGGATCATCTTGATGAGATTTCATAAACTCCATGTGAGAACAAGTATTACATTAATATAGAAAATATTCATTTGATCCTGTTACATGCTTATTTATTATAATTAAAGGAATAATATAATTAAATAATTTTAATAAAAGGAAAAATTATAATTATAAAAATTATAATTAATAAATAATTATAATTAAAGGAAGAAATATTGATTGGAATATAAGGTTTTAACAAGTAATTAATTTTGATAACGCTACATTATTTTTACGCTACATTCTTTTTATAACAAGATGTGATCTAATCCACCATATCAATAGAGATTTAAAGCATCCCTTGAGGAACTACAATTTTTATGAAACATATATCTTTTTTATGTACTTGTACAAGGTGTCCCGTAGGAAAGTTTCTATTTCTTAGGTCACTGCGCAAACATAACAACTGTCAGGGGCGCGGGGCGCATGTCAATCGATATCCCCCCCCTCCCCGTTTAGGAATTTCATCGGTATGTAACGTGTCTCGAGAGTAGACCGTGTTTTGTGTGTGCGAGAATTTTACAAAAACAATGATTCGGAGACTCTAGGGCAGAGAAAGTTCTGTAATCATCGTGGTTTGCGTAACATTAAAGATGCGCAAATATTCCCCTCATCAGGAAATGGATTAAGAAGTGTGAAGAAAGCGGTTCAACTATGGATAAACGTAAGTCCGGCCGACTAAGATCATCACGAAGCGACGAAAATGTGAAAATGGTAAATCAGTCCATTCGTGACAATCCGGACTTTTCCGTCCGTAAGCAACTGCATGCTTTAAATGTGCCTCGATCATCATCGCATTCTGCTCAAGGACTTAAAACTGCACCCACACAAAATTCCATTGTTGCAAGAGTTAAAGCCCCAAGATTCAATTCGTTAATCAGGTAACTGAGCGTTTGGCAAACTTTAGAAACTTTGTTGGTTATAATCAAAGAATCTGGTTTCAGCAGGACGGACCAACGTCACACACTTGCAACACGTATCTGCCACAAATTTGTGAAATTTTTTCAAAAAAAATCTCCAGGAGAGGTTGCATAAATTGGCTCCACCTAGTCCTTATTTGAGTCATATGGACTTTTTGTTGTGGAGCTATCTGAAATCGAAAATTTACGTCAACAAACCGGGTTTCTTTGTGCAGTTAAAAGAAAATATCCAACACGAAATGGCAGCCATTCCAGAGATTATATGCCGAGCCATACTAAGGAATTTTGCTGTTCGTTTAGATGACTGCCGCGGGCGCAAAGGTTTACATTTTGATGACATTATTTTTAAAATATATATTTCAATAATTAATAAAAGTTTTTTGATGGACATCTCTCTTTCATTTATATCACTATGTTAAAAAGAAACTTTCTTTGGGAACACCTTGTAGAAGAGCCTTTGTTTATTTCTGCTAAAACTACCAAAATAACTAACAATATATCAAACATTACATTAAAAAATTCGTTGAAATACAAACAAATAAATTATAAAACCTTTTAAAATGGTGTCGAAACCTAAAAGAAGATGTGAAGTTCTCAATATTAATGAAAAATCAAAGGTTATTAATATGATTTAAATGAACAAAAGATGAATTTTATCCGTTACCAAGATTGATAATAAAAATAAATCTTCGATACATGAAATATTGAAAAGCAAAAAGAAAACCCGAGCCAGAATTTCCACGTATTGACGGAAACAAGTAAGGATAAAAAGCATTGATTCGGTATGAAGACTTGCGACTCCAAGGTGAAACAGAAGAGGAAAGAAAGTCATCCATAGCAACTAAGGACTGAATACATAGGTTCAAAATTCGGTTTAATGTAATAAATTATCAGAACCTGACAAAATCGAACTGATGCAGTTCGTGAGGCAGCTTCTTCCTCGTTTTCAAAAGAATTGAAACAAATTAATGCAGAAAAATGTTATCCTCCTAAGTAAACAAAACGGAAGGAACAAAAGGTCCCAATGGACCTACGTTCATAAAACTGAGAAATAAATACCAAATTTTAAAATATTTAAGAAGAGATTTTACTTTAGTACTTTATGCAAGCGCAGCTGATCAATGACCAAACCTGAACTTGTTTATTCAGCACAAAATCAACGTGCCCTTAACAACAAAAATAAAAGTTTCAAGGCCGTTTTATTCTAGAAGTGAAAAGATATTTGCAGAAAGAAGGGTTATCATTTATTTCATAGCCAGGCAAACAATCGACTGCCAAATACTCCGACGATGAATAAATATCTTGCTCAAGATGGCGAGGTGTTAAGGTCTCAGCTGATTCCGTCTAATAAGAATTCAAAGTTATTAACAACCCTAGTTCCATCAGCATATGTTCGTATTATATACTATATAATTAAATCCGTACCGCGCCAAGCATCATTTCTCGATAACTGAAGTTAAGCGACGTCGGGTGCGGTTGTGACCTGAAAGAGTAACCGTAATGTAGGCAACCCAGTATTAGGCAATCTCGAAAACTACGCGTAAAAATATTATTTAATAAAAGACAAAAACGATAACTTTCAATAACAATGGTTTTTGACAAATAAAACGATAAAACTAACGATGGTACTTAGCCGTATTACATTATATAGTAATACATTAATATTTAGCTCAAGATGAGAATGAATCTTGTTCCCTTTTTGGTGCTAAATGACAATCGCAAAACCGAAGTGTTAACTACTTAAAATGTAAACACAAATAGAATTGCCAATAAACATCAAATCCCTTCTCTTTACTTCTCTATGCGCATTTAATTAGAGCTACATCTCTTTAAGTTTAGTATTTCACACCAAGGATTCCAATAGAAGAATTGATTTACTTCAGACGTGTAAAGTTTTGATGTTTGACAGAAGAGATTTAGCGAGTAGTTAGGATAAAAATTGCTTTTAAAATTTTGTTAAGCATTAAAAATTACAGAAAATATTAACAATATTTCTGAAAAGACAAGAATGGTTCACAGATACAAGAAGATATGTACTATGGGGAAGCTGTTGTTGACAATTCAACGTGGTTCACAAAGTTTTGTAAAAGCGATTTTACACCTAGCGATTTCTTACCACGTTCCGGACGGCCGCCCCGAAGCTCATGACAACGAAATATTGGCATGGAGACATTCTTGGAATAAAAAGTCAACAACAAAACGATTAGATCAACTTGGAATGGTTAGCAAAGCTGACGTACGAGTGCCATAAATGGACGTAAAAAAATTTGATTGGCCGAATTTCTGCTTGCAATTCTCAATTGAAGCGCAACGAAATCGATCCATTATTAAAGTGGATAGATATAGATGATGAAAAATGGATTGTGTATAACAATGTTAAGCGCAAGAGATCATGTTATAAGTGTAAAGATGTTACTTAACCAGGGCGACAGCCAGTTTACAATCAAAGAAATTTACTCTATGCAATTGGCGGGATCGGAAGACAATCCTTTATTATAAGCTGTTGACTGAAAACCACATCATTAATTCGGAGAAATAATCTTCACAATTAAGTGGATTAAGATGAGCAATTTGAAAGGGTTGTTTTAGTCCATTCACCGTAAACTCCTGGCTTTTTACCGTCAAGCTATAATTTATTTAGACCGCTTCAAAACAGGTTAGATGGTAATAATTGTGCTTCCTTGGAAGACTTGAAAAATCACATGGATCAATTCTCTAGCCAGCTACCAAAGAGATGGAGAAATGTCCTCGAACAGAATGACACATACATATTAAGTCATTCTATATGCCGATATCATTTTTAGTAATTAAAAGTTTCCTTCCATTTTTCCCAAAAAAATGAGCAAACATTTGGAACCACCCAATATTATTATTATTACATAATTATTACTACTCCATAATTATTATGTAAGTTAAATTTTATTTTTGTAATAACAATCATTTCGATATATAATATATGACATTTTTAATAAATAACATCTAGCACCCGATATTTTAATTGATTTTATTGTTTTGATCGTAAAACCAGGATCCTGTCATAAACCCAGAAATATGAGACTTACTACTATCCGTGAATAACAGTGGAATCAAACTCCCTGGGATATGGAGGTCCTACTGTACATGCTAGCTAAATAAATATGATTGCCAGCGTTTTTCTAGCAAAATATTCCTTATTAGAGCGTATCATAAACTCCAAAACAGAAAATAATAAATAAACTGAAGAAAAATGCTGTATATACTTCTAGAAGTTAAAAATTTACTTACGACGTTCTCTTTCCCCATGACAACCTACAATATAATCGTTATAAAATATTGTTATCCAAATTCCGATTAAGAAATATATACCTGATATACCAAAGAGTAAAATAGATGCCAATATACATAAGACAAATTTCATGATGGACATATAATGTTTTCTAGTAGTCTTGTAGTCACTATTAGTAACACTTCTAGTTACAAAAATATGACTAATGCTTTTAAATGGCCAAGAAAATATCAACAAGGTATATTATGCTGATAAGTTTAATAGTATTTAGGTAAGATAATTGGGTACAATTTTTTATGTTTTATTGATAAAGAATATGGTAACAATAAAACAACTTAACGCAGTAATGTCGTCAATATGTTGCTGCTTTTCTTAATTATAAGTTAAAAAAATATAGTTTCTTTAATTGTCAATAACCCTATCAAATTGTTTTCGATTTCAAAATATTTGAAATACAACTAAACACCTCAAAAAATATACAGTACTCCTTATATATATATATATATATATATATATATATATATATATATATATATATATATATATATATATATATATATATATATCTACATTCATCAGAGAGGAAAAAATTTACAAAGCTTTTGTTACAATTTCATTCTAGAACTTTGTATCACACATTGATATGTATCAGGCTATGCTTTTTATTAAATCATATGTCTATCTACATCCTAGTGTAAGGATTTTATTTACACTGATTGTCCTACCATATATTTTTCTCCATCCCTTCCTCTATCTTGTACCATCCACTTAATACCTTCCCAACCTACATCCTTAACTTTGTTCCTTCTTAATTAAGGTCAATCCACCTTTTTCTTGGCCTTCCTCTATATTTTTTCCTGGTTACTTTTGTTTCGTATTCTACTTTTGTGAGCCTATTATCTGACATATATTTTAACCATCTAAGTTGGTCCTCTTTAAATTTTTCGTTTATTGACTTAATTTGTAGGTTCTGTCTATATTTTTCATTTGTTATTCGGTCTTCTTGTTCTATTTCCGATCATACGCAAGATTCGTATTTCCATTGCATTGATTCGTGTATTATATTTTTCGGGCAAAGTCCATGGCTAACTACTATATAATATCGTTGCACTTATATTATTATGTTTTTCACCGCGTCTGTTTATATATCTGTTTCTTTTTTTAAAATATGTTCTTCATCACATTGAAAATGTTTCTCACTTTTCTATTCTCACCTCTATTTCTTTTCCTATTTTGTCATTACTTTCAGTTATCATTCTTAAATACTTAATTTCACCTGTTGTATTTATTTGTCTTTGAATCTTATTTCACATATTTTCTATTTTCATGATACAGAACCTTATTGTAATAGTTGAAAAATTTTTTGGGCATGCCCCAATTTCCGCCCTGTTTTTCGGGCACTTTATGCGTGTATAAGCTGTGAATATTATGTTTTCAATGTAATTAACAAAAAATATATTTAATTATTAATTCACTATCCATCTACTACTATCAATACTACAGTTTTAGTTGTTATATACTTGAAGCAAAATATTAATACAAGCATTTTAATAAAAATATATAATGTTATCAGTAAAAAAACGGAACAAAAAAAAACGTTGTTGTTATGGGATATGTCGGAGCTATAGGTGTAGTAATTCATTTTCGGAGCGTTTATATTACTTTATTAGTTTTCCAAACCCTTGTCTTGAATATCGTCGAAAACTTATAATATTAACGAAACAAAAACAAAAAATGTGTCCAAAGTGTGCTAAATGTGATTTGTGAGTTAAGAAATGTGGACGAGGTGAAGATCGATTCCGACTGATTGATCATATTAATCAACTAACTAATTAACTAATAATGATCTAAATCATTAATCAAACTAGTAATGATTTAAATCTAAATATGATCAACTAATTGATCATATTTGTTCACTTTTTGGTCTAACAAGAAAGTGGTCTAACAGAACATCCTGACTTCATCAGCTGTATAAGAAAATATCATGTAATAAGGTAATTTTAATCAATTTAATTGTTAATGTAATAGCTCATGGTATAACCTCAAATGATAAATATTTTTGTAGGTAAAAGTAACAAGGACCTGTTTGGCTGAAAATATAAACACTCATGCCGTAAGTTAATTATTCTAAAAAATTGCTCCTATGGTAGAGTATAAAAGTATCAAATGAAAATGAAAAATTGCTGCACACTTAATATAAAAATAAATGTAATTTTATAAATATAAAGTTATAAATATAATGATATAAATATAATGATTTAAATATAATAAATATAATGTTGGAAATATAATAAATATAAAACTAATATGAATATATTTGTCAACATAACCTTTCAACAAGTTCTGCTTTATTTCCAAGTTGAGGACGGCAATCGCATTTTCACCATTGTTGTAATTGAATACAATTATGTGCTGCTATTGTGGAATGCAGTAATAAAGCACCATTAATTAATTTTTCATTTAGTTGCACTGATAATAAGTGTAATGATCCTTGTATCCAATTTATAAAAAGTGCCCAAAACTTTCATATTAACGCCTCGTTAACATGGCAGACGCGCTTGCGCGCAACCAATCCTGAAAAGGTCTATTCTGTAACCAACGTGACTATTGATTTATTTAGGTGGTATCATTTGTTACCAAAGATATTAATAAAACTCCCTCTAGATCTGCCATCGAAATTAAAGATGTAAGATTTGTACTAGTTTATATGCTTCCTAAGTAAGAAAAGTTATTTTAAAAACACCTCTTAAACATATTTGAATATTTAAGAGAAATAATTTTCGTTGTTTGCACTTCTTCAGAAATATTTTCCATACAAAATCTACCAATATCCAATCCATCTAAAATCTAATGCCCTTTTCTCCTTCTTTCTTCCTTCCATGGCATCTGCTCCGATAGAGTTATTTTAATTTGTTTTACTTCAGGTTAAAATTGATGTAGGACTGGTCAAATGTTATGTTTATTATGGTAGAAAATTAGTGATTTCCTGAATCATTACCAACTTCTCGTGTTGGTTGTCCACAGAGGCTTTATATAGTCAGGCTTGTTTTGTTTACATTTATTTTCATATTTATTTTTTCTAAGGTTCTATCTAATAGTTTTATCCATATATATATAATACTACTATATTGCTAGCAAGGTCTGAAGATCGGCGAAATCATTACGGTGCAGACATATATGCGTCTGTTTCTCTCATTACGACTTTGAGTCTTATGCGCATGTCCGAGAATTGAGTATGCTTATAGACGTGCGTCAGTTTGCATATTTTTATGTTTTTGTGTCACGTTTATTTATTGCGACCTTTGCGCACAACGGGTCGAGTAGTGTAGTATTATGTAATAATAATAGTAATCGTAATAGTAGTATTATATATATATATATATATATATATATATATATATATATATATATATATATATATATATATATATATATATTATTACAGAAATCTTTCACCCTTTCTCCACGTGGTGCCACCGATCGCCTTCGCCGAATTGTCTACCATGCGACGTCACGTGTCTCTCGGGGCCGGTTTCTAGCCTTTCAGCCGTCATCAGCCGAGCTCTAGACGAACGCAAGGAAAGCTGTTCGGAGAGACGATCGGGGCCAGACCAGATTAACTGGCCATTTTAATGACGGGTAGTGATCGCACACAACTCACCATCCGCACCAACGCATCCGCACCAACTCGCCATCATACGGCGAATGCTCGTAGCAGTCAGGACCGCTCGTAAGACTCTGCCTGGAACCTCGGGTATAGTACCAGGTACCACGGTTCTGTTACACTACCTTGTGGGCATACCCCCGTCGTCTCCCGAACTGCTTTCCTTGCGTTCGTCTAGAGCTCAGCTGATGACGGCTGAAAGGCTAGAAACCGGTCCCGAGAGACACGTGACGTCTCATGGTTGACAGTTCGGCGAAGGCGATCGGTAGCACCACGTGGAAAAAGGGTGAAAGATTTCTGTAATATTTCCCTCCACGGTTGCGTTACGCTACCTTGTGGGCATATATATATATATATATATATATATATATATATGGTTTTAACTCAATTTCTCGTTTATCATTTCCTTCATAATGATAGCAATTCAGAGAAAATAGAAATAAATACATTTTAGTAAAAGGTAATCTTCTGTCAAATATACAATTCCCTGATTATATACAGTCAATACGAGATCTCATTAAATAAGCAACAGAGTAATAAAATATGATTATACCAGGAACATTCTAGTTATTTAAAAAATTATATATGATACTGGTTATATAATTTATTAATGGATTTCTGTAAAATATAGAAATCTCTGTTTTTCTTAATCTCAGAAAATAATATTGCACTATTATAAGAATCAAACCATTAAAAATTCTAGAAATTATTAGAAATTGTATAGAACAATCTTTCAACTTAACCTAAGTAAATCTTATCAATTATACTAAACGTCATCCAGCAAATCAAATAAAGCAAATGTCATGTTCATCCCTTCCAAGCTCAGGCAAAATAAAATAATGAGTTTTGCGATAAATTGTTTGATATTTTTCCAAATAAGTGTGTTGAAAACATCGAAATGAAACTTATACAAAAAGATATTGATAAATGGGGCGAGGGGTAAGTTACCAAGTCTATAATATCGGTATGAAATACAGGTTATATATACACTTATTATCTGAACCTTCTGGTTTCTTATAAGAATATAATGTTTTGATTTTTTTTTATAAAAAAACAGTTTTCAAACATAATATTAAGCATCTTGTTCAGAATTAACTTAATTTTTATAAATATTTATATTTTAGTACTGTAACCCTCATCCCTGATGCACCTGAGGATATGTGGCATGCTTACAATCTTATATCAGAAGGTGATTCGGTTAGAAGTACTACAATTCGTAAAGTTCAGTCTGAATCATCTACAGGATCATCAACTTCAAGTCGTGTGAGAACAACACTCACAATATCTGTAGAAAATATTGACTTTGATACTCAGGCATGTATGTTAAGGTTAAAAGGTAGAAATATTGAGGAGAATCAATATGTTAAGGTAAACTTACACATATGTTAATGTATGTATATAAATTTATTAAATTTATTTTGCTAGATGGGTGCATATCACACATTAGATCTGGAATTAAATAGAAAATTTTCTCTTCGAAAACATGAATGGGATTCAGTTTCTTTAGAAAGGGTTGAGCTTGCTTGTGACCCCACAAAATCAGCAGATGTTGCTGCAGTGATTATGCAAGAGGGTTTAGCACATGTATGTTTAATTACATCAAGTATGACAATAGTTAGGGCTAAAATTGATGTTAACATACCCAGAAAAAGAAAAGGATTTGTACAGCAACACGAGAAGGTAAATATTAAAATTATTTGTTGATTTTAATTTTAATAATCATCTTTAGGGTCTAGCGAAATTTTATGACCAAGTTATGCAAGCTATATTGAGACATGTAGATTTTGAAATAGTTAAATGTGTTCTTATTGCCTCTCCTGGTTTTGTAAGAGACCAGTTTTATGAGTACATGTTCCAAATGGCAGTTAAAACTGATAATAAAATTTTACTTGATAACAAGGCCAAATTTATGTTAATTCATGCATCATCTGGTTTTAAACATTCTCTAAAAGGTATGATTTTCTGGAGTGTTTTAAAAATTAAATGTATCTTCAATTTTATTGATTTTTAGAGGTTCTACAAGATCCTGCTGTTGTAAGCAAAATATCAGATACAAAAGCTGCAGGTGAAGTTAAAGCATTGGAAAATTTCTATACAACTTTACAGTGTGAACCGGCCAAGGCATTTTATGGAAAGAAACATGTAGAAAGGGCTAATGAGGCCCAAGCTATAGAGATTTTATTAATTTCTGACAAATTATTTAGGTAGTTAATTGCCAGCTTATTTTTTTACCATTTTTCATAATTTTTTGTTACTTTAGATGCGTTGATTTAAAATTGAGAAAAGAATATGTGAATCTGGTTGATTCAGTTCGTGAATCTGGTGGGGATGTTAAGATATTTTCCAGCATGCATATATCTGGTGAACGTAAGTATTATTATTTCACCTGAACCAATTATGTACTTCCTACTGCCTAGTAAGAAATGTTAAAAAATATTATTTATTAAAATCTAGCAGAGTAAAAATCATAAGTGACCTGGTACCAATTTGTTCATTTCAACATATTTTCGATTATGTTTAGCAGCAGTCTTAAATCA
This sequence comes from Cosmopolites sordidus, assembly GCA_031761425.1. Classification (NCBI taxonomy): domain Eukaryota; kingdom Metazoa; phylum Arthropoda; class Insecta; order Coleoptera; family Curculionidae; genus Cosmopolites; species Cosmopolites sordidus. The sequence continues at coordinate 484,517 of JARFXV010000805.1, forward strand.
CAAGCCGCTCAGTCTAGTTAACAGATTTTTTACTGCATATCCCACTAAATATGATCAAATAAATTCAGTATATATATATATATATATATATATATATATATATATATATATATATATATATATATATATATATGCTTGAACTTATCCAGAAAAAAGTGCTGATAACTGTTTTGAATTTCAATTTCTCATTTATTGTCAGTTGTATTAGTTTTTGTAATTTTAACTTTCTTCTGTATTAGTACAGGAACGGAAGAGCTCAGGTACTGATATAAGTAAGTAAATTTTCGTTGAGTTTTTCAATTAATAAATTTTGAAACTGGTTATCTCTTTTATGTTTAAGTCCAACTCCTATCCTTTCTGTTTAACTGTGGGTATAAGGCACATGATTTTGAAAATTTGTTTTCCTATCGATTTTTGGATGAATGCATCAGCATCTTTTTCTACTCTTACAATGTTCAATCTTTGTGCTCTATTCAGATTAATCTCTTAATATTATCTTCATTATGTAACAATGGTGTTTGGCACATGTTGGTTGTTTAAATCAACCTCTTCTACATGCGTTTTTACTGGTGTTCCATTAGTCTTTTTAACGAATAATATTAATTTCGGGTGCGAATCCAGCAGCTACTATTCTTATATTTCTTTTACTAAGCATTATAATTGGATAGTATTCTGCATTGTAAATTGTTGTAATTGTAATTTGTTTACCATTCATATCTGTTTTTATTTAATTAACAATTTATTTTATTTTATTTAATTTATTATATATTAGAACTTGTGCATTTCCTGTCTTTTAGTTCTTCACCTGTAATCTGACAGCTTAAAAATTAAAATGTAGGGTCACTTGTGGCTTGTACTTGAATCGGTAGGCATTCAAGAAACGTTTAGGCTTGTGTGCTGCATCTCACTAAACAAGAGTATAAACTTTAACAAAGAATTGTCCATATATTTTTTCTTTATTTGTGTTTTTCGCCACGATCTACAACTAAAAAAATATGAAAAATATCTGTTCTTATGTAAATAAAGAATCACTGGGTAAAAACAAAAATCCAAATGGAGACAAATTTTTCAGTGATTCTTTTTTGTAATAAATTTGCCTAACAAAATTTTAACGTTAACGTTGTCATTAAAAACTAATTGTCAATGTAAGTATCGTTGACATACACAAAAAAAATATATTTACTTCCTATCTTCAGAATTTATAGAAATTAATATAATTTATTTTTAGATTCGTTTTGAAAACGGGAGGAGAATACTTCCCGAAACGTTAACGTTTGTATTAATTTTATTTTATTAAAAGTGTTCCTTAGGCAAATTTATTACCAAAAAGAATCACTGAGAAATTTGTCTCCGTTTGGTTTTTTGTTTTTACCCAGTGATTCTTTATTTACATGAGAACGGATATTTTTGATATTTTTTGAGTTTTAGATGGTAGCGAAAATCCGAAATAAAGAAAAAATATATGAACACGCCACAGTCATTCAGACATTACAAAGAATTGTCCATTCTGACTGTACGAAATAGCTAAGCATTAACCAAAGATTGATAGCCTAAAGAGAAGATGACTGAGGTTGATTGGTAGCTGGTAACTGCAGATTGGAGTCCATGTTAAGCTATAGGTCCAGTTGCTAAATAATCTTAGTGATTGAGGTGTCTCTAACTTTAAGAAAAATAATAAAACTAATAATGCAAAAGCAGAAAGAAAACTAAAATTTGTATGAATTTTAAAATAGAAATTTCCAGTAATTTAATTTATGGAATTTACATCTATGGAAGATTATGGTGTGTTAATGTTTGTCTCTTATTGGGCCTTTTATAACAGACCTATGTTTATTGTATTGTTTCTTTCATTGTGTATATAAAGAGTTTTCCAATAAGAGTTTCAGAACTTTGAAACGAAATAGCGGCAACACTGTTAGAAATGTAAATATCACTCACAGACTGTTGTGTTCTGATTGTGTCAATTCACCATGGAAAGATACATGATGTAACAAATGGGCTCTAGAACAGTTGATAGGCGACCCCAACTTTGAAGAACAAAAGAATAATCCTTTAAGATAGGAAAAAATAACATGCTTAATGGTCTTGTGAATAAACATAACTACAGGATTTGGGCTGATGAAAATCTTCAAATGATTCAGAAGTTACCACTTCATCCTCAAAAAGGCACTGGTGATGTTTTCGTGCTGAAGGAAGAGCTTGAGGAAGATGTTTTGAATCAATGAACAATGTATGGATGATTATGTCAAGCAGTGGCATAAAACTATGCCACTATGCACTCGAGGGAGCTACATTGAAGGCGACAAAATAAATTTTGGTCAATAAATTCATTTTTTTGTGCTATATTTAACAATTCCAGTTACTTTTTACACAGAATATATATTATCATTCTTATTTCCTCATTCATGGCCTGCGTCTTTTCTACACTAAAGATCGTGATTATTGATATGTATTATTATTTTTCAAAGAACTAGAACAACTAACTGGTGTGGCAGCAATACTAAGATTTCCTATGCCAGAACTTGAAGACAGTGAAGATGAAGACGAGAGTTAAACAGGTAATTAAATGATGCTCTTTTAAATTAGTCTTAAAATAAATTATATGAATATAAAATGGCCAAAAAAATATAATTCCTAGGTACTATTATTTATATTATTTAAATAATTGTGGTATTAAATCTTACTTTTAATTATATATATAAAGTATTAATTTTTTAAATTCCATTTACATAATTGTATAATTTTTTTCTTATTATAGTCCTGTTTAAAGAATAAACATTTATATAAAAGGTAATGTATCGATTTGGTTACTTTTCTAATTTAATTCAATTATTTATAATTTACCCAGTTGATGTATATTGAAATATTTTAATATAAAATCAGTTTAATTAAATTAAATTTATTCCATTTACTATTGATAGCAAACTGGACAATAATTTTATCATTGTTAAACTAGTTATTGTGAACAACTGTCTTATTTGGATAATTTGAGGTAATTTTAATTTGTAATATCGCCTTAAAAATTGGACGTTTTCTAGTCATAGTATACAATTATAATTATCACTTAAAAGAGCTATTTTTCATCTTTACTAGGAAAATATTTGTACTATGTATATTTATTTTTCCATTATTTATGAGGTATATTGTTCTTTTAACATTGTATATTAAAAGCACATTTCAGTTACTGGTGAGTTTCATTTAATTCTTTTATCTGATATTGCTGATCAAATGGTAAATGTACAATATGTGTTTAGTTTTGAAAAAAATAAGTTTTACTTAACCTATCTAGAGAAAATAAAAAGTTTCAAGAACAAGTAGCACAAGCTTACCAAAGTTGGTGGAGCAAAGAGTATCGCATTATCAATAAAGGAAAGTTGTAGGCAGAACATCGTCAGCAGAACGCTACTAGAAGGCAAACCATAGATTACTTCTTGAAAAAAGTAAGGATGAACAAAAATAATTACTCAAAATGTTAAAAACAAAAACATCCCTGATGAAATATATTTGATAGTCATATAACGGATTTATAATACGTAATTGTAGATTGTTTTATAATTGTGATGCTCTAAAGAGTTTGTTCAATGCTTATGTTACATCTAAAATGGAGTATGGTTCTGTGGTATGCAGACCATATTACAATAAACCATAAGAAACATTTAGAGGATGTACGACGGCGGTTTTTTAAAGTTTACTTTAAATCTTTTGGCCTTTACCTGGGAAGAGGCTTTGATCATCATCAGTTGCTGATTATGAATAATTTTGAATCATTGGAGTTAAGAAGATATTATCATTCTGTGAAATTTGTATATAAATTGTTGCATAACAAAATTGATAGTCTATGCTTGCTCAGCCAGTTGAACTTTCAGATAGTAAGAGTTTTAAGACTTGCGTTGAATTTTATTTGAATCTGACTTTGAAGAATGTTTACATTAAATCACCATTATACTCTATGTGCTCTATTTTTAGTTGTATTTCAGCGGATTGTGATATGAATAATAGTTCAATGTGCCACATATTGACGCGCATGCATTATTACTTCATGACTCAGTGATTGAGTTTGTTTTTGTTATTTCTAATGAAGGTAATACAGTTTATTGGCTAATTTTATTTTGAGTATAGACAATTACTTTCAACGTAATTAATTTATTGGTTTACTTCATTCTCTTTGCATTTTAATTTATTTTTATTATAGTATGTCATTTTGTTTGTGGATATTGTAGATATACACCATTATAGATATTAATGTGGTTATTATTTTATTTTGTAATGGATTACATTAGATACCTGTAATTAGCTCTGTAATTGGGATATCCTGTTTTCTTTGCCTCCAATAAGTGTCAGTAGTTTGACATGTAATAACTGTAACACTATTCTTCTTCTTCTTGTCCTGGAGGTTAAGTTGACCCGAAGGCCCTGACTTGTATTCACTGATTTTTCGAACGTCACGACAATGTCGCTTGTTCGAAGGGTTTTAGCTGCCGTCCTTTAGGCATGGAGGTGATGACCGAAGAGGATGGTCATACTGGGGCAACGGCCGGCAATGAAGCTGCCGTGGCTCTGATTAGCGGATTGTCCGAAAGGGACGCCGTCGCTAGGAATTTGTCCAGAAGTCTGGACAGGAATGTCTGAATCACTGGTATGTCAGTTTCCCGATGGATTTGCGCATTCCTTACAAACCATGGGGCACCTACTAACGTGCGAAGAACGCGTGACTGGAACGATTGCAGAATTGCAATCGACGTTGGGGGGAGGTACGGAAACCAGGCCTGAGATCCGTAGGTGAGGACGGATCGGACCATGATTTTATACAAGGTTATTCGGATGTTCAGCGATAGCTTACTTTTGCCGTTCATTAGGGGGTAAAGCAGACGAGCCATGGCTCTTGCTTTCCCGGTTACCTTCTTTAGGTGCGGCACCCACGTGAGGGCCTTGTCGAACTCAAGGCCCAGGTAGTGTGCCGATCTGGCCCATTTGATGGGGACTCCGTAGATGCGGATATTCTGTCTGATTATCGGCTGTCTTCTTGTGAAGAGGACAGCCTGGGTTTTGCTGCGATTTATTGCTAGCCTCCAATAGGCTAGCCATTTTAGGGCTTTTAACGTCTGCTTTTGGAGCCTGGTTGTGATCAGCCAGGTTCCGGTGGCTGACGTATAAAAAGCGGTATCGTCAGCATAGAATGCAGTCTTTACATGCGGAATTTTAGGAAAGTCCGCCATGTAGACGTTGAAGATTACTGGGGCAAGAGGGGATCCTTGCGGTACTCCCGCTTCGATTCGCTGGACTGAAGACAAAGTACCATCGACGAGCACTTGGAAGGTGCGTCCAGTCAGGAACGATGCCAATAGCTTGACTAGGTCTGTTGGTATACCCAGCCTGAGCATCTTGACTATGAGTCCGAGATGCCAGACTCTGTCGAAGGCTTGCGAGAGGTCTAAGAAGACTGCTCCCGTGTGGCGCCTACCACCGAAACCCTGCCTGATTTCCGTCGCGAGCCGTGCCGCCTGGTGGACGGCCGCATGCCCCCTTCGGAAACCGAGCTGTTCGTCCGGCAGTATGTTCTTATCGGCAAGAACGAAGTTGAGAGCGCGTAAAATCGCCCTCTCGACGACCTTGCCGAGTGCGCTAAGCAAGCTAATGGGTCTATAGCTACTTGGCTCTCTTGGGCTTTTTCCTTTTTTCAGGATTACTATGATTTGGGCCTGTTTCCATATAGCTGGAAAGTGCTGAAGTCTGAAAGAAGCGTTGACAATATTTGCCAACTGAGCTATCTGCTTGTTTGGTAGCCGTTTCAGCTGCATCGGAGAGATGCGGTCGCGACCAGGAACTTTTCTAGATTTCAAACCTCGGATAATATCGTGTATTATCTTCGGCGAGACTATTTGGCTGATCAAGTAGCCGGGATTAGGAGTTCCTTGGTAAGATAGAATTTCTTTCCTGAACTGTTCAACTTTAGTCCTCTTTTCGGCTGAAGGCCGAAGAGAGGTCATCTGCTTTTGGTAGGTCACGGCGAAGAGCTCCGCTTTTTCCGCCCCCGTGACGGCGTGAGTATCACCCATCCTCAGGGGAGGAATCGGCGCTCTCGCCTTTCCCACCAAGAGATTGGCCGTTTTCCAAATCGGTCGATCGGCCCTGTCGATTGACGCTAGAAAATCGTCCCATCTGTCAATCCTGAACTCTTCGAGAGCCCGTAGGGACTCCCTTTTGGCTTCGTTTGCACGCCGCCCGAGCTCAGGGTCGCCAGTCAGTCGATAACGTCTGTATAGTCGGTTTTTCAGACGGATCTTCTCTTTTACCTCGGACGGAATGTCTAAGGTGGTCCGAGAAGGGTCCGTCTTGAAGCTAGTCGCCACTTTCGTGGCTTCTAATATGTCTTTAGTTAGTTTCTCGACCGCATCCTCTAGCTGCTGAACGTTATCAATGCGCGGGTTGGGCCCGCTGTTTTGCAAATGCTCTTGGAATTTGCTCCAACTGATGTTAGATACCTTTCGCGGTGGGAAGGTGTCCACCTTGGTACCTATGGTTAGAATGACCGGGTAATGATCCGACGTAAGCTCGTGAACAACCTGGACGGTGCAATGATTCGTTAGATTTCTCACGATGAAGAAATCTAAGAAGCTGTCGAGACGGGATGGTTCGTCCGGGACAAGCAGGTTCAGCCCGTATCTATCCGCCATAGATAACAGGTCAGCGCCCCTCTTGTTTATCCATCTCGAACCCCACACTTGGTTATGAGCGTTATAGTCCCCTCCAATGATGAATGGAGTGTTGTTAGTCAGGAACCTGCTCACTTCACCTGAATCGAGGTTGTTGCAGGATCTCTGGTACCATGAAGATAGGTTTAGTGGACTACCTTCTAGAGCCACTTGGACCGACATCACCTCTGAGGAAGTAAAGCCCGTCGGGGGCAAAAGGTTGTGTCTGATTCCTCTCCTGACGAGAATCATCAGACCACCCTTCGCTCCGCCGAGGCGATCCTCCCTATAGCAGCAAAAGTTCCTCACGCCGAACCGTTGGCTCGGCTTGAGGAAAGTTTCCTGAATCAGGGCTACGTCGATGCCGTGGTCTTCTAGAAACGCCGTTAATTCCAACTTTTTCCCGTTCAGGGAGTTGGAATTCCAAGTGACAACGCGCAATGAATCCTTATTATTCATTGGCGGGTTGGTACATGGCTAATGCTGCGTTCAGTTGCTGCTGTACCATGGCAGCCATCTGACGCATCATGTTTTCCATCATCGCGGAGAAGTCCGGCAACTGGAATTTTGGGGGAGTGGCCTGTGTCGGGGCGACCGTCGCCTCGACCGGGGTTTTCCTATTGTTTTGGGTCCCCCAGACGAATGTAGGGGGTGGAATCTTCGGCGGAGTTTTGACCGGAGCGGAATCCTGTGATTTCTTGCCCTCCAACCTGTTCGGGGGTTTCCTTGGGCATGTTTTTGCGTTTGCTGGGTGAGGACCACCGCAGTTAGCGCATTTAGCCGGAATGTTCCTCGGCTTTTTGCAGTCTTTTGAGGCATGGTTCATGGAACACCTCATGCATTTTGGTGGGGCGTGGCACTTCTTGGCCGTGTGCCCATATACCTGGCAGTTGAAACACTGCGAGGTCTCACCGTTGGAACGTACGTTCTCCACTTTAATTTTCTGGTGCACCAGAAACTTCACGTTATATATCCCCTTTTGTGCCTTGGGGAGGATGACGTGTACCATTGCTAATGGTCCCTTCTTGTTTCTCCATCTCTGGACTTTGGATGGAGTGAAGCCTAGTTCGACGAGCTCTTCTCTGACCTCGTCCTCCGTGACCGTTTCCACGATGTTGCGGAGCAGGACATGGAGCTGTTTTTCGTCTTTAGAGCAAAACGTATGGTAGGGAATTTTCTCCCCATCCAGGAACGCCGTCAACTTCCTGTAATCGGTTGACGTTCTTGGCTGAATCTTGACCCCTTCGGGGCGATTCAGCGCCTTGTCGGTGCCGATCTTCTCTTTAAGTATGAAGGTCATTACCTTCATATACTGCGCTTTGCTGCGTAGTATCACCGGCGGGACTTTTTCGGTCTTCGCAACCGGTGTTTTCTTTGCGGTGGCCTCTTTGGCTACCGGGGTTGGTGTGGTGCTGGGGCCCGCCTCTCCGACGGGTCTTTTCTTCAAAGCCTGCTCTGGCTGTCTCTCTTCTTCAGAGGACGGCCTATTTCGCTTGGTGCATCGCCTTTTCCTTCCAGTGCTGACCTCAAAGTCAGAATCTGAGGAGTCTCCGCCAGTGGAGACAGCTTCACCTTCGCTTTGTTCCAATTCCATTCTGGATGTCACCGGAATATTCGACGGTTTGATGCCTTTTGGCGATTTTAGTGGCGGGAAATCGGCCTCGCTCAGTTTCCCATCGCCGCTGGCTAATTTCTTCTCTTCCTGCTGTTTGGCGCAGGCCGTCTCTTTTCCTTCTTTAGGCGCCGGCCCGTTGGTGCGGCCGGTCTCCTTTTTTAATATTTTAGCCGACCCTTTGGTGCTGGCGGTCTCCTTTTTTGGTAAAATTTTCGACCCGTTGGTGCGGGCGGTCTCTGTCCTTTCCAGGTTGTCGATTTTCGCATTTAGCGAAGCCACCTGGTCTTTCAGTTGCTTTATGAGCTCCTTAAGCTCAAAAATTGTCTCATTTAGCCCGTGATTATCCTTACGGGCCTGCAGTAACTCAGCCTGAAGGGCTGTGATGACGTCATCGGGTCCGTTGGACGGACCCGGTAACACGAGTGCCATTTATGCCAAAACAATAATCACAATAAGATAAAAAAGCAGTGTAAAAAGACAAAAACAGCGCATAAGGCGCTGTATTGAAAATTTAAACGCCTTAAGATATTATTAATGCTTGATTTATGCCCAAAAGACTATCCTATCACTTACCGGCCAGGATCGTCGAGGAAAACCTGTGAAAAATATGTCCAACACTCTCCACTTCACTCGTATCGCACTGAAGCGATATAATCCGCACTAAAAAACTTTGGAAAATAGATCGTTTCTACAGAAACAACCTAATTCCGGAATATTCTTTGTTGAAACCACGTGTAGTTGCACTTGGATAGTATCAGAACACATTAGCCAATGGGAGCGCAGAAAATACGTCCTCACTGTATGAATGCTTCTGATTGATTGTAACACTATTGGAAATGTAAATGTCCCTATATACTGCTGTATTCAGTACATTGTGTCAATCCACCATGGAAAGATATACGATTTACCAGCACGAGAAATTGTAAAGCAACCCCCACTTTGAGGAAAACATATTTTCCGCCGAAGCGCACTTCTGGCTTATTGGGTTCGCAAAAAATATAACTGTAGTTTAAGCTGATGAAAATCCTCAAGTGATTCAGGAGTCTCTTCATCCTCGGAATGTCTCTGTTGCGGTTTTTGAGCTTTATGGAAATTGTGTTACTGTTAATGGTGAAGAACGTCTTTGGCTTGAATTAGATATAAACAATGTTTTCTTTCAATAAGAAGGTGCGAATTGTTACACATGTTGAAAGAAAATTGATTTATTGGAAGAAAAGTTGCATCGACGCCTTATTTCAACTGGCTACTAAGATCATTCGATCTCACGCCCTTGGATAATTTTTTATAGGGTTATGATAAATATCTTGTCTACAGAAATAAACCCCGAAGAATCCTCGACTTTAAACGAAACATTCTGGCCACTTTTGAACATATACCACGCGATATATGTGATAGAGTAGTTAAAAAAATGGATCTCCAGAATGCATTCCACCAGAAGAAGGCAAGGGGGGCATCTGAACATTATTTTCAATTAGGAATATATATTTCATTATTAGGAAAACGATGAGTGAAAGAGGAATGATAGATCAGTGCTAAGATAGAACATAGTGGAGAAAAAGACTGGGGATCGGACATCGCCCACATACTATAACCTGTTATCTTTGAATATTTTGAAAATAACGAAAAAATTATTCAAATAATAAAAAATGCTTTCGGTTACAAATACGATGAAAGTTAGCGTTCTTGAAATTGCTAAAAATATGGCTCGTCAGTAAAAATTGGACCAGCGTTCTTTGAATTGGTTTCTCTCTGCTTTGTTGAAAATACTGATATAACTGGACCAGCTTGTTTGCCAATGTTCATCAATTTAATACAGTGATCAGTTTAATATCATTAAGCAACAAGGGGAACATCATTTAGCAACGCAGTAAGTACTTACGGAAAATGAAATAGATTTACGAAAAATTGTCATGAAGATGATGGTGGTCGTAGTACGATTAGGAGGGAAATGGTTTATTTTATTTTCCATTCCGGGAATACTGCGATATCCGGCGAAACATGTTTCAAAAGATATATTGCATATTATTTGTAAATGATCAAATATCAAACAGTTCTCATTACGGATATCGTAGTATCCTCGCTATTCATGTTGTATTATTTTAAGGAAGATATGAAAAAATCAGCGAAAAAGAGGATATCCTAGAAAAGAACATGAAATATCTAAGATCAAGACTGGCTGAATTTAAAATAAACAAAATGAAAGGTTGTTTGTTAATTTTTAACAAAAAATATCAGTATCAGAAATAAAGTAATAATTTTTTTTCGTCTCACCTATCCTCCGCAACTAGTTAAATACTACAACGTATATTTAGTTGCATAATCAATTACTTTAAAATAGCTATTTTATATATATATAGGAGTTATCAAAGTGGCCTGAAATTTACCTATGGATCACAAGTTGGGATATTCATAAAGGCAAATATGAAAAAATAGTAAAAGCGTAAAAATCGATGGAAAAACAGTTGCTACATTTCAAACTGATAGGAAGTGAAATGAATGGATCAAAAGTTTAATAAAAACAAAAAATGCGGTACAACATTTAAATGGAAATTTGCAGGGCATAACATCAGGCAGAGAGATGGAATAAGCTTTAAGTAAACTGGAGATCTTGGGAACCAAGGATGTTATAGATATTCGCATCCGTAATGGCGGAACATCCGCATTAATTTTAGCATCCACAACTGCAATAATCAATGTCGACCTTTTAGGAACGCTGCAAGTTGCGACGAGAAATTATAGGCGGGCCCAGCGAGTGACACATCGCTGATTAACCAATAGGAATCTTGATTTCGATCACTCACCTTACTCGCAAGTGACAAGAGCTGACACGTTTGTTTTTTTTAGTATTTTTGATTGTAAATTAATCACAATTTGTTTAGATGCGCTTATCATATGGACCATTTTTTAATTATTTCACAATTTACATTATTGTTTGAGTGTATCCCCGTGGATAATCTATTCGACAAATGCCACCACCGACTCAAAGTGTGATTGGACTTGGACTCAGTGTAAAAGATGCAATAAAACATACTCTCGGGCCAGTACAACCACGTCCTTGAAGAATCATTTGAAATCGATACACCCGGAACAGTTTAGTCTGTTCCAAAACTCAGATAACGAAAAACAATTGCAGAAGAAAAAGATGAATCAGGTAAATTTTAATAGTAATTTATTAGTCTCGTTTTATAAATTTGGTTTAACTTGTGTGGCAAGTTAGCTTTACCCTAGGAAAGTTATGGTCGGTAATAGGTATAACCCGGACATAATTAAGTATGGCGTTTTTCTTTCATAAATTGGTTCTTGAATAAACTTCTAATATAAACTTAAATCTAACTAAAATTAAAGAGGAGCATTTTTAAAATCTGAATACATGTCATTTACTAGTGACAATTGGACAGATCCAAGCTCTAATGCTTCTTTGCTTAGCCACGGACAAGCCTGACTTGCCACGGAATAACAGAAAACTTTGATCAATCGTCAATTGTATTGAAATACGAGACTCTTAATCATCGTCACACGGGTGACATAATTGCTAAAAAATTCGACACAATGCTCATTGAATGGAATATTTCAAAAGAGCAAGTGCATTGCATGATTCAAGACGAAGACTATAACATGAAAATGCTATGCAATTAGCACTATTAAATAACTTGGGTTGTACAGTCCACAAGATTCGCTTGCTATTCGAAGTTGTTTACAATCACAAGAACACATAAAAGACATCAAGCAAAAATGTAAGAAAATTCCTACTCATTTTAACCAATTCACGGTTGCTCAAAAAAAAACTGCAAAAAGAATCAACCGCATCTCAGTGTTCCAAGATTATGTAACGCGATGGAACAGTACCTTTTAAGCTGGGTCCACACCAATAACATTTTGCGTGTGTGTTGAATTTTCTGGAACAATTTGTTTGAATTATCCGGTGGACAACAGATGGTTCGTGTGAGTGCTGTGCGGCGACAATATTTGTGTGTCAGAGCGTCTACATTGCCGCGCAAGCACACCACATACAACACATACAGTCCGCACAATGCAAATTGTATTGATGTGGATCCAGATTTACACGTTTGAGCGATTTTAACCTTTTAAAATCGCTCAAACGTGTAAATCTGGATGTAAAAAAGTAACGGATCTTTTACCTTTAAAAGATCCGTTACTTTTTTACATTAACCACAGTGACATTGACCGAATCTTGACAGAACAGTGGAAAATCATAGAAGCTGTGTTGAGCTACTGAAACCTTTTGAAGAAGCCACACAGAAACTAAGCAGCTCTCAGATCCTCATATCATTTGTGATTCCAATAATTCAAATGCTTATGAAAAACTGGATGACTATTTAATAAGATCACAAGTTCTGATTCAATCCGGCTGGCAGTCACAACTCTGAAAACTGAAGTTTCTGTCAGAGTTTCTGTTTTGGAAGAGAATCATTTATTTGCTATATCCTCTTACTTAGACTCTCGCTATAAGCACAAATTTTTCAAACCAGTGACTGCAGAAAAAATTAAAGATGAAATATTAAAGACGAAAAACATTGATGATGATGTTACAGGTTCTCGGAATTCCGAAAAAGCTAAAAGAATGAGAATAAGAGATTCTCTGGTAAAAAACTACAGAACAACCAGGGACGTCCGTTACAGCTAGTAAGTCATGCTTAAAAAGCGATCTTGCCATGATGCTAGATTCTTCAAATGAAGATGAAAGTTGAGAGAAAACATCTGACAATAGTAGCCCCGGTGCTGTTCTTAAGAAGGAAAGAAGGAATCGATACTGTATCGCAATAAAAAAATAATAAGTGTATCTGAAAGTCCTCTTAACTGGTAGAGCGTTGATCGTAGTTAAATCAAAATGCTATCTGCTATAGCATGTCAATATTTATTGCCTCCACCAACCAGTGTTCCAAGTGAACAATTATTTAGTGACGCGAAATGAATCTATTAACCTCTGCGAAACAGGCAGAAACCTGAAAAAGCAGTGACATTGCTCTTTATTAAATATAATACACCAATTTTTAATTTTTCCTACTAAAACTGAAAATTTGATTATAAAATAAAGATTACCTTATCTTAAAAAAACTTGACATCCGCGGATGTGAGTCTTAAAATATCCGCGGAAGTCAAAAATTCTCCATCTGAAACATCTCTGTTGGGAACACAAGGATAGCTCGTGGAAGACCGCAAACAAGGTGGACAAGGTGGAAATCCATATTATTTTTTTTTACTCAATGGAACTCGGTAATAGTTTTGTAATGTAACTATAATAACCAATATATTTTAATTGCCTGTAAGACTTGTTTTACTAAATAAATTACTTTCTTGATGGTGTTATATGACCAATACAATGCAGGTGAAATGATTTTATGAATTTAAATATATGATGTGTGCTCCGTTTTTTATTTAAAACTGTTGAAAACTAAAACTAAGTATAATGTTCGTCTCCTGATAATACTAACTTACTGACCGAAACACACCCCGATTATATTTAGTGTTATTTAATGTGTGACCAAAAAGGGTGAGACCCCAAAGGTTTCAAAAATAAAACTTTCAAAAAGATGATTTGGTTTAATGTGGAAAATCTCCCTTAAATGTATACACCTAAAGTTCCAAAATAACTGTTAGAGAATGTTCTTTGTTAATAAAAATTTAATTTAGTATTAACAAACAAATCAGAAAAAATCAATCATAATACCATAAACCTTAAGACAAATATTTAATTACCAAAATTAAATGTTTTAGTCAAAACTGTGTACTTTGTCAACAGGTTAGGATTAATACATTTGAATGTTTTGCTTTATAACATTCTAGCATGCTAGCAATTCTAACATTCTAGCAAAATATAGCATGCTTATTAAATTGCAATAAACCTTAAAGTATTGGATATTTATTTTATTTTGTCTAATAAAACAATCACCTTATATACAAAAATATTTTATAAGAATTACTTCATTGAGCCTTTTGCTTCTTTTTAGCTCTTTTTTCTTGCACTTCTTTTTCATCATGCAATCTTCGCTTCTTTCGCAACAGCCATATTTCTTTGGCTCTTTCTCGTCGACCCTCCATCATACTCTTATATAATTTTTTATGTTTCTTCTTAATCATTTTTTCTCTGAGCTTGTAAGCCTGTCTTTCTTGTCTATTGTTTTCCCATGAAACTTCCTTGTATACTTCACCTGTGGTTACTGATAATTTTAGTTTCTATAAAACAAGAAAAATTAATAGCTGAAAATATTTTTAAAATCTACAACCTTTTTACTTACCTTCCCACTGTCAATGTCCTCTTTGCTACAACCTTCCAAATCATCATTTTCTTCATCTTCATCTTCACCCTCATTATTATCAGGCTCATTGTCATTATCAACATCACTCTCCTCTTCACTTCCCTTATTTTCTATTTCAACATCTTTTTTATGTTGCTCCTCCAAAATGGTTGGATCATAGATAGCTCTTTCTTCAGGTGGTATATATTGTTGGTCTCTGTCTGAATATATCAAATCAAATATTTTATTTATGATTTGTTTTGTACAGTTTGAATAAAAATAACTCTTTACCTTTATCAATGAATGGAGACAAATGAGGAGGTAAAACTTCACCCATAAAATATTTACTAACAGGAAGAAGATCTCTTGTATTAACACTGTCAAATACCCATTGAGGCTGAACATAATATCTAGAAATGTATTGGTTTGGCATTGATGGTCTATCCACAATCTGATGTGTGATGGATTCATCATTCTCATCAAAAGTTGAACCTTAAAAAGCCATTGGAATTTCATGTTTTGAATTTCATTTCCTGTTTTGAAATGTATTTAAATGGAGCTTACCAACAAAAAGTGTTTTATCCCATGAAACTTCTCCACCAAAACATCTTATTATAAATACAAGAGGCTCTCTTGGCACCTCCCTATTTAAGTAAAACTTTAATCCTTTAAAGAGAGTTTTCAATTTTCTGACTTTTTCAGCTTCTTTTTTAGCTTCCTCTATTTTGTCTGGACTATCTTCTGAATTGAAATTATCAATTCCTATCTCCTCTTCCTCAACCACATCTGAAGTTTTTGAGAGAGGATAATTTAAAGCACATACTCTTTCAGCAACAAATATTTCTTCCTCAACCAAAGATTGTTCAATATCAGATTTTGACATCAAAGAAAATTTTGGTGGGTAATATAAATTCAAACTGTTATAAAGACGAAAGTTGACAAAACCCAACAAGACAGTGTAAAACTCTACAAAGGTCGACATAATCTTAAAATCCACCTCAGATTTTTGTTGTGGTTCAAATGAAAAATGATGTGGAACAATCCAAGTTACAACTTCACCTTTCAATTCTGCTTGGTAATAATAACCTAAAGGGGCAAAGTTTATAGCAATTGAGTAAAATATAAATAACTTCATTATTACCTTTGATAGAAATAAAAACCTTCCTCAGTGCTTTTGCTTCTATAACTGCATGTAAAAATTCCATAGTTAACCTCTGACATAAGGCTGATTGATCTCTTGGAACATGTGGAATAGATGGAAATGTACTGAATAAAAAGCATAATGTTAAGCAATCATCTAAATCTCTTAATGCATCTACAAATGTAGGATATCTTTCTTTCACAATATGATCCAATTTAAGAGTTGGATGATTATTTAAATATCTTCTCAGTTTTTCAAAATCCTTCAATGCTTTCGCACGTCCTACTTTTTTAGCAAATATTTTATAATCACGTAACCGCCATATGATTGGTTCATGTAATAAAAATTGAATATCTTTAACATGATATAAAGTTTTTATTCCAGTTTGCCCTTTTTGGGCTCTCTTTCTGTTTCGTGGTTCTCGAGGATAAATGCCTTTTAAAATACAAAGTCGACGAAAATCATTCAAAGAAAGTTGTAGTTTCTTTAGAGCTGCCTTTCTGCTCATAAATTGTGCCCCTTCTCCAACTGAATACTACAAGCCAAAGTAAAGAAAATCACAATTAGTTAAATACATTAATTAACCTGTTTAATTAACTTAAATTACCTTCTTCTTGCGTTTTGAAACCATGATTCCTATTTGTGTTTTTACAATTGAAGGAAACACACGTGTGATATTTGGTTATGGTACTTAGTTCTACTTCTTACTGTGGCCGCCGAGCATATACTTTGTTCATATAATTCACACCACAAGCTTATATGAAAACATTATTTATCAAATATTTTACAACAAATATCTCACTGTATAATTTTTTTTGTAATTATACCTTATACTGTATTTTTGGAAAAGTCCTTCAGTATTTAGATACAATAATTATTGTCATTATATACTCTAACTTTGCTACTGCGTCAACGTAATATTATACGGAAGTAGAGAGGTACATAACTAACCTAGATTAAAACTAAGTTTTTAGTAAATATTTAGAAGTTCAAATTTTAGTTTACTTAATACAACAGAATGTCTGAACGGAAAGTATTGAATAAATACTATCCACCGGATTTCGATCCTTCCAAGATTCCGCGGATGAAACTACCAAAAAATCGACAATATACTGTACGTCTTATGGCCCCATTTAATATGAGATGCAAAACATGTGGTGAATATATCTACAAAGGAAAAAAATTCAATGCTCGTAAAGAAGATGTTGAAAATGAAGATTACCTTGGAATACGAATCTATAGATTCTATATTAAATGTACAAGATGCCTTCAAGAAATATCATTTAAAACTGATCCTAGAAATACTGACTATGAAATGGAAGCTGGTGCAACTAGAAATTTTATGGCTCTAAAATTAGCTGAGGAACAAGCAGTCAGGGAGGAGGAAGAAGCCAAAGAAGAGGAAGCTAATAATCCAATGAAATTACTTGAAAATAGAACAAAGCAGTCAAAAAATGAAATAGAATTGCTTGAATCTTTGGAGGAATTGAAGGATTTAAATAAAAGGCAGGAAATTATTGATTTTGACACAATGTTGTCAGTATATGACACAACCTTAAGTGAAAGGGACCGAGAGGAAAAACTAAAACAGTTAGATGAGGAATATATAAAAGGAATTAAATTTCAAAATTCGAACAAACGAAAGGTGATTGTAGAAGAGGAAATTGTAGAAGAAGCATATCAGCCTGAATTCAAACTTAAGAAATTAAATGAAGAAGGTGAGGACAAGAATTCCATACCTAGTACAGCCTCAACAAGTAGTTGGTCTCTCACTAGTAATAAGTTAGGAGCTACTAAAAAGAAAACATTGTCAGGTTTGGTAAAATTGAATAATATTCAAACTGGTAGTACTGCAAAACCATTGAATATTTCTGAAAATGATATTAGTAAAAGCAAAGCAGCAAGCAATAATAGTTTATCTTTATTAGGTGCATATACAGATAGTGAAAGTGGTAGCAGTAGTGATGGTTAGAAGTGAAATTATTTTTATATAATACTTATTATTAAGTTGTAAGTAATATTTTTAAAACCAATATAGCTGTATTTAATTACATAAATACAATGTATTATAGTTGTGCTTCTGGAATATAATTATGTATTTATAAAATAAAAATGATTTTTAATTTTTTTCAACAAAGGAATCGGGATTTTCATTTTTAAATTAAATCATATATTTGCTAATTAGTAATAAAATGTACTTTATCATGGATAAGTATAAATACTATGAATAAGTGTTTTTGACAATAAACAACTAGGAAATTTTTAAATGCATTTAAATT
>JARFXV010000805.1:507500-509559 GCA_031761425.1 Cosmopolites sordidus
TGTAGTAGAAGCTATACCATTCCATTTGAAAAAAACTGAACAAAACTTCAAAAAAACTATTGTTGAATGTAACGCCACCCTCGCGGTTTCATTTATAAACTAAATAATTTATCTCCCAGATTATCTGATTGTCCCAGCAATTGCCTTTTAAATGAATCCAAATTGAGGAAAATCGGTTTAGGCCAACGGACATTAGACGACTTTTTATCTAAATAGGTAAAACTCCCCCCCACTTCTTTATTCGCGAAGTTACGACAAAATGTCATAAAACAAAGTTGTAGGAGACAGTTTGCTAATTATAACTGAGAATTTTTCTTACTCGGTTAACACTTGAAAATACACAAAAAAATGATTTTTAAAAATGTTTAGCTCGTCACGCCTTCTTGCGGTCGTTTTAAAAGCTTAAAAATATTTTTGGTGAATTTCTCATGATCATTTTTAGTACATTTTTTTCCCCAAAGCTGTGGGATAAATAGTTTTCAAGATACGGCCGCGATCCATCCTTAATGGGACACCTGGTATATATATATATATATATATATATATATATATATATATATATATATATATATATATATATATATATATATATATATATATATACAGGAGCCACATTAGCTGTGGTGTCTAAGGCGACAGCCTTACGATACGGCAGTGGAGCGGGTTCGATTCCCGTTCTAGGCAAAAAAGTTTTTCTAAAAACAAAAATTCTTGTGAATGTTTCTAGGTAAGAGTGTAAAATCTGACAAGGAATCACCCCTCAGTCACGCCAGTTCGAGGCTGGGTAAGGCCGGATGCCTTCTGAGAGGTGTTCTACGTTGGTCACTCGCCAGTCGGTAGGCTTCTCGAGCTTCTCGATGCACAAAACCAAGGGTTGATAGCCCGAGGGGGGTGCTGACCGGGGTTTTCAGTAGCTGATGACCGTGGTTCGGAACCCACGTTAAGCTGTAGGTCCAGTCGCTAAATAGCCTTTTCAGTTGCTGATGCGCCTCTAACCCCAAAACTTTACTTTATATATATATATATATATATATATATATATATATATATATATATATATATATATATATATATATATAAACGGACTTATGGAAAAATGCGGAAGTGATCCTTGTACATAAAAAAGAAGCACAGGAAGATTTAAAGAACTACCGTCCAATAAGCCTCCTATCAGTGATGTACAAAGTTTTCACTAAGATAATTTCTAAAAGAATATTAAAAAAACTGAATGACGCACAACCAAGAGAACAAGCAGGATTCAGAAGTGGATTCAGTACAATGGATCACATCCAGGTTGTACAGCAGGTCATAGAAAGGCACAACGAATACACCATGCCATTGTGCTTGGCTTTTATCGACTACGAAAAAGCATTTGATTCAATCTCAAAGCATGCGATAATGGATGCACTGCTTAGCCAAGGTGTAGAGAGAGCCTATGTAAACCTATTAGGATCGATATATGATGGAGCTACAGCCACAATTCACCTTGATGATCTTGAAGTGGGAATTAATATAGAACGAGGTGTACGGCAGGGTGACGCAATATCGCCTATTCTTTTCTCGGCTGGCCTTGAAGAAGTATTCCGTAAACTGGATTGGGAACAGGATGGTGTAAAGACCAATGGTGCAAACTTAAACCATCTTAGATTTGCAGATGATATTATTCTCATTTCACAAGACCCAGAGGAGCTGCAAAGACGCATACAAGAACTGCAAAGGGCTGGCGAACCATTTGGCTTGAAAATAAACCTGAAAAAGAGTCAGGTTATGTTCAATAACTTCGCTCAGGACAGAAGAATTTCAGTTCTAGGAAGGGATTTAGAGATTGTTGACAGCTTTATATATCTTGGGCAGAGGATTTCCATGGAGGGGAATACCGCCCGGGAGGTGGAACGGCGTGTTAAATGTGGCTGGCAGGCATTTGGTAGGCTCAACATAGTGTTTAAGAGCAGACTCCCACTTTGCCTGAAAAGAAAAGTATTCGATGAGTGCGTTCTACCCGTTATGACATACGGAAGTGAAACCTGGACACTCACATCGCAATCAATTCAAAAACTTC